>VMKM01000057.1:0-392500 GCA_008360985.2 Macquaria ambigua | reverse complement strand
GGTTTATATGAAAGATTATATGCTGACCTGTCACTTAGAAGGGCATAAGTTTGCATGACACACCAGTAATTTAATATTCAAACATATAAAAAACATGTAAACAAATAGACATTTTACAAATATAGTCTAAGCTGGCACTCATCTCACATCCATTAGGTTAATTGACATGAGTCATGAAATCCACAATAAAATCACCAGTAATATTAGAACAATCACTTTGTTTTGCTGCTGTTCAAGAATTCCTAGGTAGGAACATAAATTACTGTTGATTTAAAAGATGAATTGCCTTTGATTAAATTCTCCCTCCTGGCACCTGTGTTTGACATGTTTACCAAATCCAAAAGGTGACCATTCAAGCATTACAAATGACCACTCCCCCATAACAGAGCAGCACATTCCTGTCCTCCCCATCCCGCAGCAACCTGGAGGAGAGAGCGCGCAACTACACCCCTGCCCCTGCCTCCTCCTCACAGCGTTGGTCGCCATCCATCCCCTCTCCTCCTGTACCATAACAGATGGTGGGAACAACATTGCATCCACCGGGTACCACAACAATAGACCGCAGCATCCAGTCCAGACAACACTGGCCTTGCACCATCATGCTCCTAGTGCAGGACTGCGCGAGGCTTTGAGTGCCGTCGTGATTCATTTCACGCGGTACCACCACCACCACCACCACCACGGCCACGGAGGAACCTTCTTGCGACTGTTTGGGCTCTCCATCGAGCGGGGAAGATGGCCGCTATGAAAATATTAACAGGCACGGGGCTCTTCTTGGCGTTCTGTGCGCTGGGGCTGCTCGCCATGGCGATTTGCACCGATTATTGGTACGAGACCGACGCGAGGAGACATCGAGAGAGGTGTAAAAACTATGCCAACAAGCGAAACGACCCGGGGTACATCTACATTTCAAACCACAACCTCCCCCTCCAGATGCTTCCAAAGAGCCTGGAGAGGAAAGGTAACGGCCCAGATGCTGGTGCTCTCATCAGGGGGAAGCGGCACTTTCTGGCCGCTGCGTCTGCCATGGAGTCTCATTGCAGTCGGCAGTTTAACTCCACCATCTCCGGGCTTTGGAGGAAGTGTCACCGGGAGGGCTTCGACCTGGAGACCGAGGACCTTATTTACAAAGGTAAACACGAGCAGTCTGACGCCTGGCTTTTCTTATGTGCACCAGGCCGTGATGCTCAGCGATGAGCTCACACACAGGATGGCACAGAGGCCCACACTCGTCTCCTCTCACATTAACGCGTGTCTGCGTTTTACATTTTAAGGCTATAAAACTAGATACGGATGTCTTTTTTTTTAAACGTATGTCTTTTTTCTTTATTTGTGAATTTCGCTGTCCATGGTGCTGAGTGAACCCCCTCTTCAGTCCCTTTCTGAGATAATGGCCGGTCTCAGTTGCTCCCCTATTTTCTGAACCCCGTTTTTGCATCTTTAAGAGAGAAACAACATCTTGAGAAGGTTAATGTCACAATCAAGTGATTTCATAGAGCAAAAGAAGCTGAGTCATTGATTAATTTGGTTTCAATTTTGGGCCACAGCAGAAAATAACACAATGTACAGCCCTCCTCATTGAACAACAATGAGAAGCCATATTTCAGGCCCCACTCATTGATGCTAAACCTGGTCCGGATCAAGGTCCTAAAACTGAGCAGATACACAAAGAGGGGAACCACCCTGTGTAGAAAACATGGGTGTCACAAGTTGTTGTTGTGATTACAGCTGTCAGCTGTAGAAGCAGATGTGCCTTCATACACTAGTATACCTGAAAACATCCCAAAATTGCACATTAATGACAGTTTTCTCTTCCAAGCATTGACTCTGAAAATGGTCAATTACATCATGTTGTTTCAAAACCCATCTATGTCTGAGCCCGCACCACTTTATCTACCTAGAAATAATAAATAATGTCACTTTGTGTTAAGTTTAACCATTGAAATCTGCAAATCTGTAACTTTTGTGACATTAAAAAACATTTTATAAAATTAATAACGCAGGATCTTTGGATCACTTTCAGTGCTGCTTTTCCAAAAACCAGTGACAACAAAACCTATTTATATCCACACACACAGTGAACATAATGACAACACAGTTATGTTTTTGTTTAACTGACTGTACCTCTCAGTCATAGTGGTAGACTTTATCTCAGAAAGGTGTTTCCGTCTTTTACACATTAGCAACAAAAAAAAATATTACAAGCTTCACAAAGGTAATGTTTGTTAGAGTGCTATTGTTTTAGATAGATATTGTACATGTGTGTATGATATTATGTCCACGCCTTGTACTGTATATGTTGATAAACTACTCAAAAAGCGTTGTGGTCACATGACAACATCTTTAACTGCTATTAAAAGTGCTTGCTACTACTAGCAGCTGCACCTCTGGCTTATGAGCTGGTGCACATGTCGAAGTGATACGACATTTAAAACACACATAAATGGACTTAATTGATCAACATAATAGTTCTGAAAAAGCTATAATGGTGCATGCACACTGATAGCTACTCAAGCAGCTTAATTGTGATGATGCTCATCAGTTTGAAAGCAGGGTGACCAAGTTTTAACACATTAGAGAGATCAGATGTCAACAGCCAGGCAGATGTTTGGGTTATTCTTTACTTTAAATGACAGCATGTCAGTGCACTTACAGGCAAACAATAAACAGCCTTCAAGTGATGAAATTCACAAAAACTGTATTCAGAAATGATTCTCTCAAGTACTGCTAATTGGGAACTTTGATAGTGCACAGGTATAAAGGTGTCTGATGTTCCCGATAAAGCTTATTATTTATTTGTCTAATGATTACAGTCTTGATGATCACAGTGATGCGACAGCAGTTATGATATAGTGTTAAATTAACACTCAGAGTTTTGAACACATGCTCCAGATCCAGAGTGTTGATCTTTGAGTGCCATTTTATTAGGTGTTCAAAAGTGCTGACTTTAATTCATATATCTGATATGTTTTGGAGCATGTGTGCAATACAACACGTGCAATACACTACGCAGGTTTGGACTTAAACTCTTACTCTTAAGTAACTTATTTTGGCTGATTAGACCTCTGCTCAGATTAAAGGTGAGCGGATACACACTGGGAATTACATGAAGGAACTAAACTCAAGGTATTAATAATAATTATAAAAGTGTACTTTGTCCCGCCCCAACAGGAACAACAAACTAACAGGAGAGTCAGGGAGATGTCAGTCAAGCACAGTCTGTGGATCCCCTCACAGTCCTGACAAGAGGTCTAATC
Organism: Macquaria ambigua; assembly: GCA_008360985.2. Taxonomy (NCBI): domain Eukaryota; kingdom Metazoa; phylum Chordata; class Actinopteri; order Centrarchiformes; family Percichthyidae; genus Macquaria; species Macquaria ambigua. Next base: position 389,243 of record VMKM01000057.1, on the reverse strand, counting down.
AGGCAAAAGAATTAAAATCACCTGTGTGGATCTACCATAGGTGTGCAGGGCATTAGCCACCATTTTGTTAGTTATAGTAATTAAAAAACACATTTTCTTATGAATTGTGAAAGTTGAGTACCTGAAGTTAAACTTCCCTTAACATGAGATGTGAAGTTATGCTCCTCTCTGCTTGTTTTGCATTCAAAGCAGCTTGGTATGGGAAGCTGAAGTCCTAATAAAAGAGCCCGATGCTTTTTAGATGTGATGTGCTGATGCCATGTTAACAGCAAAAGGTGTTATGCTTATGTTTTTATTTCACACATCAAGTTTCATGTGTGGTACAAGATTTAGATGCCACAAATGCCTGAAGGAGGTGGCAAGCTGCAATTTGGTGTCACATATACATGCCACATCAGTCCGTCTGAAAACGTTTAATATTTGGACTGAAATGCCACCCTGATTTATAAACCTCTTTCTTCAATCGTGGGTGCCACAACAAAGAACATTCAGATCAAAGCTTAGAAGATCACAAACCTGACTGTCAGAGATTAACAAAGTTTGACAAAAGCTTTGACAAATGTTATGGAAATTTTGTAAAATGTTACAAAAAGAAAGATGTCTGCCATGGTTCTACCCAAGTACTGTAGAAATAACCCTGTTCTTCCCTAAAATGTCAAATTACCTAAGTGAAGATTTGCTGGGAAATTGAAATATAAAGTTGTTGTATGTCTTTAGCAGTAGGAGCTGGACAACATACTTGTTGTGCTCCAAAAGTCTTTAAATTCTTAATATCGGACTGCTTATTTTGAATGCAGCTTATTGCACTGACCATCAAGTTAATATGAAGAGATTCACTTTAAATGGGAGTAATTAAGGTTCTTTATGTAGCCTTCGGTAGAATAATCCATATTCCACATTGTTTCCTAATCCCCCCAACCACTCTCACAGTATGGGAATGCGATGTTAATAAAGCCATCTCAGTAAATTACAACTCAGCTTTTCTACCGTGTGTATATTATTTCATAATCCCACAAGTAGGATAACAGTTCAGAATGAGATTTTTACTGCATTTTCTTCTTTGTCACCTCTCTCTACTTGTATTTAAGACATTTGTGCTCCAGTTATAATTGTCTCCGTCATTTTCTTTTTGCCAGGAATAATTCAAAGATGTACCCCAGTCAAGTATCACTACTCTTCGTCCATCCTACCACGAAATTTACCCGTCAACATCACAAAGACCATACGACAGGATGAATGGCATGCACTACGTAAGTCCGAAAGTGTTTGTCTGTCTTTATAGAGTTCATTGGACTTGTTGGTTTAGTCACTAATTATCTGTTCATTGCATCTTTTGTGCTTATCCATATTTATTTTTCTGCTTTCAGCTTCTACTGTATTCAGTTAACAGACTATTTGAGCAATAAAAATAAACAGAAAATGTAGAGAAAATCCATGATCTACCATCTGATAATGGTCAATTCTTAATTTTAAGTCTTCTTGTTCAGTAACCATTTAAAAATGTTATCCTCTAGACAAGCTGTCTTTGCATTCAGGGGTTTTAGTTGACTCAGTTTAGTATATATGAAATCTGGCGTGCCTCAAGGCGCGATTTTGGGCCATATCTTATTTTCATTGTACATGTTTCTCCTACGTCACATTATTCGCAAACATGGCTCTACCACAGTCATTATAAGATATTTTGGAAATGTTTAATTAATCAAAACAGTTTCTGGTCAGTTTTCTGTCTCGTTTTCACCATTTCAAAGACATTTATAAAATAGTAATAGTTGGGTTTTTTTGTTTGTTTTTTTACAGCCGAAGTAGTTAAATAAACTCATGTCGTTATCTCCCTGTGCTGTCATTCCCTTCAATCATATATATAATATATAAATCACAGTCTTTCATCTACAGTTGCATCCAGTAGCAGCCAGGTTATTAACTTAAAGTAGCACAAGAGTTCATTTTACCATAATGCTAGCCTCTTTACACTGGTTACCTGTTAATTTCTGAATTGTTTGATCACTTTTAAGGCACAGCTGCACCTCGCTCCTGAATATATCACTGACCTTATAAGCCCTTCTCTCCCACATCCAGACTCATGACCAGAGGTTATCAGGTCATCACTGTTAGGGAGTCGTTGGCTTTAGAATAGCTTATCTGAGGACAATAGGTCGGACAGATCAGTGTCTTGTTTTAAATCTCTCCACTTTGGATTGGCTTGTATTTCTTATGTGATGTCCTTGTTCAAAGAGATAGAGTGAATTTGAAGTTGTTTGACCTTGGATTGCATTTATTTTTTCTGTTTTAAATTCAGTGTTGAATCTGCTATGATATGCTCTGGTTTGAACACACTGTACCAAAACATTATCTAAGTTATTATTCTTATTATTATTTATGCATACCTATACTATAAACTCTAGACATCTCTATACTTCTTACTGTTTATATCATTATCATCCATTACAATTTTATCCTCTATTGTAGCTTGTTGGGGTAAAGCTTTAATTATGGGGTCCTTCATTTCTCAATCATTTCCAAATAATTTTCAAGACGTTTCTTGGAAAGAACTATGTAATTTAACTATGGGGAGAACAGAATAGTGTTCACTTAGTAGACTTCTGATTAATTAATTTCATTTTAAGTTCACTGTTATAATCTAGATAGCCTCTCCAGATAAGCATACATTTCAGCATACATGGAGAATAAAGTTTCTAATAAACAAAAAAGAAATTAATATTTACTTGGGTTTAATTGAAGGTTTTGTTTCAAAGACGTTCCAATTTCCTTTCCTATTTTCCCTTACCAGTTCTTTCCAGAAAACTTCCAAGGAAATAGGAAATAGGGAATTACGGACCCATAAAAGTGTTAGCCTGACTGGTTCAGTTACTTCTTTGACATTCAAATTGAAATAAGAATATTAGAGCCTATTAAGGCTTAAGTCAGGTTATTGGTTGGGTTGTTGGATCACATGTTTTCTGATTGATAATACAATTAAAGTCATAATATAATTCAAATTACCTGGTTGGTCAAAAACATTTCAGTGAGGTAGATCGACAGAGTGACAGATTCCAGCTTTTCCACGCTGCAAAATGATTTTCTCTATTCGTTGACAAGTAAAAGGAAGACAATATATCAGTTTTGAGCATACTGTGACCATTGGGACTTCTATTTTTGTCTGTTACATTAAGCTTTGAGAGTAATTACCAGTTTAACCAATAGTCTTGTGTTTCACTGTTCAGTACCTGTGCATTACGTTTTCACCTCTGCTTGCAGATCTAAGAAGGATGACGGCTGGCTTTGTGGGCATGGCCGTGTCCATCATTCTTTTTGGCTGGATCATTGGAGTGCTGGGATGCTGCCAGCAGCATGACCTCATGCAATATGTAGCTGGGCTACTCTTTCTCATGGGAGGTACTGTGAGAGCACATATGCACACATCCACACACAAACATGCAGACAAAATACAATTTTATTCAATTTCTGTGTTTATTTGGTGACAGCTGAGAGCATCTTTGGGTTAACATGAGATAGTAGATCAATGTCCTGCAGTAACATGACTCCTGTCCTGCAGTAAGATGCACTGTACATGTAGGAATTTAATAATCGAACTGGAACCGTTTTAAACCACTGCTTGTCTGTTCTGCTCGCACAGGAACATGCTGCATCATCTCCTTGTGCACATGTGTGGCCGGAATCAACTTTGAGTTATCCCGCTACCCCCGCTACATGTACGGCCTCCCTGAGGACATTAGCCATGGCTATGGCTGGTCCATGTTTTGTGCCTGGGGGGGCCTCGGTCTCACACTTCTGGCTGGCTTTCTCTGCACCTTGGCCCCCTCCCTGAGCACACCCGCTCGCACAACGACCCACAAGCCGAGGCAGGAGAATGGAACCGTGTGACAGAGGCGTTGTGAAGCGACCGACCCACCGAACGCACAAACCACACCCTTCCAACCTTGATGTTTAACTCTGAAACAGTTTTTGTCTGATCACCATCTCACACCACCCTCGACATCGCCATCCCCCCTTCAGTGTTCAGTGTGCCTGAGAAGGAGCAAAGTAACGACAAACTTCACACACCTAATCTCGAAAATCCCAGAGGGATCTCCAGGATCACCAAAAGTAACACCTACAGTAACGTACGGCTGGGGCATGGCTCCCATAGCACAAATAAGACATTTTTTTTGGTTCAGATGTTTGTCATGCTGACTTCATGGCGATCTTAAGGTGACTGTTTTCTCTGAAGAGAATTTGTCTTAAAATGGTGCTCTCTTGAATACATAAAGCCACATACACTCCCACATAGCACACACACACACACCAGCACATGCTTTTCCACACATGCTCAATTACTCCGGATGAACCTCCAAAAGGATCAAACACACACACACACACACACACACACACATACATACACACATCAGGCCAGAGCATCCTGTCAGCATTCCTCTTTCAGTCGAGTGATGTGTGCTGTGTTATTGTTCGTAATGAAAAAACAAAAAAAAAAATTCTGGCGTTGACTGCCCATTGCTTATCTTTAGTGTAGCACACTAACTGATATCAAACATGAGCCCCGGGGGTAACGTCTGCAGCCTCTGCAGAGCACAAAGTGCATCTGGCAGTGTGGTCAGTACGATAAAATACACAGAAGTAAATCTGCATTGAAAAGCAAATCATTTGCTTCTTTAAAGATTCTGTATGTACAAATGCATCTCTATGTAGATCCAGGTCATTGTTTGTGTAAAGTAGATTTTGAATAAGAATGTTTGTTTTCTGTTTGTTTAGAGGTAATGATGGCTGACAGTACGGAGAGGGTAAAGAGTTACAGGATGGTGCTAGGAGCATGAATCCATTATTGGATTCAGCAACATAAAGGTATTTTGTGGCACCAAAACTGACAGACCCGACCCGATTGTTTGCTGACAGCTGAATCATAACCTGACAAGAGCAAAAACAAGAAAACCAAACTGCGGAGGAAGTATTTGATTGCTCCATTGTTTACCCTTAATATTGGTCAGCCTTTTTGTGTAATACTCTGAATACAAGCAAGTTAAGCAATTTTAGAAGAAAAAAATGCAACTTCAGTGATCCCACTAAAAACGAAAGCACAAGCTGCATTCCAAATCCTCATCTGCACTAAGTACAGTAACATAGTAACATCACACATCGGTGTCATCGTGTCACCAGTCTAAAATCTGGTTCAGTAACAGCTGAAACAATGAAACAAGCAGAATATGGAAGATAATTTATCATTGTCCCACAATTCAATGCACAGTGGAAATGGAGGAACTGTTCTCTATGATAATTGTTTATAAAAAAAATATGGACGTTGGTGCAGTGACATCTTGGAAAACAAAACAAAAACAAAAATGAAAAAACAAAAGGTAAAAATGAAGTAATAACTCCATTAAACACGTTTGATTTTAAAGTTTAGGATTAGCAGTGGCTTTCCAAATTCGCAGTTTAATTGATGTGTGGGGCACATCTTGTATCATTTCTTCATCAGTAAAATACTTACAAAACTTACAAAATGGTACACTGTATATTATGTAGTATGTGATAGAAACATGGAAATAATTCAGTTTTTTTCTTACTTTTGTGATTCAATCGTTGGATTAAAAATACCTCCGAATCTGGTGTTGAAAAAAGCACAAATAGTAATCTAGAAAGGCTCTTGACTGCAGCGACGTACATTAAAAGCTTTATTCCAAATACACACTGTATACTCATTTTGTATTTTAATTGTGATGCGTTCACTCGTGGAAAATGGCAAAATGAAGTATACTTAAAATCACAAGTATCCATTCTAAAATGGCTGATTTTTAAGTGTTGTGTTAATGGACACTATTGTCCAACAAATCCAAAAGCTGATACATTTTTTCTTCATGTGGACAACAGCTGCATTTTCGAAAACAACAAAATAACAAGTAAAATTTAAGTAATACATTCTTGGAAAAACATTTTTGATTTAAAATTAGAAGTGACATTTCATATCAACAGTTGGAGTGAAATGTGGAACACACCTTGAATTGTGTGTCATTAGTACAAATCAATAAAATACACCAGGTCTTGTGTACTAACTTACAAAATTGTACACTTCATAGTATGTAGTCTGGGACGGGGCCACGTGAAAGGTTTTGAAAACTGTTCAATGGAAAAGGAGAAAGGAGATTCTCCTGGTGACACTTGAGGATGATAGTAACTCACAGCAGCCAGTTTTCTGTTATGCAAATATGATTTTTTTCCCCCCAAGTCATTAGATCGAATTTATTTTTAAATTTTCAAGCTCACTACAAGTTCATGATACGAGAATATTACAGCCATGTGTGATGACGTTTTTATAAATGTTGATTGCTGGAGATGAGTCATGAAATATTCTATCAGCTATGTCAATTAACTTTCTTAGAAAAAAAAAGGTGTTATAATGTGTATTGACAACACTGTGTGTGATGTTCAGTCCTTTCACCATCACCGTTAACCTCCTCGGGAGGCTACCACTTTTCAGAAGTCAAGGAAATTAACTGAGGCATGATTGAAAACCGTATCTTCAGTGTCTTGTTGAATCTTTGCACTTTGCTGGGTCTCATAAAAGTCTGTGAACCTGAAGTCTGAGCGGGTGGAGTTATACGTTATATTAAGGCCACACAAGGGAGCAAAAGAGGATCAGAGCATGTAATAAGCACCCCGTTGTGTCTTTTACAAAGAGTTCGGGTTTATACCATGTTGTGTGTTTAGGGTCAGTCGATCTAGGCTCTTATTGTGAAAATATTTATGCCAGAAACAAGGACATACCATAAATATAAAAATATTTATATCTATGGTCATTACACAGACAACTGAGTCAGTGTACTCTCTGATGTCCCGCAACTCACAGAATGCAATGCTGTTTGGTGTTTTGGTTTTAAGTTTTTAAAGTTTTAAGTTCACACCCAAACTGATACGCAGTAATATAAGTATTACTGTAAGCAGTAAACTGTAATGTATAAGTACATGGTGCAAGTATAATGTGTTGTTAGAACTGAAGCACAATTGCACACAACTCTTACCAGTTTTTTGTGTATTATAGGTGGGAAAATCTGACTTTTCCAGTACTGATGTGCCACCACTGCACATGTGCAGGACTTTGTCAAAAACGTATTACAAGCAAACATTTTAAAGCACATATTTACGCCCCCATATCTCAAATACTAAATACCAAGAACACCAACATATAACAATGTCTGTATTTCAAAACTAATCTTTCGCCATTGATTGGATTGATTTTCAGTGCAGAACAACGGTAGCACACAGTAGCAAGATTTACAAAACATTAAGGATAATATACTTTAGAGAACGAATGAGGTCAGCACAGTGTAACAATGTATTTGAAATTGTTGTAAAATCCCTCTCAAGTGGCAACTTCCTGTGTTTCATGAGGAACTTAGAAATGTACTCTGTGCAATGAGAGATGCCCTGTGAAAACGCCACAGTTTAGAGTGGCACTTGTTTCAGTAGCACAGCTATTATTTTCTACAAGTCATTTATACTGGTTCAATCCACCGCAGATGTTATGTGGGGACTAAAAAGACATTACAGTCTTGCATGATCTCATTACAGTTAGTTTCTTTCAATATATTAAAACTTGTGTCCATTTTTAATTAATTTATTTTACTGAAATAAAATATGTAATTACTAATGTGTTGTGACTTTCAGCGTTTGTGTTTGTGCCCGAATTTCTGCTGTTTTGCTCTCCAAAGTCGCACAGTTGTCTGTGAATCTTCCACTCTTTTTTAAAGCACTTTTATCTTGAAAGAAATTAATCAGTGACTCTCCAAATCTTGCTGAACAATGGCAGCAATGTGTTTGGTCCTCTTGTATCTGTGGGCATGAGGTAGTTTATGGAGTTAAAGCTGAAAACAGATTTCCAGTCCAACTAAGAGATGAATGTCCACAAGAGGTGAGACACGATCATGACAGACGTGACAATAGCCTCCTCCAGACTAGCACGGAGGCGAGGCTTGGCCTTTTGTCACTTAGGACATGGTGCCATCTAGAGGGAGGACTTGATGCTTTGTGTCTTTGCCTTTTTAAGGCTGAGTTAATAAAATCTCTTGCTACAGGCCCATGATGTAAAGGTAAATGAGAAACAAGAAATACACAAGTGGTTTTTGCATCCATCGTGTATTACAGAATATTAAATAAATGATAAATTATGATACTACTACTATGAAAACAAAATGTTATGAGCTGTAATTTAGGCTGTGCAAGATCTTCTCTTTTCTATATTTAAAACAGTATTCAAACATAATTTTCTTTTTAAACAACTTTATTTTAACCAGAAACCCAAACAGGTTGTAACCAGTAAAATACAGATAAAATAATTCCATACATTAAAAGTCATAGTATGTATAGATCTTTAAGACTACTACTCAAACTGCTGCTGGAACTTCCAAATACAAAATACAAAAGCTCAAACATACAAATTCAAACTACAGTACTATGATACATAAACACAAAGCTGCATGTTTACTAACTAAACTACGACATTACAAATGTATAACTTAACTCCAATGACATTATTGCGTACAGTACTACTCAAAACCTTCCCTGAAAGGATATTTGATGATGATAATTATATGAAAGTTATGATATACAGTATAGTACATAACAAGTAGTGCTGCAACTAACGAGTATTTTCATTTTGATTAATCTGCAGATTATTTTCTCACGATTCATCATTTAGTCTATAAAATGTCAGAAAATAGTAAAAAGTCAGGTAAGAAAACGTTTAGAAAAAGCTGGATTTCCTTTTAAACTTGAGGTAAAGGGGATTTGAACTATATGTTAAATCATTAACCTTGTACAGTTTGGCCTGATTAAGTAAAATGTTCTCCGCTGCTACCCAGAGCCAGAAGCCAAAGCGAGCAGTTCGACAGTCTACTTCTTGCCACGGTAATGGGCGCCGACCACCATGTAGCTGTCAGGTGAGATGTTCAAACTGGGTGGCTTTGCTTTGTCCCTACAGACCCTGAACTCAGATCTACCGACCGGTCCCCCTCCTCTGCAGGGGTCGTGTTTCTGCAGGTAACTTATAAAGGTCTCCCAGCCTCCGCCCACGCGTACCATCACATGACGCTCATTCAGCATCTGCAAAGGTGACATGAGACAGTACAGTCAAGGAGGGAATGCTGGGAAGTAAAGTGTGCATATATTTTCTGCCTGATATATTGCCAGCATGAATTCTCAATTATATGAAAAGCAGCCAGCCCCACCCCCCACCCCCACCCCCCGCTCCACACACACACACACACACACCAATCTAATATTTACAAGCTTCTCGTGCATGTGTTGCTCTGGCTATGAAAGGCAAATGATCCCTCGGATAGCTTTGTCAAAATCTCATTAAACCAAATGAAACAACAACTCGTGGCACCAGCTGAGCACACACGCAGGCCTAATCCACATATGAACATGCATACACACACATGCAGTGACGCACAACGGCACACCCACACAGATCTGCAGCACAAACCCCCTAATGAACTGTATTTTAAATAAAATGACTACTGTATAGCCAGACTATCTGTTAACAGTAGCTGCAGAGAGGTCAGCTGTATCTGAATCAACACATCCTTCACAGACAGCCATCCTTACAGCTGAAAAGCAACTGCTGCCATGGCAACTACAGCCACAATATAAAGCCTGGAAAAAAAAAAAAAAATGAAAGGAGAAATTGAGATGAGTTCAGCGCAGACCCTCAACTCCCAGTAGACATTAACATTCCCAGGAGGCCTTGCAAAGCCATCCGTTGTCCTGTCAGCACTGGCCCACCCCCTCTTGCCTTATCTCCAATAAACCCTTCATTACGGACCCATTAAGAATGTGATAATACAAGCAGATTCACTCTTCTTATGTGGTGATGTGTGTGTGTTAGGTGTACGGGATGAAAAATCAATGGTACAAGCACAGACACACGCGCTATAGAGGAAACCCCAGACGTGGTCCGTCTCAGCTGTCATCCTGCAGATTAAAATGTTGAGGTTGACAGGGGTCAAGTCTGACATCCTGAATAAACCACTTCCCTGTCAGATGTGGAGCGAATGTAATTCTGACCGGAGTTCATTCTCAAAATTTCAGTCATCATCCAAAGCTGATTTTCAGTTAGTAAAAACTCTTATTTTTTCTCCATTTTAAATACAAACTTCTCTCTTTTTCATACAAGCTACTACTCCCCTTTGTTGTTATATATGCAATGTCTAAATTATTAGAAGTTGCTTGATTCTCTTAAACCAGCTAATAAAATTGGAGATTTTAAAGCTTTGTTATTACTCATATAATTGATTTTATATGTGTCACTTGATTGGTTATTTGACTATAAATGTTTCTTCTTCTCAGGTATCTGTTACCTGATTAAATAAAGTTACAATATTATCTGGCATCTTTCGATATATGATTTTTATATTTCTATAGCTAAGTTCAACTGTATATTATACAGTACTATTCTAAAGTAAGGACATATGTTTCCAACCAATATACCAAACAGATCATTTAATGAAAAACAGAGTCAGCGTCTTTCTGTACTGTAATATTCAACACAAGCCCTCTTTGTCAGGCCGACTCCTTTATTTCTGTCTCTACAACTACCCCCTCCCCCCTTCAGGTCTCCGTACAAAGTGTGCTACGTCTGCAGCCCATAAACTACCGTCTGGATTCCCCTGTGTCCTCCCTGGCAGCTCCATTGATTCCCTCTCTGCTTTCCTGCTGAAAGATGCATGAGTTTACTCGGGGAAGAGGAGTCATTTAAACAGCCGCCAGTAGGAGGCAGGCTTTAGCCACATCCATGGCTTTTGACAGTGTTTTGTGAATACATTCTGTCCTTGTAAAATGTACAGTAAAGAGACAAACTAAGCAGCATTACAGTATATGAGTTGATGCAGGCACATGTGTGTCTTATCACTGTTTTATTTCTATTTCTCCTGCTGTACTCAGGTCTGTCTTGCAAAAGAGATCTTGATCTCAATGAGACTGCCTGATTAAGTAAAAGTGAAATTCTATATATACTGCATGTGTGGGCTACTGTATGTTTGAGAGCCCCTGAAACAGCACATTGATTAGTCTGTAGACAAACGTTTGCAATTTATGAACGTTACAGTAATAAAATATCTCTTTTTTTTTTAACTTTTCTTTCCGTTTTTTGAGGAGTTTTTCATTATTGAATTGAGGTTCTAAAGATAGAGGGTGTCGTATGTTGTACAGGTTGTAAAGCCCTGTGGGGCAACTTTTGGATTTTGGGCTATATAAATAAAATAGAGAGATAGATTTTAGCCATGCTAGCTGCATGACCCTAGGGATGATAATGTCGGTCGGTTGGTCCACCACTTTGGTCCAGACTGAAATATCTCAACAATTGTTGGAATGATTGCCATGCAATTTTGTACAGACATTTATTGTCCCCAGAGGATGAAGCCTAATGTCTTTGGTGATCCCATGGCTTTACATCTAGCGTCACCACGAAGTTGATATTTTTGTTTTTTAGTGATGTCTCGAGATCTATTGGATGGATTAGCAAAAAATTAGCTACAGACATTCATGGTTCCCAGACGATGTATCCTAATGACTTTGATGATCCCCCGACTTCTCCTTTAGGACCCCCATGAGGTACACAGTTGTGGTTTTCAGTGAAATGTCTTGAAATTTTGTGCAGACATTCATGTTCCCCGCAGGATGAATTATAATAACATAGGTGAATATTTTAGTTAATGACTTTCCAGCTGTACTTTGTGTTTAGCTGACTTAGCATGCTAACACGCTAAACTAAGATGGTGGTGAACATGGTAAACATTATACCTGCTAAACATCAACATGTTAGCATCGTCATTGTGAGAATGTTAGCATTCTAGCGTTAGCATTTTTCTCAAAGCACCACTGTGCTTAAGTACAGTCTCACAGAGGTGCTAGCATACAGCTGCAGACTCTTAGTTTATTCACATCATACATTACAGATGTTTCACTGTGATGATCAGCTTTCTCTATGATCAATTATAAACTGATGACATTTAAGAATAATCATTTTCCCTCCTTTCCAACTCCACAGTAAGGTCAAAGGTCAGGGTCACCTACAGAACAAATACCCTGGAGCTTCTATGGAGTCAATATCTTGCTCAAGGACGCTTGAGATGATGAAGGGGTTGTCTGCCAAAATGCTGAGCTGAAGACGCGAAAAACAATTTCATCATCTCCATTTTGGTCCTGATTTTTGCTCTTCAAAACAAGATGTTTTCATTTTACTTTTTAGGTTTATCTCTTATGTAGGATAACATCATAACCAAAGAACTGATGTGGCATGATATTGTGAGGTGTTTGAATGTCCTTTCCTTCCATTGACACAGTCAGGCAGTGTCCCTGCTACAAAGCTGGAGGAGAGCCTAATTGGGCGCAGAGAAGAAAGAAAAGCCTTCCTCCTTTTTAACACCAAAGAATGGCGGAGCACTCCAGGGCCAGCATGATTGAATAGCCTCCAGAGGGAATAGACGGGGGGGCTAGGGGGTAGAAAGTTTACATGTGAGGAGGGGCGGTCATGCTCAGCCGCTCATTAACAAGCTGTCTGATTAAACCCCCTCACTAATGACTTTGTCTCGGTAATCAATAGTATCTGCTCTTTAAAAAGGTCTGTACACATTGAATGGCACGCTCTCCTAGGAGCTGCACAGGGGTTATCATGGTATATGGTAATTGAGGATTATGGCGTGTTTCCCCGCACACATGTAGGCAGCTGTGAGCATCAAGGTAATGGATGGAGTCGGGGTCGATGGGCTGCAGCGCCCCTATTCACACAGTTGAGGTGTGTTTGCTTGTCAGCAGCGAGGAGAAAAGGGAAGGGAGCAGTGCAAGTAGTGTCTACAAACTAGTAATTATAGAATGAAACTGACAAAAGGACACAGAGTTATGGTGTAACATTGCATCTGCACGGCTGCATAGAGAAGGTGAGCACAAAAGGTCAACAGTTGAGATAGTGTAGAAAAACAAATCCTTCAAATATTGAAATATAAGATAAATAAAAGGTGATTTTTCTCTTTTCTTTACATTTCATTGTCTTAGCATAAACGCATTCTGCTGGACCTGACCATAAACTAATAACACGCTTTGGTTGTCACGTCTTCATTGCCTTTCTTTGATGTGGTGTTCAAACACGTGCAGCCGTGTTATCGACAGGTCCGCTGTGGAGAAACAGGTGTTCTGTGACTTGAAGGGGAACATTAGTTTCTAAAAGGGCGATAAAAATATGTTGTCTGTCAGCCAGTCAAAATGTAGCTGTAACTCTATTGTAAGCAAACTGACGCTGACAGCATTGATTACCAGTTTAGAGAGTGTTGGGTCAATACAATTACCAAAGCCATTTAGGTGTCAACTAGTGACCAATTAGCCACCACTGATATACACTGTGAGATCATGTCCTGTCAATCTGATTTCACAGAGACCATTTTAGCTCAATCATTAGTCTATTCTCATTGAAACAGTATATATCACATATATATTTTTAAATTTACAGCATGTACTTTTTTATGGATTTATAGACAAAGCATTACAATATTATAATACTCTATACTGTGTGCACTAAACATACACTGAAGCTGTTATATTTTCTCTTTGTATGGGTGGATGCTTGCATACAGACAGTGAAGTGAAACCTTCTTCTTATATTCAAAACCCTCCACACATGAGTGGACTTGGACTCCCGAGTGGGCTGCCATTTGAACCACACACCACGGTCATATCTCCGCAAAATCATGCTGAAAGAGACGTGTTTGTTTTTCCTTCAGGTTTGAACTCTTTGCTGAAGGTCTATGTACTGAATAAAATCATTGTCAGCCCAGTCTTATCCTGACCATTGGTTGCCAAGCAACCCTGCCTCCCAGAAGGCCATTCCTCGAGCCTTTGTACAGACGCACACGGGTGGAGCACGACTCCGGGAGGCTGAAAGGCACCTACATCTCCATCTCAAATTATTGCAAATCACACACTGCACTTGTTGCTGACTCAGCTGTTGATTAATAACCTGAAGGCCTTCGCACCTCACATCTTATTATGTGTTGTAGCATCTATGACGCATCTTCATTGGGTGAGCCATTAGATTTGGTTTATAATTTACAAGGCATGGTATCAAAGTATCAAGTTATTATTCCACACATCCTATTTCACATTAATGTATCTGATTTTACATAACTGTAGCTTTAATGTATTCATTTTACTACCTTAATAACCTTATAAAACAACATATCAGCAGCATTATCATCAAACTAGTGGAGGAGATGGGCGTGAACTAACATTGTCTTCTAGAAAATACATTTATACACTAATTTGTTTACCCTATTATGTTTTTATGTGAGACATAATTGCTGCCTGGATTATGTTCAGTGGCAATGTTTGCTCAAGTGTAGAAAGCGCTACATTTATTATTTAAATATATTTTTGTACTGCACAAATAGGCAGGGTCAGGGTGGATGGTGGACATACAAAGTGCAGGACTTTGACACAGGAGAACGTGCTTCACATCCTGAGTCCTGTGTGTGGTTAGGTTTAGGCAACAGAAGGATTTTGGTTAAGGTCAGGGAAGGACTATGGTTTTGGGGAAAATGTTAATAAAGTAAACACATCCTGTCTCGTGCTTCAAGTCTGGACTTTTTCAATACTTAACCAAAACCACCATATTTCCCTAACCAGGTGCTGTGAGTGCCTAAACATAACCATAAGAAAGTTAAATCATGCTTTAGTTGCTACGAATGAAACAAACAAATGAATGGTACATAAACACAATTTCCAGGAGAAAGGGTTAGCGTGAACATACTTACCCGTATATACAGAAGTTTTTCCCCAACACGGTAGCGGCCTTTAGGATGCTTCTCAACAAGGAACCTGGTAGGACAGCTGCAGGGGGGATTTTCAATAATGTTTCTCACCTGGAACAGGTTAGACAGAGAGAGGGCAAATCAAGTACAAACATACAGCATATACCTTTAAAATCTGTAAACTCAAATGAGATTAATTTAGCTGGAAATAAAATACGTACAATATCATCCAAAATGTTGTTGGTGCCTGTGCTCCTCCGGCTTGTGGACTTGCAAGAGGAACGAGGAGTCAGAGCTGCAGGTGGGGAGGTGATGGGAGGTGTAACTGTGGGAGTGTGGTTGTTTATTGTGGCGGAGGAGACTTTGGCAGTGGAAACCAGGGTTTGGCCTGGTGAGGGTGCTGACAGCGGAGTTGAAGCAGATGTGTTAGTGGTGCAGGATGAAGAGAACAAAGATGTTTGTGTTGAGGCTGTGGTTGTACAAAGGTTAGAGGCTGAGAGGGAGGACTGAGGATGGGATGAACATGTAGGCACTGGGTTTGTTGTGGCTGATGGAAGATCAGAGGCGAGGGAGGCAGCGAGGGTTTCAGACAGACAGGTTGTGCTTGGAGTGAGGGGCGCAGGTGGAGGAGGAGGAGGAGGAGGAGGAGGTGGAGGAGGAGGAGGAAGGGGAGGAGGCGGAGAAGGAGAGGGGGCTGGGGGCAGGGATGATTGTGATGGTGAATACAATGATGTAGGAGGAAAAAAGGAGAGGGACAGACGGGATGATGGAGATAAGCACCCCGCCTCCTCCCTCTCTATCTCTCTCTCCAACTTCACCAGCCCCGGAGGCTCCACTCCGTACCTGAAAGAGAGGTTTAACCAAAATATATCAGTGATCGTGAGAATAAAACAACCCTAAATTACACAGTGGAGAATAATGATTCCCAACCAGGGGTACTCGAACCCCAGAAAGACTGTAGAGAAGCTCAACTAGTTTAAAAAAACTGAAATTAGTATTTGATTTCTTTTTTTTTAATATATCCACATATTAAGCCATCTGTAACCGAACACCACAAGTTTCAATTGAGAGTGAATGAAAACTTAGCAAGTGAGCAGAGAAGTTCCAGTTAGCTAAAAGTTAATGGGTACATTGTTGAAATAGTTAATTAAGAGTAATGGATAAATGGTTGAAATAGACAGCTTAAAGTAATGGATACATTGTTGAAATAGGTAGCTAAAAGTAACATTGAATGAATATACAGCTGAAACAGACACCTAAAATGAATGGATAAACAGAAATAGATAGCTAAATGTAATGGATAAATGGTAAAATAGTTAAAAGTAATGGATAACAAGTTGAAATAAAAAAGATAAGAGTAGGATAAATGGTTGAAATGTCCAGCATTGCACACGGCCAAAATTGTATGAGAAGAAATATTGTAACAATATAAATGTTTATATAATAAACAGTGTAAAACAACATCCATTTTAAAATAGTTTCAAATGAACACATTTGGAACATGATGGCTGGTGTCAATGAAGGAGTACTTCAGTGTATCTGTAAAGGCAGATATGGAAAAGGAGCCACTGGAGTAGAAAACTGCTGCTTTACTGTTCTGTATTGGTTCAAATGTATGCATTTTGTCTTTGTCAGCAGATGAAGGACACTTTCTTTGACATCATGACTGTTGTGTGGTGAAAATTTCAACCCACGGAAAATAGCGCAGCACTTTTCTCCTCAGTGTGATTTACTTCTCAGGAGCTGTACCTTGTGTGTGGGGCTTTTTTCTAGTTACCTGGCTGCGATGCGTCCCAGCTCCATCAGGCACAGGCACACCTCCCGAGGTTGTTTGTGGAGGACTTTGCACATGAATAAAGTACAAACAAAGAGGGTGGAGAATAAAAGTCACTCATCTGAAAGGAAAGATGCTTCCGGAGATAAACTTCTCTGTGTGTTAAAAGAAAACAGGAGCCGCAGTCTGAACAGAGAGGGCACATTTCAGGAGGTACTCTGTCTCTATTGTGCAACTCTGTCTTTGAAGCTGAACGGGAATTCCTGTGGGCTCTGGATATGCAGCTGAGGGCATGAGGGCTTGAAAGCTTCATCAACAAGTCAGCCTCTCCTGCCTCCAGTCCACTATCTATACATTAAAAAGGGGCTCTGTGCACCCCATTTGGACCAGAAAAAGTCCCAGTTAGTTCATTTGTTAAGATGGCAATGGGTTCAGCATGCATACAAGTACGTACAACTGCAGAATGTTGTGTACAGTCTCTAAAAGTCCACAACATTCATGATTGAAACAAACAAAAACAACAAGCAAAAGAGCAGAGAGAACGTCACTATCAATAATGGTATTTTATTTTCATTCACCTGTATTTGAGATCCATTACATCATGGCTGCAGCAAGAAAAGGAGACGAGAGAAAAGAAAAAGAATAATTCTTCATGTCACTGAGGCAGTAAACTGAAGCCTGTCAAAGTACAGTGAGTTTACTCTCCCCGTCACTCAATTAATGAAGTGAAGTGGGTTAGTGGGGGGTGGGGACACGACACTTATTGTTGGTGGGGATTAACCTGCTCATTATCATTCTCACGCATCTGCCGCCTTGCGTAGACATGCCCGAGTAAGAAGTGCACAGAGAAGAGTCTGTTTAATGATACAGAACCACGTCAGCATGCTAACTGCAAGTTGTCTTCTCCTCAGGCCCACCGAGCATCATACATACAGAAGGTGCAAGTGAGAAATGATACAGGGAGTCTGAAAGCATACAAATGTATAATCATCACACTGACTCAGTCACATTCAAGCGTGATCGTCGTGACTCATCTTGAAATCTTTCCGCATACCTTTCTGCTTCTGACTGGTTTATTCGAATGACTTTTGAGCTGTGCGACGAATTCAGCTTTCAGTCAAAGAATAAAACCTTCACTTTCATAAACACCACCTTTAAATAATCCTATTCCTTACCCAAATTAAATTCCCCTGCACTAAAATACTCATTTTATTTTTCACAGTAGACTAGTTTAGTTTAGTTACCCCTCTACTTTAAAAGGCACTGAGTTATTTGAGTAATACCAATTAATCAGAAAGTAAAACAACTGTAAATAAATAATATAATTTAAAACTAAATGCTGGTCCAAGCAAATAAAAATGAGTGTATTATTTTATCTTGTACAAGTAACAAATGATGCACAATGTAATATCTTTTGACAAACAAGACACATTATGCTGAGTCTATCACATTTATTCAGACATAGCCTGAGGGTCGGAGGTGGGAAAAAGAGAAGCCAGTGACAAGATTTGTTAGTACAGTAATGGAGAGATTGAGGAGGAATGGAAAGATTAAAGAAGAAATATAAAGGACATGATGTTCTCACACAACAAATAGACTAGGCAGACACAAATACATAAATGTCTAGAAGCAGTTGTTGTGACAACGTCAAAGTCTAAAGAGTTTAGTTCAATCACTAACATACAACAAGTGCTGCATGACATGATTCACTTGAGGCCTTTAGTGGTAAAAGAACAAAAAAAGAGAAGGTCAGAGCTCCTTAACTCCATAATGTTAGACGCAATCTCCGGTCTTAACTCACCCAAATCCTCTGACTCGAAAAGGTAAGCCTCATCAACGCCAATCTTTCGACACCAGTAGAGGAAGTTGGAGGCGTTGTCTCGGGCGAAAAACGATCCAGAAGTTGCATCAGCTCGCCAGTGGATCACTCTTCTCATGAAGGGCTGTGATTGTTTTCCACACACACCCACACACACACACACATACACCCACATAAAAATATATTTGCACAGACACACACATACACACAGAGGTAGTGAGTACGCAGTGGAAACATGTTTTCTGCAACACAAACATGGATTAATATTGGTTCATGTGTTGTCAGTGTTTCAGAGTGCTGTAATGATAAACAATACACATGCCATCTAATAATACAGCATGTTTAAATATATAAATGCAGTCATAGCTACAGGTGCTCGCCCTTTGTACCAAATGTTTTGCGTGTATGAAGGACAAATCAGGAATACCATCTTGTGCAAGGTGAGGCTAAGTAATAGGAAACATGAACAGACATGGCCAACAACTGAATGCATCATCAGATACTGACATCGCCAACCTCAGACCTGACCTGGTTTTGCTGGTTTAAGCCCCTGTGGGCTTTACCTATGACATTCTCAGACTTAAACATTTCCTGTAACACACTTTCAAGCACGTTTTCAAGCAGCTATCATGCAGTTCACTGAACTTCGTAAATCTACTGAGAAAAAACTGACATCTTCATCATGACTTGAACTGGTTCGTAGAGTCACAGTGATTCCGAAATTCTCGAGCACAGATTGTTTTAATATGTTATTAAAATGAGTTTTACATAGTTCACCTTTTTTTTTTTTTGGTGGAATATAATTACTTGCATGGTGGGGTTTTTGTGATTGCACGTGTTGTCTCTTCTATATGCATGTTTGAGTGTGTGAATGTGTGCGGGTGTCGTTGCAGCACCTTGCCATTGTTGGTGTGGATCATCTTCTCCTGGAGCAGCTGTGCCAGCTGACAGAGGAGAACGCCGTTATCCAACCTCTCCATCAGACTGTCTGCTGTGAGGTCCACGCCTGAGGATCCACACACAAACACTGAATTATGTACAGCAAGTCATAGTTACTTTTTTGCCAATTTTCACAGAAAAATACCCAGATCGTTCCAAAGGAATAGTTTAAACAATATTTGATCCAGACTTTATATTACAATGTATTTTAAACAACAGTTAAAATGTTAAAATACATTTATCAACTCAAATGCATCAAAACGTTGTTGTTGTATTTCTTGCAGCAAGAGACAAGGCTGTCCACTACAGTTTTCAACAGTTAGCAGGATCTTCTAAAGGTGAGGAAAGATCGGAATAATGCTGATAAGAAATGTTGAAGAAAATGTGGTGAAAATGCAATGGAGCTGCTTATTATGCTGCTAGGGGTCTCTCTAAATCATTAAGTAAAGGTGAAACCACAAAATATTTGAGATGTAAAAAGGTATTTTTATTCATTTTCACCAGATGTTTCCAGCATTGTTTAATCCAATTATCAGCTGACTTTCAATATAGAAAATTAGCAAATTCCCAGAAATCTTTTGAAAAATGAAATGAAAAATAATGAGCCCTCTTACTATCATATTTATCTATCTCATAACAGTAACACCTAGTTTGATGAGCTGGTAAACCTTCCTAAATACACATGATATAATTTACATGCATATTGCGGTAATCACATATCTGTTACCATATTATCCTGTTGCACAGAAAACCTTAATATCACGAGGAAGACAACATTGTTTACTGTTTAAATCTCTTTCTGATTTATGGATTTACAAAATACCAAATGTAGCCACAGGAATGCTTTGTCTGAGAAAAGGTGTGAAGTGGCAAACAATGAGGAAATCAGCTTTAATGTATTAGCCCTAACATATTTTTCTTTTTTGTAGTAGCATCTGTCAGAAACTCATCCTGTTGGAGTCTTGTCACTTTCCAGACACCCTCCAACAGGTTGTGGCATGTGCAGACCCTTTATGTTTTTCTTCACGATGCAGTAAAGTGGGAAGAAACATCCCTTTCCCTGGAGTCCCAGCCACAGTTCCCCTCATGGAGAGGTATTTCAAGGATTTGGGATAATAAGTAGGTTAGTGTGCCTCCGTGTTTAATGTGATTGCAGCTTTTTCACCTATTCTTCAAAATAAAAGCCCCAGTTCCAAACTCAAACTGTCATGGGTCATTCATCTGTAGATAACTGTGACAACCTGAAGTGATATTTCGATGTTGTGAATATCCCTTAAATATGTTATACAAAAGTTTTGAACTGACAATCTCTATTTATATAATGTAGCTGCACAAATTCAAAACAGCTGTGGGTATTTTGTAGTTTTACAGACGTTTACAATCAAGTAACTTGAACCTTTTCACTCTAGCTGAAATCCAGACAGTGCAGTTAACATGTGTTTGGCATGAGGATCAATGGAGGAAAACAGTCTCACCCATGAGGGTGTTGAGCCAGAAGGCCAGGTCTTCTTTCATGGGCAGCAGGCTGGCATCGTGACGGTAAGGCAGCCACTGGTTGTACTCCTGTGGACTGGCGAGGCCAGGCCCAGAGTGTCTGTACTTTTGGCCAAGAAGACAGTTCATCCCCAACCCAGTCAGGTGCCTCGGGCTCAGAGGACTGTCAAGGCTGGTGTTCATTGCTCCCACTTCACTGTCCATGCTTCAGCTCTGATCAGTCTTTGACGGACCCTGGTGGACCAAATAAAATATGTTTTTTTTATGCTCCTGTTAGGTTTTGATTTTGACTTTTTGCATGAGTCTTAGCCCCATTCGGGACTGTCTCATCCACTGTGAGGGAGTCACGGGATGGTTCCATAGAAAAGCTCATGTTCACATCTTTTCAAATCTGTCTCTAACAGTACTCACATAGACATATGTGAAAAAGTTATTAGTTGCTGTAATCATTCCTCATGTTCATACTGTCTGTAAAGAGATCTCCCTTCAAGAGATGGGGGGCGCAAAATGCACAGTCCTCTTTTCATACAAATATATAAGTCTGAGTTAGCCAAATCAAGTGGGTATTCATTCAGTCATTTTAGTGCAAAAGTCCCTCTTTCTGTTTCAGACATGTTGCCTTGCTGAGCTGTGATGGAGGATAATCAAACAAAGGGAGTCTGGTACTAAAAACACTTTGTCTGACTGTTGAAGCTTCATATTATTTGGCGAAAGGTTTGGGCATGTGAGTATTGTTTGAAGACAGAGAGACGAGACGCTATCCTTTAAGAAAGCAATAAATAATTAAAACATAATGGTTTTGTGAGAGTCACAATGGTGGGAGTGAAAACACAGAGCTGTCTTGGACAAGCACAAAAACAACAATACATGTTGAAACTAATTCTATACAGTGGCTTCCATGCATAGACCTTATACTCGCAACCAAACAATACACACAATCATTAATCAAAGGGATTAAACTGACTGACTGCCGGTTTAATAAGATGTACAGCTACAGCCCTGAGCCAGTCTCCTGGTTCTGCTACATGGCTCATTTGTCCTGTTCCCAGAGCAGCCTCCGTCATAAAGCTCAGCCCCATGCAGAGACATGCTCTGACTGCCAGTAATACTCGCTGCTAATCAGCTGGAATTAAGACAACAACACATGCAGTGGGTCACTGGGTCTGCTGGGTAATGTACAGTAGAGACAGAGGCTCGGTGTGTGCCACATGACTGACGTTTAATTGTGAAGTAACAAGACTAAGCGGGTATTCAGACTGAAAACAGCCCTGCGTCAAAACAATGCGTGGGGCTGCGATGGTGGTGGAGTGTTGTTTAAGGTACCAGTGAGACAATGAAATGCGACCTGGGAAGTCCAGTTTGAGTAACAGATCTGTGAATTTTAAGGCGTCTCAGATGCCAAAACACTGCACAGAGGTTTATAATACTATGAGACTGGAACTCTGGAAAGTTATTTCATCTTTTCTTGCGACAATCACGAGGTAAACAGTAGAAATGGTGTTCACTTTACTCCACCAGGAATGTGTGTCTGCACGTATTTGATTGGCCTTGGTGGAGGCCCTTGTTTCACTAGCTGAATGCTAACGTGAGTAACAATGCTAACATTTACTAATAGCACCAAACATGTTGTACAGCTGCGGCTGATGAGAACGTAGGTTCTGGTCATAAATCAAAGTATTGAACAGGCCTGATGATGGGGCTAGATGGAAAGTGAAGAGATCACCAGAGTTGTTACAGTTCATCCTGAGGGGAGCAAGAATGAATCCAAATTTCATGGCAAACCATCCAATAGTTGTTGAGACATTTCATGTGGCGCTAGAGGAAAAGTCAGAGCATCACCAAAGTCACCATGAATGTCTGTACAAAATGTCATTGCAATCTGAAGTTGTTGAGACATTTCAGTCTGGACCAAAGTGGTGGACCGACTGAGAGACAGAACGACATTGCCATCCCTAGAGCCAAGCCGCTAGCATGGCTAATAAAAATCTTATCTCTAACAAAGACTTTATCTTTAGTAGAATAGTCAAGTAAAAGCACATCTAGAGGGCAGATGTTTGGGACCCAGACAGGCAGCATCACAGCTGGCTTTTTGAGCTCAATTATAGTTGTATACCTGCAGCTCAGTGTTGCAGATCATCATTACAAGTTCAAGTGCAGTTTGTTTTGAAGTTGCCTTACATCAGCAAAAACAACTACAACTCTACGGTTGTAGACGTAGGATTTTGATTGGATGTAGTGAAAAATCCCAGTTATGTTTCAAATTATTCTATTCATCTATTCCATGGCACTGGGGGCTCAGCCGGTAGAGCGAGGAAGGAAGGTGGAAGGGAAAATTCAGCCATCCTCGTCGCCAGATGTTACGGTTAGAAAAGACGAGCAGTACAACTCTTAATGTAACAACATAGGTGACCTTTACTTTCGTGTTACCGCAACAGCCCCGTACATGTGAACTCCAGAAAACACATTTTATGGTCGACAGCTATTAACATGTGTCGTATTTCAACAATGCAATCTTACATAATGTGACTGTGCGAACCCCAGTCCATGGATATAACAGTAGACACATCATGCAGATGTGGGACAGAGACAAGGTATATGTGGAGGGGGCGGCCTGCCAAGTTTGAGGCTGGTTTACAGGTTGACCAGCAGGGCATGAGAGCCTCTGTCTCTAACCAAACATCCAGGTGCAATATTCACACCTCTGCTACAGGATGGCTCTGCTGGGAAGGGAAGGCAAAGGTCACCTACTGACCTAGCACTCAGACACTAGCGGTCTTTATACTCCTGCAGAGCTGAGGGTCCATGTCTACAAACACACACACACACACACACACACACACACAGGCCCATGCATGTATCAGTGTTTCTACTCCAGCTCATTTACTTTGCACAACCTTCTTCAGGGGTTTTTCACAGCCGTTAATTGTGTTTTTGCAATAAAAGAGAACATCTTCACAGTCTAACCGTCTGTTAGCGGGAAACAGTTAAAATTACACACCAGCCTACCTGAAAAATGTGTGCAAAATGACGGATCTGAGGTGAAGCATTGGCTTAAATACCTGAACATACTGTATGTATGTAAGATGACAGAGTGATTGAGGATTTGGTTGCATGTGGCCTTCATCACAGCTCTAGCACTGGTGTCTCCAGAGGATGAAACCAAAGCCTGTGTCTGGTAAACAACTAACTTCACAACTAGTTAACAAAATCCTGTTTCCATACACGACAGGCGCAGCTCTCCTGTTTACTTTGGAAAAGAGTTGAAGTAGCAAATGTGGTCACTGAAAGAATCATCTCTTCAGTCAGGAACATGTGTCGCAGTTTCTACAAACATATTTCAGTTAAAACTGAGTTTGCTGTTACTGTATAACCTGCAGGCTTGTGCATTCTGCTTTTGTCTTCAAAGTCTGTTCAGTATGCACTCTCTGTGTCAACTGTTTGAAAAAACTATTCATAAAATATCAAGATTAATAACTTCAAGTGGATGTCCAACAGCACTGCTGGCAGCAGTAGCTTTCTCCATCAGCTTTGAGTCAATAATCTGCTGTCTCAGGTGTCAGTTGTACGATTGTAACAGCTCAACAGAGGTAATGTAAAACTAGTGAATGAATAACAGGTATTGAATGGATACAACTGCATAGTTGGGGTATAGGTTTCAGCTATAGTGGTGCTCTCACCCCATGGCTTTCCTTCAGCTGCTTCTAGACTAAATAAACCTCATATCAACACAGGATGGAAAGGTCTGTCGCCTGCTGCTGCTTACGCACCCTGAACAGTGGAGACTTTACTGTCCTCCAGCTGCAGCGAAACACAATAAAATATCATTTTGGCACAGAGATTAAAATAAATTCTTCCATTGATTGTTTTAGTGTGAGGTAAATCAAATAAACAATAATCACCTCAGAACAGCCTGTTCATTGAGTGAGTTCTGACTCAACTTTTTACTACCGAGGACATGAAGGGTCAGACACCACGATCATGTCGGAGGATTCATTTCTGCATTGATATAATGAGCACTTCTTTGATAACTCATTTTCAAAACTCACATTCAAACACATATTTTTTTATGTGACAAGTTTTTTATTTTAAATAACTGCTTATTCTAGAAAATATTCACCGTACAAAAAGAAAGAAAGAAAGAAAAAGAAACAAGAAAAAAAAGCACAGAGTGCTTTAAATTGTATGGGTGTGACATTAAATTAGGGAAAAACGCACATGGATGACTGCCAAATCCCAAAGTAAAATAGTAACTTTATGTTGATCAGTTTTTGAATAATTATTTAAAATTCTTTAACTGCTGTGTTATGCCTGCCATCAACATAACAGAAAACCTTTTGTAGAAACAGTGAAATAATCAATATTAATGAGGGAGACACATTTTCATAATGACAGTGTGTTTTTACCATCGTCACATCATAATCACCGTCAACATCAGCAACAATTACATTCCTAACTCTTATTAAAAAAAAAGTAAGTTTATCATGCAAAACATACTTACAAAACGCAAACAGTAACGGCAGGATTTCCTCAGAAAATTTCCCTTTTCATAAAAGTTTCTTCACAGTATCTTCTCGCCCGTATTTTTCCTCTCACACACGCGCACACATCACTTACAGCCAGATGTTCATCGCCCTCAGCTTCTCCACATGTGAGTACACAACAGTGTAACAAGCGGAGGCTGCCGTCACTTTTAAAACAAGCTCTCCTGTACACGCCTGCAAGTTTGTGGTGTCAGCTTACAAGGTAGGCTCCTGAACACAAGTAAGATTGGAAAAACATCATCACAGCGGCTGGTCCACTTGTCACGTTTTTTTATAAGTTACGTACGAACGCAAAGAAAGTTTAAGTAGAAAACTTTATCCGACATATTATAAGCAAACTATGACTCCGGATCGAATAAAACCATTAAAATTTGGCCCAAGTTGAAGTTTATTGATGTGTTTCTTCTTGCGGTACTGTACAGTAGGCCTACTGTCGACAGCCAACAGGAAGTAAACGTTTCCATGGCAACACAGTTCCAATGAAACGGCCCATACGGTAGGAACGTTATAAGAATTACAAGCGTTACATCGAAACACTTTTGTAGCACAAAAACACTGCATTTACTTACTTTGTTCAGTATTTTTGTTCAATAATCTTGTCTATTGTGTCAGTGTAATGTAGGACTTCTGGCCCAGAGCCCCTGGCTGTGTTTGATGTTGTTTTCGTTGTTACCTGTTCAAGTAAGTTAAAAATGGATATAATATCATAAAGCTACCAATAATCTGACATCTAACAACTTCAGTGGCGACCCACTTTTTAAATGGGGGTGAGGTGCAGCACTAAAGTCTGTGTTGGAAAGGTAAAAAAATGGGCTTAGAATGAACGTAAATTACAATACAAGGTTTATTATTATTTTTATTTATTTATTTATTTATTTTACTTGTGCATATAGATTTTGTAGATGTGTTGGAATATGTTCACAAAATATATTAGATTGAGGGAATAAAATAAGAGCATATCAAGCAAATAAATTATTTAATTTCAAGAATTAATTGTAATTTGAGGGCACAACTGATCAAAAATGTTCTTTCCTGACTGAACTCTTTAATGTCCGGCTTCAGAGAGAGGATATTAGACTGATCTGTTTTAATCTTGCTCTTAGATTGGTCTAATGCAAGTTAGGCAGTCTCACAAAAATAATTATTTTTTTATAAATATTTTAAGCCTAAAAAGTTAGCCACCCTAGCCCCAAGCTAACTCAGTACAAAGAGCCATGTTTCCATGGTAACAACCAGTGAAACCAGCTGACCAGTACCACCAGTGGCACCAGTGGCAGTGATTTACCCAGAAATCATAGCATAGACTATTAGATTTAAGCGATAGTCAAAGTCTATCTTTGTGAAACTGACCCTTGGGAAAAAAGAGACAAAAACACACCCATCACATGCTTCAGATCTTGTGTCAACAAGACCCCACTTGTGCCCCCTAGAGGCAGCTCCTTACAGATAGACAAAAGAAAAAGGGGGATTACCATAAAGCGAGTGTTGGACCCACCAGAAGTGGCTTCACAAATTTATCATGTGCAAAAAACACATGATTGTAGGATCTCTGAGATTAGAGTGTTGGAGAGGGGATGTAGCGGCATGCATTGGTGTCTGCTACAGAGTCATTGTTAACACTACCACCGGATGGCGCCAAAGTAAGACATTTTAAAATCCTGCACATAGTGGCTTTAAATTTGAGGCTGTGCAGACTAAAATATTTATAGTTACTATGCCAATTATACAAGTGAGTTACATAATCGCAGAATCACAAGCCTCAGTGGCATTGTTAGTAATAACCTTAATTAATTCTACCACTAGTGCACAGTTGGTTGCATATTCAGAGCAGATGATACATTATGCATATTTATACAACTGCTTATGTTACAGTTTTCTTTCAGCTGGGTAAAGTTGAAATGCCGACTCTGTGCTCTCTAATAGGAACTCTGTAAAGACAAATTTTCGAGCCAATTCATTCTTTAACAAATGAATATCCAGTAATACTGTTTCTGCAGCTGCTTGGGACCATTTCTTATCTGCCTACCTGTTTAACCAACAACAATCATAGTTCATTTCAGACATTTAAAAAAAAAGGAAATAACAAAACACTTTCAGATCCATCTTGTTACAAGATTGGATTGAGATAAAATGGCTCATTATCTGTATTGACAACTAATGTCTCTTCTACTATTTCTTACTCATTAATATTTTGATTACTACTCACAGGATGGTGTGGGTGTTAATTACACTTCCTCAAAAGAGTACGGTTTTTCTTTTTCCCTTTTTAATAGTAGCAGAAAGCAGCTTCAGGGCCTCAATCAATCAGGTAGGTGGTGGAGGCGGCCACAAGCTAATCCTAATATTCATTGTGTGCGTGTGTGTGTGTGTGTGTGTGGTGTAGTCCCAGGTGTGGCTGCTGGTTCGTTTGCAGCCCTCTCCCAGGGGACGAGTCCCTCATGTCACTACGTCTATCACAGACACTCCCCTCTCCCTCCTTCAGTACACTTCCCTGCTGCCCTCCTGCTCATTTGCACTGGTTAGCATTCATCTGACCTATGGTGAATATTAATGAGTGTTCGTGTCTGTGTGTGTGTTGGTGCATTAGTCTCACTTCAGATTAGATATCATCAAAACATTTTCTAATTTTTGAATTCCTTCCACGAAATACAAAACACAATGAGCGATTTGAGTGAACTGTCGCTTTACAGAAGCTTCAGAGAGAGCGAGTGCTAAACTGAGTGCGAATCACATCCTGTCTCTGTTATAGAGGCAATGTGCCTTTGAGCTAGTATGGTATAGCGGACATGCTGATGATGTTTTAAAGAGCTGTTAAACCAATTTAATAATGACTCAGAAGCACCCACAGAGTTAATAAATAGTCCCTTAGCATCTGGAACGCAGCCTGGATTGTAAAAAGGAAGCCTGACAACAGAGTCAGGTACACAGGTTTATTTATGTCCCTTTCACAAAGCTCAACTTAAAGGATACGAATGGTGATTATATTTTTCT
Source organism: Macquaria ambigua (assembly GCA_008360985.2). Classification (NCBI taxonomy): domain Eukaryota; kingdom Metazoa; phylum Chordata; class Actinopteri; order Centrarchiformes; family Percichthyidae; genus Macquaria; species Macquaria ambigua. Next base: position 360,878 of record VMKM01000057.1, on the reverse strand, counting down.
TACTGTCAACAAATCCCACAAAAAGCCCAAAACCAACAATTGTATTTTCTGTGTAGCCAAAGCCTGATGCAGCTTATTACTCTGTGCCATATACCTCCATTGTTGTCCAAAAACTATTAAAAACACATTCGTGAGCCACACCGTTGCACTAGGTGACATGTTTCTTTTTTATGAACATGAGAACTGTAGTTTATTTTGAGTCTGTTAAACATACACTGCCCTGTTGTTGTAACTGCTGTAACCTGATCCGTGGCTGAAAATAGTCCCCAGCAAATGCACTGTTTCCTCCTGTTTGAGTAACGTTTGCCCAGCTGTTTTATGGAATTATTTAGCCTTTTTTAAATGAAACAATATTTCTAACCCACTTTTAATGATTCACATATTCAGTAGGAACAAATGGGCTTGTGGGTGACAGCCACAGACAGGGTAGGGAAGTCAGAAAAAGACAAGTTGAGGACTAATTCATTGTTTGAAATATACTTATTTGCTTTTGGGTGGAGAGTTAGACGAGAAGATTGATACTACTCTCAAATCTGTACATTAAATATAAGGCTTCAGCCAGCAGCTGGTTAACTTAGCTTAGCACAAAGACTGGAAACAGGGGGAAACAGCTAGCCTGGCTCTGTCTGAAGGTAACAAAGTCCGCCTACAGCACCTCTAAAACTCGCTAATTAACACGTTACATCATGTTTGTTTAATCCGTACATAAACCAAAGTGTAAAAACAACACTTCGCCATTTCACGGTTGGTTATGTACCGGACTATTTCTTCGCTAGCAGCCATTGAGGAAACCAACAAAGATCACAGGACAGTTACTTCTCCCAGCCAGATTAGACAGGAGCAAAATTGTAATTTTTAAACAAATGAAAGATAACGTGTTAATTTGTGAGCTTTAGAGGTGCTCGTAGGCTGACTTTGTTACCTTTAAACAGAGCCAGGCTGTTCCCCCCCTGTTTTCATTCTTTGTGCTAAGCTAAGCTAACCAGCTGCTGGCTGTAGCCTTATAGTGAATGGACCGACATGAGAGCGGTATCAATCTGCTTATCAAACTCTCGGCAAGAAAGTGAATAAGTGTATTTCCCAAAATGTAAAATTTGTGCTTTAAGGATTCAACTACAGTCTATGTTTTAAAGCGCTATATGTTGCTAAACACAATATATTCAGCCACAGTTGTAATTTCAGTGAGACTGCATCTTATAACTCCACCCTGCTTGTTAAATACGTGCTGACATGAGCTCTTGTATTTTAACAGGAGGTCTGTCTGGCAGTGAGAAAATTATTGAATTAAAACAATGTCTCAGCTACACGATGTGGATCAGCACACACATGACAGATGGCATCTCAGGTTGCCAAGACAACTGAACCCTAATCCCCTCACTGCAATGGTGGTGGTGGTGGTGGGTGGGGGTGGGGGGATTCGATAATTCAGCACAGGGCACCATGTGCTGTGTACCACTCAAATTGGTCCCCTGGGTCAAGAGGACCCGAGGCCCATCAGATGGGGACACACTTATTAGAGACTCACAAGTGTTTTATCATTCTGTCAGATTAAAGCAGATCTCATTTTGAGATGGAATGAGCTGCGTTCATGTAAGTTAATATTTTGTGTGTGTGTGTGTGTGTGTGTGTGTGTGTGTGTGTGTGTGTGCTGCTGTTAGCTGGATATGTGCATGTATCCATTTTCTATTCAGGTTTCGAATATTTTCTAGTTGTCGCTTATAAAACTGTCACCTGTGAAAACTGTGAACTCAAAGCACATGTTGATTTTCACACAGCACATTAACATTCCTTCATGTTGACATGTGAACGTTTTAGTGGCTTTTTATATGAACTTTATACATTTTCACCCAACAGTACTTATTTTACGTCTAAATGTAAAGGGGAATTACACCACTTGTATATATAAAGATCAGGTTACCCGTCGTGGCGAACTACTCAGCCTCTGAAACATAATGTCTTCTGTGGCTGTGGAGGAATTGTCACCAGAGTTATTTAAGCAGGAGACAACACATTTATAACAGAATGTCTGTGTCACAAACAAAGGGCATGAAGTTATGTTGAGCTTGGCACATACCAGGGACTAAAATTCAGGATATCTTGGCCTTTTGTGGCAAGTTTCACCCATTTCTTTTCTCTTTTGAGCCTTCAACTTTATGGAAGTGCAATACTAATCTTTAAACAATAGCCAGTTTTACATTAGCCTGATAATCAAACTGGATTGCCATTTCCTTACACTTTATTCTTTACAATCTCATTTATTTACAACATCACTTCTATTTGAATCGCTGAACAAATCAGACTTGCGGGTGGCGATTTAGAAGTCTCCTGAAACCACACTGGCTTTCAAGTCACATGTGACTTTTTATATATACCACCAACAACAGCCCTTCAAGACTCTTTTTCTTACATTAAATGCTTTTTGACCTGCCAAAAATTCAATAAAATGTGATTAAAAGCATTCAAAGTGACATTTACAGTTTTCACTATACTTTGTATCTCATAAAATGTGCTGTCATCATCATGTTATGTGTTGTGAGGAAATACTCCACTCTGGTTTTTTTTTTTTCATCTCAAAGGAATTTATTGTGATTGAAATCATGTCATTGCATCATCTTAATTACCACTGATTATTCCGACAAAGCATTAAACCTGCCTCACTGTCACAGCCTGTCGGTGGGTTCATATAAATGACTAATAAATAATATGTCAGCCAGTCCTGCACATGACAAATTAATACTGGATACCCCGGCTCAGGCTGGCAGGCCAGGGGGTCAGTAGCTGCAGGGCAGACCTTTACTTTAATTAAACTACCTGTCACACTGAGTGTCTAAATGTGGAGCCAGTCGGGAATCGGGGCCAGGAAAATGACTGTACTTTACCTTCGAGTCTACAGCAGGAATGTGGAAATAAAGACATCTAAAAACAGATTTATTTATGCTAATATTCTGCAGATTTTTGCACTTCTCCACCATATATAAAACAAACCAACATGCAATATAATGATAGAGCAAAATGGTTTCTATGGAGTGTTAACAAATGGCCACCAGAGGGCAGCATAGTAACTTAATCACAAGCCCTTGATGCAAGACTAAAAAGGAAAAAAAGAGGAGCCATCTTTACTTTTAATGGAGTGGGGCGCAGCCATTGTGTAGTGATTTCATGTTTCTGCTTTTAAGTAAAAAAAGAAAGAAAGAAAGAAAATCAGCCCAACATTGTGCAGATCCTTCACTTCATCCTAAAACTGCAAACAGCAAATGGACAGATCTTTGATGGGAATACCGGCATTTAAAAGTGCATTTCAGTACCTGTATGCCTATGCAGCTCCATGGTTACCCGACAAAAGCTTAATGCACTTCAAAACATCCAGTCAGACGTGGAGCGGGCTCGGCTCCGCGAGCGGCTGCCTCGCTGTCATTCGTCACCGTGATTCCAATCACTGGGATTTTAACAAGATTACAGGGAGCGAGTGGAAGCAATGGAGTACCGGTGTAATGTAATTATCAAGTGATGGAGTGCCTGAAACAGCTGTATTATCACTGGCCAGTCGCTTAACCCCTGTCAACACGTGAAGGATCACACCCTCACTCCCTGTGCGATGATGAACAAAGGTTTATCAGCATATACGAGCGTAATCGTGGGTTAATGTTTTCATTTGAAATAATTTGCAGACACAGACAACAGAAGGGTGGATGGGTGCATGGCTGTCTTTGTGGCTTTGTGTGACATAGGGAGTTTAAGTAGAATTAGGTTTAAAAAATTTAAAAAAAGAAGAAATATTAATCAGAAAACCTGAACCTTGAGTCCACACACACACACACACACACACACACACACACACACACACACACACACACACACACACACAGGCTCTCTCTCTCTTTCAGCCTCAACCTCATGGTCCTGACAACCACATTTCTCTGTTTTGCCACTTCCTTTTTACACAAGTATCCCAGTCTCCATAGCAACTCATCTCAGTTTTAGAAACATGGACAAAAGACACAGAAAAAAAAGAAGAAAAATAGGCAAGGACATACACAAATAATACATGTAGACGCACACATTAATCAATAGACCATGCACACAACTGCATACACACCCCAGCAGACACATACACACAAATATCACTATTGACAAAGGAATAAAAAAACACAGGAATAATGTTTTGGATTTGGATGAGCCGATTTAAAGCTGCTCAAAAATATTGTGTTTTCTCTGTGATATTGATAAATAATGTCTCATTATATTGTCATTTTAGTTTTTAGTCACACAGGGATGTATTATCAATGTCACTGAGACATTTGTTCATCATTATGACATCACTCCAGCCTGAAAACGCCTTGTTGAAATGACTTTGCCTCTGAGTGCCTTTCTAATAAAGAGGCTGTGTCAATTGTTCAACATCTCTCTTTGTAAATGAGTCCCTGATGAATGACAAGACGTTTCATATGAACTTTTACTGAGTCATTTCTTTATTTCCCCTTCTGTGGTCACTATTCAACTAAACCCTTTCAGATGTTTTGTTATAGGTATGGTGCCATATGCATATATTTGGGAGCCACATCTGCAATCAGACGTCATGCATGTGAACAAACTTCTAAGATCTCTTTCACCATCAGTCTGTGCCTTTTTTTTATGAAACAGTGGTGGAAAAAGTATTGAGATAATTTACTCCACCAATTTAGCATTGCACTATTAGACATAAGACAGTTCGAAAAAATCGATGTAGCAGAACAACAGATATCTTCTTTTTTATTCCATGCTTTCTTCTTCCTTGCCAAAACATAGCGCCTACATTACCCACAATGCTACTCGACCACGGACAGGCACCCAAAGGAGGGCGTAGTTGTTGACAAATACATTAATAAACATTTATATCTGCTTACAACTATATTACAGTGTATTATAAACCATTTATCCCATGTTTATATACAGCTAGTAAATGCTAAATAGGAGAAATTTAATTTAATAAAGTGTGAATGTTGTCGTTGATTGAAGTGGAGCTGATTTTAACTGCTTCATAAACTGTCAGGTTGTTAAATCTATAACAATGCATCATATTTTATAAACTGTGGAGTAAAAAGTAGAATATTTCCCTCTGAAATTAGTGGAGAGGAAGTATAAAGTAGCATAAAATAGAAGTAAAGTACCTCAAAATTGTACAGTACTTGAGTACTGAGTTACTTTCCACCACTGTTTGCAGGGAGTTGTTGAGCTTGACTGACTTGTTGAAGCACCAGAAACAAAGACTTTGCATGTCTTTATGTGTGTGTGTGTGTGTGTGTGTGTGTGTGTGTGTGTGTGTGTGTGTGTGTGTGTGTGTGTTATGGCGGAGAGTGTGTAAGTGGTTTAAAACCAAGTCGAGGAGCTGAGCAGGAGGGAGAGAGACTGAGAGACGGACAGAGAGAGCGAGGGAATGAAGAAAAAACCTTGCCCCTCTGTGGAGCACTGGATTGACAGATTTACTGTGTGTGTACACGTTTGTTGTGTAGCAGCGGTCAGGGTGGTGTGAAGGGAACACCATTAAAATCAGCTTGTTTGTTTAGTCAGGAGCGTAGGTGCAGAGCAGAGTCTGAAAATAAGCTGTGTTTGATACGTCCATCATGGCAGCTCACTGTCTGTAGAGCCAAATCTGCTAGTGGATAAACGTATGTACACTCTTTCAGAAGTTACCGCCTGCCTATGTGTGTTTGTGTACTTGTTGGTGCAGAAAAAAAAAAACTTCTCAGGGAAGGACAGTGTCCGATCGGTGTGTGTGTGTGTGTGTGACTCATCCGATAGCTGTATCATTCAGATGTGGCATCTCTGCAGTGTCTGAGTCACCATGCAGCAGTGACAGAGAGAGCACCGGGGAGAGAGAGAGAGAGAGAGAGTGAAAGGAAAAAGAGCAGATAACAAAGGAAGCTGATATGATGAAAGAAAGATCATGACATTATCTTATCCTTTTCATCTGACTCTTTTCTGCAGCCTTCACTTACTCTTACTTTAGTCTGTCAGAGGCGTTATCTCGTGGTACGACTGATATTGTGTCAGTCTAGAAGGGGTTTTAAAATTGTCAACATCTGGCTTAAATCACACTGTACATTTCTCTAATAGTCAGTAATATCTGAAGTTGAAAGGTGGGATCATACAGCAGGTGTTTTTTCTTTTAGCATTTCTTTAAAATATTTACAGAAGTAGCAGAATATTTCAGATTATGTGGAGAAAATGAGACAAATGGAGAGAGTGCAATGCCAAAAATGTTGATGAGTTAATTTTCTGGTAATCTCCACTCATAACTATAACCCAATAAGAAATACAATCCAAACTGGTGTAATTTTACCAGCTATGATATGAAACTAATGGGAGTTGTCTGTTTTCATGTAAAATATCAAGCTGCACATTTTTTTCCCCCATCATCTTTCCAAAGCAAATGTCAGAGGCAGTGTCTCCTGTGTGTTTTACCCTATTTGTTTATTGTCTGTCCCTTTTCTCCCACACACTCGCCCCTCGCAGGCTCAGCTCTTAAAGGCGCCGTGCATCAATATTTTATCACCGCTACGACACAAAATAAAATCCATTAGCTGAATGCAAATATGTGCTGTCTCGTTAAAAAATTGGCTGCAGGAAGTCGACAACAAAGAGTGAAGTGAGCGACCGCTTGGATTCAGCAATTGTTTTCAATTGAGGAGCTATAGTGTGTGGTTGCTGCTGTGGATGGGGAGTAATTGCCTGCAATTGCAAAGCAATTTCTAACCCTAATGGGTAAATTGCAGGGTGTAAAAAGGGGCTTGTTGTTGTGCCATTCTTACTTGCAATTATGACAAATGGTTTAACAGGAGATGATAAAGGGCCTGTTTTTTTAAGATTAAGATGGTTCAACACGTGTTTTTGTCGGGGTTGTCATTATATAACACAAATGAAAGTTGTAGAAAATTGATTCATCACGGTCAGCCGCGGCAGTGAAGAGTGCGTACTGAGCCATCTCTCTAAACGCAGGACAAAAGGGGCACACGGTGATAGTGTCGTCCTTGTCCTCCTGTTATCCCTCTGCTTTGAGACCTCTCTATCAGATGTGTCACATCACTGTAACAAGTATTGGGACAGCATGAAATCAATAAAGCATCAAAGGAAGTGTCTGTGAGCGTGTCTGGTTTACCTCTATACCATGAGTCTATGTAGAAATGTTTGGTTGTGATTTAAATGATAATTTAAATGCTTATATAACACAACATTTCTTCCACCAAGTTGGATTTGCTATTATATGTTTCCTCCAGTCCCATTAGACATGAAAGCCCCCCCCCCCATCTCTCACTTTTTAATGAGATTTGGAGTGTGTGTGTCACCCCACTGTGAAGCCATCGGTGACAGGCAAGAGGACAAAAGGAGGCCTGATGCTTGGGTTTTGGGAAATACCCCCCTCCTAACCAGACACACACACATTCATACACACACACACTTCTACCGCTAGCTTCCATCTGGTGATAGGGCATTAAGAGGCGAGCCTGAATAAGGAACTATTGGCACACACGCATGCATGTCCATGCACAGACACACACACATACACACACACTTCAATCCAGGTGCCTTAGCTGCATTAATTGAGGAAAAAATGCCTGCCTCCCCATGTTCCTAATGTTCTTATCTTCTATTCGGCATCGAGTTGCACTGCAAAACTGTCTCTATCCAAATATATAACAATAGAAGCACAACAGGCATAATTTTTTAGCTGCAGAAGAAAAAAAATAAGCAACAAGTCATTTTTGTTTGTGTAAAAACCAAAATAAAACCAAAAATGAAACCCTGAGATGCATTAAAGGACTATTTATAGCAGGTTCTTTTTTCTTAGAGCTTCTTGCTTTCATCCCTCCAAGATATCAAATGTATGTTTTACTCTGAATAATGGAACCTGTGATGAAACCAGCAGCATCCTTGACATATTTTAGGACGACTGTGTGCTCGTGATGCATCCTCTTGAAAGAAAACTATTATCTTTATTTATTTTTCTGTCTTTTTTGTCCTGGAACTGCTTCATTTTGAAACTGGTCCAGCATTGAAGGTAGAAAAAGAGAAGAAGAGGAAGACAAAGAAGTAAGAAAGATTATTCTGTCTGTCTGCGTGTGAACTGTACACATACGTATATCTGCAGCTCTCTAAGCTCCATACACACAATCTTGCATCACACTGTTGTGTTTTAAGTGTCTTTCTTCGTATGCTTGTCTGTGTGTGTGATCTTGAAGGAGGCCTGATGAAGGAGAGTTTCTGACTTTGTAATATGAGAGTGCCTCGCCCCAGAGGCTCCCCCTTGACAAGCCTATGACGCACTTCCTGACAAGGTGGCAGGAGGCTACGTATGAGGAGAGGAGAAGGAGGTGGTGGTGGTGGTGGTGGGGGACCAGCTAAATATATACCAGCTGTGGTGATAGTGCTGAAGGCTGGCATGTGCAACCAATCATGCTTCCTGACTCGTGCAGGAGGAGGATCCTGCTGCTGTTTTCCGAGCCAATGGGCGCCGATCCAGAGCCTGTTGTGGGGGGGTTTAACCCAGCATTCAGGTAGAAGTGCGACGTATAGAACAGGATAATTTAAGGTCTTGGATACCACAATGCCATGCTGTGTTTTATCTGCATCCTGCATGTCTATGTACAGCTCAGTGAACACGCCCATGGTCGTGTTACGCAGTGATCCCTCATTGAGCACCATGGACAGCTCACGTGTGGATGTATGTGACTGCAGAAAGCACGAGAGGCTGCATAAACTCTTTTTTTAACCCAAAACAGAGATATTTGTCTATTTGCAGTATTTTTTATTGAAGCAACACCTAACAATGCTAATGAGTGATTCAGAAATCTTTTAATAATTCATGAGGTTTGGAAAAAGACAGAGCAATGCAGCAGTAAATGCTTTGTTTGTGATAATAATAATCAGTCATACCTAAAGTGATCTTCATGTGTCCTGCTTGATCTTAAGTCGATATCCTATCTAAAGACACATACTTTCTCATCATCCTGTGACTCTCTCTGAGGTCTCTGATGTGCTGGAGGCACATTGTGCAAATCAGGAGCTTATTTATGAGCGACACAGGCTCTCAGGGGCCCGAGCACAACATGAGCACAGCCCCCCCCAAGTCATTAAAGAGTGATTTTGGCATCCACTTCCACTCCTCTCACACCCCCCTCCTCAGCTCCCTTGAGGCTGTAGCAGCACCTGCCCCCCACCCACACTTGAACAGCCATTTAAGAAGCTGAACATATGCGCACGCATTCTCTCAATTTAGCATCCATGCTGTCAGACACACACGCCCACATGCTATATTTATATATGTGATGCAAATGACAACATTAAAACTCAAGAGAACATTTAACGAGATGCCGGATGACGTGTTTCTGCACAAAGACTTGCATCAATACGCAGACACCAAGGCTGACGTTACCTTGATTTCCTTTTCGGTGGGGAGAGGCAGCGGCAAGTTTTGTGTAATGGTCACAAAGAGTTATGGGTCACCTCCCTCACTTGCACCGGGACAGGATGACGGTTCTGGCTGGTTGACTGTGAGAAAATACCATTTAGGGGTGGCTGGTGACACGTTTATTGAGCCTGTCAAATTAACAAAAGCAATGAGCTGAGTCGGGTCAGAATAACACACACCCACAGACATACACACATGGACAGAGGTAGAGGGAAAGAGAGCATGTTTTTAATACCACCTGATCCAGAAGTTGTGCATCAATCAAACTCTGATCTCTGTGTCACCTTGGGCTTTTCAGAGCTCCTGCAGAGTTGTTTGACGTCAGTGATGTTAGATGAGAGAATGCGGTCTGAATTTTATTTCACCAATTCTGCTCTCCACAGTGCAGGAATCCATACAAAATGGCTTTCAAGACAGACTTCTAGGTTAAACTACATAGGAAAGAGACTAATTATTTATATGGGTACCATTAATCATTATCTTATGCACACGGTCTGCTTTAGTTAATATTTATGAATGATATATCTATAGCAGGTTTTTAATTATTTAAAGATCCTCTTCAGACATGTTTCAAGACATATCAAATACTCAGCTTGGAACAACAATGTGTGTCTGCTGGTTTTTACTTTAAATTCTTTAAATTACATCTACGCTTTCTCCCTCATTAAAAAAATCCAGAATCTATGAATATGCAAATATAACTGCTGGGCACATGATGTCTCCTACAGTACTTCACTGAAAAGTCCATTCTCAGTGTTTGTGCACTGGAGGCTTCATGTTTCCACATCACACTTGTGTAGGCTGACTATTGAACCGGGATTGGCTGCCAGACTAGTTGTGATGTCACAAAATCATCCTCGTACGTACACGTCGTCTTGAACTCAGATTTAAGGTGAGATCAGAGAAACTTTCCTCCTTCAGCAGATTTATGTGAAAAAACAGCCTTCTAGTGTCAAACTCTTCACATATATCATTCTGCACAGTGAGGGTGCAGAAGACCTAACCGAGGCCAAGTCTCTCTTTAAAAGAAGACTTTAATCTCAATGAGACATCTACCTGAAAGAAACAAAGTCATGTGTCTCTACTCAGGCTCAGGTGTTCGGTTTTGTTTTGTTGTACTGTATCTCCTCTGATGATCATCTGTAAAAACTGTGTGCTGAAGCTTTTTGGTTTTGGTTTGTTGGCGGAGGAAGGGGTCGGCTCCTAAATCGAAATAACACCTCCAAATGGCTCAATAAGTGCTCCTCCTCCCTCTCATCTCCATTAAGAGGTTAGAACAGTCAATAGGTCCAGCCGAACACTGGGGACTGACCCTATTGATTTCACCTACGGGGAAGGAGGGCAGCCATTAGCTGTGCACTTCCTGTGGCCTTCGTGGAACAGTTAAAACTCTACTGAAAACCCGACTGTATTACACTGATCCCATGTTTTTTTAAGTAAACCAAATTTTGTTTAATTGATCATTCCTTCAACATCACTATACCTAATTTCTATGTTTATATTATTGCGTCTTGATTAGTAAGCAGTGAGAAATATTAAATAAATATGCAATCAGGTATCATAAATGACAGTGTTACATCCTGCATACAGGTAGCATATTAAATCTGTCATGCTTACCACAAAATGCAGGGTAACACTGTTGTCACTGTATCTGAACTTCTTCTCTCCTCTAATAAGGGAACCTATAATGAGTGTATGAATGGTTAAATGAAACCTCTTAAAAGTACGAAAAAAGTTTGCACCCACATCAGTTACTATGCTCCTTTTATTCAGTTTTCATCGTCAAAATTCAGCACTGGGAAAAAAATGCACAGACATTTTGATTATTCCTTCTTCCATGCACAATAGTCCTTCAGTTTCTTGGTTGAGTCCTTTTGACTTTTCCCCAACAATCAATCAACTTATTCAGAGGTGTCCTCAGACCTGCCTCACCTTTAACCTAAGCGTTACATCGACCCATTCCCAGCATTAATTCCCTTGAGTCTATCAACATAAAACTAAACCATACAGGCATTAACAGAACTATATACAGATTATCTCCACTAGAATTCAAAATAAAGTTGGTGGGCTGACTGGTGTGACGCCCCTCACATTACCTATAAGGCTGTCCTGGCCGGAACTCTGCAGGCAATTGGCTGACATGTGAGGGTCATCAGCTGATCGAGTTCACCTGGGCCTTCCAGGCTATAAAACCTGGCCCATGTGCTCACTCTTCTCCCTTCCTGCAGCTGACATTCAATCTGCAGCACTGTCTTTTGCACCTTCAATAAATCCATGCTCTGCTGCTCTTGCTGATTTCCACACCCCGTTGTTTGTGTTAACTTTAGTTTTAAAGAGCTGTCTGTAAATTACTTTGACTGTAGACAAGTTCTCAATAACTAATGTAGATGCATTTTGAGACAGACAATAATATCAACATCCATAAATACTGTGTGAGCATGTGTTGAACTTGTGTTTTTCAGGTGCTATCAATAGTTTGAAAATAAAGAAGTTGCAGAATATCATTAGATTTGTATTTTGCAAATACACTCAAAGAAGTTGCCAGAAAAATTGCAAAGTTTCTGTATGTTATGCTCTTCAACACTGTCTGACTTGTTCCATGACTTGTTCTCCTTTGTTATCAATACAAATACTCGGGACACACACAGATTTGTTTGCTTTTCTTTTTTTTTTATCAAAACAGGATATAGAGTATTTCATTTAGACATCAACAAACCTCTCAATTTACACAGCAACAGAAGCCATAGAATCACACTGTAACTTCAGAGGCACAAAAACAGGAAACTTTTTACTACTTCAGGTTGCACATTTTGTCATTTTTGAAAATGTAGAATCGCCTGTTAAGGTTTCATCCTTAATGTCGATGAATATTGTGACAATGAAATCAGGGTCGTACAGGGGAAGGAGGAGGTACATGTGGTTAAGTAGGGCAACAAGGGTCCAGCCACTGAATGAAGAACATTAATCAAACGAAAAACTGAGGAAAGAGAGGGGGGGGGGAGGAAACAACAGCACACAGTCCCATGTGGACCACATCAAAACAAAAACAGAAACATGAAGAAGAGCGTCCGCTTCACAGACGGAGCTCGTTTTATCATTCTCATCTGGTGAGCAGCCCCGTCACAAACTCCTTGCACTTCCTTGTTGTCAAAGACGTTTGTGTTGGACTCTATTACTATATTTTCGTACATATATTTCTATGTTTTTTTCTTTACAAGTGTTTATTTTCTACATTTGTTATCACAAAAAACACGACTTTTAAACAAATGGATAAAAAACAGTTACATAATGACTGTTCATGACATTTGACCAGAACTGTTACTATGGATTTATTGCTTTGTACACTGAGTAATGTTTTGGTGCCACCTGCACGCTGGGGGTCCAAACGCTGGGACCTCGCTGCTGATGGTCTGTACTCCCTTAAAAATGTTTGACTTCCAGCTAAAACCCAGCTCTGCTCTTCACCTTTGGTTGATTGTGCAAAGAAATTGAAGCATCAGTAACAGTTTCTGAGACAAAGACAGATAAGTTTGAAAGAAAAGGAAACCAAAAAAAAAAAAAGACATACTACAAATTTCACTTTGTTCCATGCATAAATACACATCCACACACATCTATATTGTGAAGTGCTGACTTAAGACCTCCACAGACAAGTGACAAATTAAACAAAATTGGCCCCCTTCAGAGCTTGTCAGTGTAATGCAGAATGAGGACAGAACAGATTCTGGAGGCGCTTTGCTTGTTTTTTTCTATTCAGGAGCCTAAAACACTTTTCATTACCAGACTCCCATAGGTAAAGACAGGTCCTTACGTTATACATTAACTCATAAAATGTCTCATTTCACTTCTACCCTGTAATGGAAATGGACAAATGGCAGTTTGTCCAAATTGCACACATTTGTGATTGCCCCTCCTGCTGTATCTTCTCTATAACTGTAAATAGAAATCACCTGTTTTGGTGAACTTTATACAAAGTATAGATATATGTAAACATTCAAATACTTGTTTAGGAATGTTCACTTCAACTTCTATAATGTCATTTGATATTTTAAACTCTTCTCCCTTTACTTTTAAAGGCCCTGAAAACATATTTTCTCAATCAGCTTCTTGTTTTAAACAATGGGATCCTGCATGAACACTCAAATTTCTGCTAAAGTCAGAACATTTTAGGTTATTCGACATGACAGATTCCTGTATTTCTTTTTTTTCCCCCTGTGCTCCTCTCACTGGTTTGAAGTGGGCGGGCCTCAGCTGGAAAAAGATGATATTCTGCACCAATCAGAGTTAAGCAACATTGGAATCAGTCAGATCAGTTATTTGGTACCTGTCAATAAAATCTGATCAAACCACACCCACACAGTCCTGATGAAGCAGAGTTTTTGAGTGTTAACAAAAAATACATAAAGAGGCTTTTTAAAACTTTGATTGTTGTGTTTTAAGTCTTAAATATTTGATGTATTTGATGAGAAATAGTTAGTTTTCAGGGGCTTTAACATAAAAAATGACTCACTTATCCATTTGATCATGTAAATATCTATTTTAGACTATTTTAAATATTTATTTTTTTCACTCTCATTAACCATTATTAGTATTAGGTTTGTTGCTCTAATATAGTAAGATAGTAAATCATACTGATTTTGGCTAGTCATTGCATTGCACAAACCCTTCACAAGGTTGTGTACGACCATGAATCTCTTGGTCTAACAATGTCTAAATTTAGTCTATAAACTCTTATACATCTTTACTCTCTAGTTATCTCTGTCATATGTCATATATGTTTTATTTAAGACAAATCTTTCAACAATGCATTGGTACAACTAGACTTTTGGTGGCTTGTATAGTAGTATGATAATGAGAATGGCTTTACTCCTGCACTACACTGCTGAGATGTGACGGGTTGCAAAAAGTTCAAATCAAACGCTCAACCGCAGAGGTACAGAGTTACAAAATGGATCACATGTAGCAAACATCTGACAGACATTTTTACCTTTTATGCAAGTGTAACCAAACAATCATCACAAGTCATTATGCCACGTTGTCAAATCTCTACACCAGGTCACTTACATGTTAAGGACACACACAGAAGCCAGTGATAACAAACCAAAAATCATCATATTGTGCATTAAAAGGACACACTACTCTGAGTGCATTCCAGAGAGATACAGTACAATCTATATCAACAGAGTGTCTAGTTTCTGTTTACAATGCTGTGCAGTGACCTATTTATACACTGTAATGGCTGGCTTGTAGGATGTTGTACTGTAACAGTTAATTTGATAGATAAGGGGTCGGTGCTGATGGGCAGCTTCTATGTAACCCTACAGGCTTCAGTGTGGTCAGGAAGCCTCGGCTGATGGGATGAAAATGTTCACATTTACACACAATTTCACTCCAAATAAATATATCTATTATCAATATGCATAATAATACATTTACAGACTGCCAATTTGATATGTGTTACACCTCTATTAATCGAATATCTTGAAAATCTTTATACATTTTAGTAATTTTTACATTAAGTTGATACTTTTTTTAGATTTACTTTTAGAATTTGTGCAAACAATACAACAATGGATTGTAGTTTTTCTTGTTTCTCATTTGCTATTTGATATTTTTTTATGACTAAACTGATGGACACTCAAAACAAGTCTACTCATGTGTCGGTGAATGCGTGTTTGGTCTAGGAGTATCTCTCATCCTGCCTGTATCCGTAGCCTCCTCCCTGTGCTTCTTCCTGGACGTACTCCTCCGTCTTCTCCCAGCCTGCAGCCCAGCCTCCATTCACCTGTGTGGTTGCACCGTACGACTTGGCTGGACCTCCAAAGGCACCGTAACTTTGAGTGATGTCGCCCGTCTCTTCTGCCAGCTCGTCCTCGTCTATGAAGCCACACTTCTCCTCGCTGGTCAGTTCTGGGTCGGCCCACGGCTGTTTTTCTCCCGACGCAAAGATCCCATAGAAGATCACACCCCCATAATGCACCAGGGAGGCAATCAGGAACACATACTGCCACTCCTCTCGAGTCTGAAGAGGAAGGAAGAGGGAAGGAAAACAACAAATTGTTTTTAATCCCTTAAAGGATTAAGCTATTATATTTTTCTTATTGTCAACAAATCCCATGAAAATAACTAAAACCAACAATGAATAGATCCTACTAACAAGTATTGTCTGTGTGCCTGAGACGTTGTTGTCCAACAAATTGGGTTACATGTTCCTTCATTACCATAAACATACTGTGTACCATCCTGCTGCCGCAAGTACTCACTAGCGCACCAAATGTGTATTAATCGGCAGCTGAAAATAGTCCCCAACAAATGCACACTGTTTGAGTAATATTTGCTAAAAACTACAGTGCCCAGCTGTTAATAAATGAAACTGTATTTGTGACCCTGTGCAGCCTTGTGGCTGAATTTTGGGGAAATGTGTATTTTGTGAATCTATCATATTTCCATTAAGTGGTGCAGCCATAAAAAAAAGTCTTGGGTTTGAATATTTTACCCCATGTGAACATCATATACTGTAGCTTCAATGAAGAGTTGGAACAAGCTGATACAGAATATATATATGATACATACATACTTTCATATATATACTATCCAGGTACCACTTTGAGATTATAAGGGCGGTAGAGTGCGAGAGAGAAATATATCTTTGCCTTATGTACAATTTATGACATTAATAAATATATTAATATATTACAGTAGGTGTTTCTCTCTTTCTGATTTGGATTGCCTGCCAATATAGGCCATAAAACTGAATCTATTTAGGATTTCTACATAAAATATATTGCTTAATGTAGTATATTAGCCATTCAGAATACCAAAGACAGTTCTTACATATTAAGTTCAGGCAAAACTGAAAAAATAAAATCATTGTCTGCAATATAAATGCACAATTATGAGATTATCTTCATGATTGAAAGCATGATTTGTTCTCTTGGAGCTATAATAATCAAATTTCTACCAGAATCTTTGTTTTTTTGGTTCATTCTATATGGGCACAGTTATCTTACACACATTACTTTGAATAAAAAACAGTATTGGTGGTAGAAAAATACAAGGATTATAAAGACAACATTAAAGCTGCAAGCAGCGATGAATGGGCCCTCGCACTTTCCTGCACATCGGGGTGCTGGTGGGATGCCGGCGACGCGACTGTGCATTTTTGTGACCATTGGCAGACATGTCGTTTTGCACATTTTCTATTAATTCCTGTGTCCACTATGTGGCGCTAGAGAACATGTTCTAAAAATGCGTTACATCGCTGTATGTCAACTGTGGACGACCCAACGTAAATTTCATGGAAACTGAATGATGTTTATGTCACAAAAAGCTTACTTCCTGGTGCCAGTAGGTGGCGCTATGACTAGAACTCAGTATTGGCATATAGATGTCCTCAGACCTGACATCTTACCCAGCATGTGAAATTTGGAGCAGATTGGATCGTGTACACTCAAGTTACAAGAACTTCCTGTTTCATGGTGGAACAGGGAAATTCGACGCCACAGGCACGCCATTCAATGAGATATCAAACTTTTAGTAACTTTCCATCACAAAGGTCTTTAGATTGCGCTGCCCAAATTTGAAGAGGATCTGATTTATTCTCCAGGAGGATTTTGTTAAAGTACAGCACCTGCAAATGACAAAAATGCCCTAAAATTGCACAGAAAATTCAAAATGGCTGACTTCCTGTTGGGTTTAGGGTATGGCTCCAAGAGGCTTTTTATTAAGTCTAGAGATGATACATCTGCCTGTCAAATTTTGTACATCTATTTCAAATTTAAAGGTGGGGGCTTTGATTTTGAAATCAGACAACAAAATACATCCCTTCTGATGAGTTTTCAAGCATCCTTAGCCCCTCAAAAAACAGCTTCTTGTTTCATGGTGAATAATGCGTTGACACGGCAATGGCTTCACAGTGAAGCATCATCAAGGTCTTAAGACTTTGCTGACCAAATTTGAGGTGGATCTGGTTAACCTGCTAGGAGTAGTGTGTAAAAGTATAGGGCCTGTAACTTCCTGTTGTCACTAGGTAGCGCTATGACTATGATTCAGTATTCACCCCTAGATGTCTTCAGGCCGGGAATCTTATCAAACGTGAAATCTGGAAAAGATCTGATTATAGGGAGACGAGTTACAACAGTTTCTTTTTTCATGATGAAACATCAATATTCGCCACGATGCCATGGCCACGCCCTTCAGTGAAAACTCACAAAATTCACTGTAAAGCATCAAGGTCTTAAGGCTTTACTGCCCAAATTTGAGGTTGTTCTGGTCAACCCACTTGGAGTAGTATGTCAGACTATAAAACGTGACATTTCCTGTTGCTAGTAGGTGGCGCTATGACTATGACTGAATATTGGCATGTAGATGCCTTCGGGCCAGGAGTCTTATCAAACACGGAAAGTTTGGGGATGATTGGACAATGTAGCAGTTACAAACCACTTCCTGTTTGACGGTGAAAAGCGTAAATTCCACACCATGCCAAGGGCACGCTGTTCAACAAAAACTCAAGCTTTTATCAACTTTTCATCACAAAGGTCTTTAGATTGTACTGCCCAAAGTTGAAGTCGATCTGATAAATTCTCTAAGAGGAGTTTGTTAAAGTACAGAACCCTCAAATGACAAACAATGGCCAAATATTACACAGAAAATTCAAAATGGCTGACTTCTTGTTGGGTTTAGGGTATGGCTCTAAGAGACTTTCATTTAAGTCTTGGGATGTTTCATCTGCCTCCCAAATTCTGTACATCTAGGTGAAACGTGCCGAAGGGGCTAGTTTGTTAAAAGTTTGTAGGGGGCGCTATTGAGCCATTTTGCCACACCTATGTGCGAGACCCATAAAATATATAATTTTTCACCACTTCTGATGCATGTTAAAAATTTCGTGACTTTTTGAGCACCTTTAGCCCCTCAAAACTGCGATTCTTTCAGGAGAAGAATGCACTGGTCAGTGCTCGGGCCCTAATAAGCCTCTTTCACCATAGGTTCCAGTTACAGCAAGTTTAAAACTGCATCAGAGTCTAAATGTCAAAACAAATATTTGGGTTCACTTAACCAGAACAGTGGATTGAGTGAGAGAAAAAGGAAAAAGGGTGGTGTCCCAGTGCCCTAGCAGTTACAACATTTACCAGATAACTGCAACATCCCAGTTTGATTCTGCCTGGGAACCTTTGTTGCACGCTTTCTTTCTCTGCCCATGCTTCCTGTCTGTATCTACATCATAATACAGTAAAGGCAGTAGAGGCCCTGCAGAAGTGCTGTCAGCTGTTGCATCTGTGTGCGCCTCTCGTCTAGAGAGAGTTGATGCTATTCCTCGACATACAGAGTCACAATGTTCAGCACACAGAAACTCAGGATGTTTAAAATTCAATTGTAAACACTTATGTAAACTGGTGATTCCAGTGCATAGAAGGTTGCTATGGCAACTTGGGGGTTGAAAATCAACATGAGTTTTCAAGTCAAACGTTTGGTAATATCAAAAGTAGACACACAAGTACCAGCTCGTGGGGAAATAAAGAAACTGTAGTTGAAGAAAAACAAAGAAATCCAGAGGAAAACCACTGAAACAGAGAGGAAATGACTGACATAGAGATGATCCAAGTGAGGTAATGAAATCAAGAGTAAAGTCATGAGAGCTTTAGAGTTGTTTCTGTCTGTTGGCAGTTTTTAAAGTGTTTGACAATTAATATTTGTTTTTGGATTTAACTAATAACGTATAGAACAAGGTAATCTGGGTGTGTATATTGGGTGATAATACTAAGATAGCTAGTGAAGATCTGAGGGGGAGTAAAGAAAATGATTTTAACAAATTTTGTTGGTTTGCATGTTGCAGTTTCCAGAAATCTGACCAAAAGAAATGCAGCAATGAAAGTAAAATATGCAAACATTTTAGGAGATGGGAATGTACTTTTAATATAAAACCATATATTATTTTACACATCAACATATATAAAATTTCATTAGTGTACCTACATGAACATTTACATTAATTACTATACGAAAGTGACTTTTGTTAAGAGAAAGCAGTAAGAAGAACTTAGACTTTACTTTTATACCATTAAATTGACTGAAAAGACATTGTGTCTTGTAATTGATGTTGCATTTGTAAGTGAAATGTGTTACCCGACAGAGTACTTTTAGAAACACTTGTTTACAATAACATCTCTTGATCCCTTTTTTTTTTTTGTGTGTGTTCTTAGTTTTACAGTTGAAAATTCTGGTGAGGAACCAGCAGATATTGCCACAGAAGTTCAAGACGAAATAGGCAGAGGAGAGACTCAAAACAACCTAATGAAGGGACTGCAATCCAGTTGGCAAGCCATTTTGATTGGGATTTTGATGGTGCTTTTGTGTGGTGTGACCGGTGTCCTCTTGAGTCAAATGAATAAACAGCAGCTGAAGCAACTTCTGAACTCCACTCATCAAAACTTCACCCTTCGTGGATGTCACTGTGGCCAACTGAAGCTGCTCATAAATGTAACACGGTACAACTTTACCTTGTTGTATGCTGAAAAAACACAGCTGAGTCTACTCTTGAACAACACGTTACAGAAAAACACACAACTGAGCCTGCTCTTGAAGAACACATTGCAAGAAAAAACACAGTTGAGCTTGCTCTTGAAGAACACGTCTCAAGAAAAAACACAGTTGAGCTTGCTCTTGAACAACACATTGCAAGAAAAAACACAGTTGAGCCTGCTCTTGAAGAACATGTCTCAAGAAAAAACACAGGTGAGCTTGCTCTTGAACAACACGTTGCAAGAAAAGATAGTGGAGAACAAAGAGCTGAACATGTTTCTCAATTTAACCCTGAAAAACTGTAACCCTGTGAAAGAGAACAGACAACTGAACCTGCATCTGAAGGCATCATTGCACAACATCACCATGGCATCTGCAGATAGCAAACTGTTGCACCTGCTGTTAAACAATGAAACCTCTATGCAGCTGGAAGCAGAAAATCAACACCAGCGTTCAATCCTGTTCCCCGACAATCTGTCCTTCCTCTGGAGATTCTGCAACAAGAGCACACTGCAGTGTTGACGCTGCCTGCCTAGCTGGACCGAGCACACTTCACGCTGCTTCATCTTGTCCCAAGAAACAAACAACTGGGAAGATGCTCGCAGAGAGTGTTTTCACATGGGGGGTGACCTGGCTGTTGTTTTGAATGCCGAAGACCAGGAATTCTTGATCAACATGACTTTTCAGTTTGTACAGCAGCACCCTCAAGTAGCCTTCCATTCAGCGTGGATCGGGTTGCAGGACATGGTGAAGGAGGGCACCTTCCTCTGGGTCAATGGCAACAAAATACAGAAAGATGTAATTTACTGGAAGCATCTGGAGCCAAATAACGCCATGGCCTCCTGGTACAATGACTGGGCAGGACAGGACTGTGTTGCCATTCTCCCGCCAAGACGCATTGGAGAGAAGGATTGGTTAAATTCTTGGGATGACATTGTTTGTGTTGGCAGACGGCGCTACATCTGTGAGACCACAGCTCTCAGTTTGTCCTGACTGGCAGACCACTAAGTATAAATTTAGTACAAAATTCAAACTGCAAGTTGCTCTTTAATGGTTTGAATGCACTTATTGTAAATAAATTGTAAAAAAAAAGTCTGCCAAATGAATGTAATGTAGATTTTTGTAATTAAAAATAAAGTTAATAATTCACTGAAGAAACACAATTTGTCATTGTCCCAACCTGCTTAAAAGCAATTGAAAAATAATTGTTTTCATTTCAAGCCTTATAAATGTGTTTTAACGAACTGATAAGTAACTTCAGCTCTTTCACTCTTTACTCTTTATCTGATTGTTGTGTTCCCTTGAAATATCCAAACCCGAAATATCACTTAAACTTTTAAAATACTTGCCCATATGGATCGTTATTATCTATACAAATCTATACAAATATTACAAATCCCCTTATGCTGCCACTTGAAATCACAGTACATTTTCTTCTAGGTTAATAATATCTTCATGTAAATACCTTATGATTGTCTTAATTTATATACAAATTAAGGGTTTATATTAGCCACGAAGCTAGCTGCTTCCATCTAATAGCTTGCTATTTGTGTTAGCCTCTTAACTTTGGTAACTAGCGCTACATATGAACAAACGTCTATTTAAAGCAACAGTCGTATTGTTACTTATGTATGTAATTCCATGGCTGTTTCTACTTCCTTTTAGAGGCATGTGTAACTTATCACATAGAGTAAAATTACCAAATAAGATTCACAACCGATTATTATTAGGTTATTCTGAGGTGATGTAAGAATTGCTCTCAACAGGATACAGTTCTGTGTACCACTAAAAAGTGACAATTTCCTCAAGTCTCCATGTGTAGGTTTAAATTACAGGCAAACACGCACTATAAAGTTACACATCCACTGCACTGTATACAGTAGAAGAAAACCCACAGGTCATGCCATGACAATATATCAACACTTTGCACACAACAACCGCCTTTGACAGCAAATCTTATTTTGAGTCAAAGCGGATACATCTGTATCCTTGAGCACTTATAGATTTGGGGATTTTCTCTGCCTTCCTCACAGATTTGGTTTGGCTCAGTCAAACTGGGAAACGTCTGTGAACGGCTTTTTTCAGGTCTTTTCACTAGCTTTCAGTGAGATTTCAGTCAGAGCTTTGGCATGGATCTCATCAGGGCTTTCATGCTGTTGCTCTGAAGTTATTCCAGTGTTGATCTCTCCTCTGTGTTTGCAGTCACGGTCCTGTTAGAATGGTGTATCGATCTAAAGACTTTGGCAGTGTAATGCAGGTTTCCTCTCAGGAATCCCCCTATATATTTGTCTTAATTCACTGTTGTGTTGATTCTCACAAGCCTCCCCCATAGGATGTTGCTGCCATCTACATGCTTCTCAATGAAAATGGTCAACAGGGTGGGTGACGAGCTGTGTTCGGCTTTCAGCAAACTACACAACCTTTTTGTCTCTTGCTCTATGAAATGCCTTCAAACAAATTCCAGGGTGCCTTTTTTTTCGGGGGTTGCTTCTTTTAACATATAAAAGATTTTGGTAATCTTGTGTTTATTCATGTCTAAATGATGAGGTAATCGTTAAGTCCTTTACTCACTCAGCTATCTGTCTATGCAATGCTTCATAGCATTTGTTTTATCCATGTATTTATCTGGTTTACTGGGGTCCAAAACATGTTTTAACTATCCTGATTGTCTGTTGATTGTCTGCAAGTCTTTATGTTATTGTATTTGTTTTGTCCTGTGTTTTTGTGATCTGTCATGCAAAATTAAAATTGAAGGCATAAAAATGTTTTTAATTTAAAATTCAATTTTTTTTAAAAATTTGACAAAATGTTAAACAAATTGAAGGTCATATTAAGGTCTAATAAGGTTATATGCATTAAGGGCACTCACTGGGCTTGCAATATAATCTTAGGGCCTGTGTCCACATAACGTTTTTTTTCTGGGAGGACGCTGGGGAGCACTGGGTGCGGTGAGAGAACCAAAAAAAGCACAACACTCACCAGCAACATTCAGTTTTCGGCCAGTCTGCTCCCACAAATGGGCTTTTCTATCTCTGTCTGATAAATCATAAAGCTCAGGAAGTTTCTCCTCCATTTTCTTGGTTACCAGGGTGACAAGCCCCAGCTAATATATGAGAGAGATTTCAGAGATTTTCAACCAGAAGCGCTCGGAGCGGCCACACAAGAAAGGCGGACCGCTCTGAAAAAAGGCGCTGGGCACAGCGCTTTTTCTCGCTTGTCATTGGGAACAGTTGAAAAAATGATGATGATGATGGTGCTCAGAAATAAACGCTATGTGGACACAGGCCCTTATACATGTTTATTGTTATTATAAATCTGCTTTTTGTTTCTTTGAGGGTAAGTTTTAAATCGTGTTCTTGAAGTTGACAAATGACCCAGAAACCATCTTTGCTTTACCTTGTAACATTCAGGGCTGATTGTGACTAATGACCCAGAAGACATTGGATGCCTCCTCCTCCTCCTCCTCCCCAAGCCTATAAATTTGCCAATAGAGTCTCTTTGATTCATGAATATAAAACACTAGAAGCAACATTACGTCATAACTCATGGGATAACTGTCCGCCATCTTACCTGGGTATTGTTTACAATCGCCACCTATGGGAAGCAACTATGGTTGTCGGCTGTGCAGCACCTAATTGCTTTACTAAAGGGACCAAAGAGACCAGGGAGGCTGGCATCACTCCACACGTCAGTATAGAGTAGATGAGATATTTATTTTTTACATATGGGTCAACTAAAACTACAAACAGGTAAACTAGTTACCTAGTAAATAGGTAACTTAAACCGTTAGCTACCAAGTAACGGATCAGCTGAGTTCTAAGTTTTTGCTCATTGCTAGCTCTCAACAGCATTGATCAGCTATGCTAACTTAGAGCTCAAACGTAACGTTAATGTTATAACAAAGTTATTAATATTACCCTAACATTTGACCGCTAAGCAGCTGATTCCATTCAACTGCCAATCAATTGTAATGTTAAAGTAAACATACCACAAGGAGAAGTGCTCGTCTTCACTCCTAAATCCCATTTCATAATATCTCAAGACAAATCCTGCAAGCCAGCTGCGTTACAATCGATACAAAAAGTGAAGCTCAGGCAAATCAACACAACAGTAATGTTAGCCACAACCTTGACAGCAACACGGAACACTAACCAACCACACAATCAGCCAATATATTGTTATTCGAGGCTGAGGGGTCGCGCTTAACATTACATGTTCACCACATCTAGCTAACCCAAAATAAGCTGCCTTGAATTCTGCAATCAGTCATCATATATTAAGACCACTTGTTGTCAGCTTACCTCATGCCTTTCAGACAATTTTCCTTAGAGTAAAGCAAATAAAAAATACATTTGTATTTCAGCAGTTTAGGTCAAGCTTGCAATTTTGCAAAATTCCAGCAATTTCTCGACATTGTAAATTTATTGTCCAAAATGTTACCTTGCCATGAGAATGAAAGAGAATTGCGATGAGTCCATCATAAGTTCTGCTGAAAGCATTATGGCGCAGAGTAAGCCTTTCCAAATAAAACTTGCTTTATCAACGAAAATAACTCCTCATTTACAGTTAGCAAGGCTCTCCAACCTCTCCTCTTATCATCAAAACAATAAAAACACTGTTTGTGTGTGTGTGTGTGTGTGTGTGTGTGTGTGTGTGTGTGTGTGTGTGTGTGCTTGTGCATGTGAGAGAGGCAGTGTCATATTAACATCTGTACTATTAATTCATCTTAAGTGTCACTTTATCTTATCAGTCACTGAAACTGAATTTTATGATGTTCTCTGTGTATTATTAGTACACCATGTCCCGAAATCATTATGCCTGCACTACCTGTTATAAACTCTTATAAATGCCTTTTTAATCTGTTATAGTAATATTCAACACAGAATGACTGCTGCTGAGAACAAAAAATGCATTTATAGTTTACCGTATATTATAAACTTAAAGTGTTGTTGACTTATTTAGGTCTCCTTTAAGACTTATTGCACACATGAAACGAGAGAATCTTTATTATTGAAGCCCTTACCTTGTTCTTTGTCATAGTGCCAACAATCAGTGGGCACACCATCCCAGACAGGGTACCCACACCATTAGAGATGCCCATTAGGATACTGGCATAGCGTGGAGCGATGTCCAGGTGATTGACATTAAAGCCTGATGGAGCAAAAAAAAAAAAAGAAACGTAAAATGAAAATATTGTTGATAAATTTCACCTTTGTGAATTCAGACAAGGCCAGGCAACCAGATTTAAATGCCAAATTGAGGGAAACACTGTGACAGAATGTATCAAGTAATAAAAGCAACAGAAGCAGGACACAGTTGAAGATAAAAGCAGCACAAATGGTGACCATCTTGTTGCAGAAATAAGCAGCAACTCGCCACACATCCTCCTCCTCCCCCACTCTGGCTGGCTAAATGAATAAGTGTCCTCGCAAGCTGCCTCACACTGCCTGCCTGGCAAATCCCCCGGGACAGCTAGCGCTGAATTATTAAACACTCCAGGAGAAACCTCAAGAACAACAGGCAAGAAACTGATTTTGCACACAGTCACAGACCTCTGCATCCTCTGTAACTAAGCATAAACATGAAAAGATTTTGAATGAATGGCTAGAGAAAGCTGAAAGATTCATTTTGCC
This sequence comes from Macquaria ambigua, assembly GCA_008360985.2. NCBI lineage: Eukaryota > Metazoa > Chordata > Actinopteri > Centrarchiformes > Percichthyidae > Macquaria > Macquaria ambigua. The sequence continues at coordinate 335,282 of VMKM01000057.1, read as the reverse complement.
AGCCAGTGAAAATGTGTTACAAATAATATCTGAAATCTGATGTCTTAAGGAAGTCTTTAGTTACGTAGCTAATATTGATTATGCTCAGTGCTGGTGTTATTTGGGTGTTAAGAGAAAAAGCACACTCAACACTACATGCTTCTGTCCTATTATTAAATAACAGCAAACATACCAATGCAGATGTTAACAAAAGTGTATGTATTTTAAAATACACTTCAGCTATGTTTGTTATAATATTTTAGGAACGCTTGTTCTCTCTCTGTTGCCAAGAGTTAGATGAGAAGATCGATACCTCTCTCATATCTGTGTGGTGAATATGAAGCTACAACCAGGAGACGGTTAGCTTAGCTTAGCATAAAGACTGGGAGCAGAGGGAAACAGCTAGCCTGGCTCTATCGAAAGGTCAAAGGTCTTCTTGAAAGTCACTGCTCCTGGGCCAAGAAACAGTCCGGCATATAACCCCTGTAAAACCGTAGCTTGTCATTTTTACACTTTGATTTTGTATTAATTAAATAAAGAAGATATAACATGTTAATTAGTGCGCTTTAGAGATACTGGTAGGCGGATTTTGTCACCATTGGACAAAGCTAGCTGTTTCCCTGTTTCCAGTCTTTATGCTAAGCTACGCTAACCATCTCCTTCTTCTTCTGCTTCATATTTAGCATGCATGTCTGAGAATGGTATCGATCTTCTCATCTAACTCCCAGCAAGAAAATAAATAAGCATATTTTCCAAAAACGTCGAATTATTCCTCTCCATACAACATTTTTGAATTTCATTGTTCACTTTCTTTACCAAGTAATGGCATATTTTGAAGATCGTGCCAGAAACAGTACAGAACACCAACAGTTGTTGTTGTGAAAGGTATTCTACATATTCACATGTTCATCCCCTTCAAATGTGGCTTATTAGCTTTCTTTTAGACTCCCCGAATCCATTGGCCCGTCTGTTGTGAAAACTATACAAAGCCACACTACATTAGATCCAGTAAAGCTACAGTGATCAAATCATTTTAACTACAGTAAATCATATCCTAAATTGTACCTAAATTATATTCTGATTGAGCTGAAAGTGTGTTTTACTTGTACTAACCTGATATAGCAAATCCGCTGAATCCCACAGCAAGCACCAGAAAGGAGATTGCCACCCCTTTGCTGTGGGAATATCCTACCACCAGCAGCAATGTGGCCTCCATGCCAAATCCTAACAGAGACAGACAGCAGGTCACACACACACACACACACACAGAGAGAAAGAGAGAGAGAGAGAGAGAGAAAGCCCGTGGGCTGTTGGTCATCACAGTGCCAATTGAATTAAGCATGATACATGGTCTGCACTCAATTACGTAAGTGACAGATATGAAATCAATGCACAGTCACAATCAGCGAGTCAACTTGTGTATAAGTATTGAACAGATAGATTTTTACAAAAATATAAACACAACCATCTCTTCTGGCAGTGAAGAGCAATCGAAAAAAAGAGCAGTATGGATCTAACACCATGAAGTAACACCCTGTAGCTGTGCAGAGAGAGGTGTGGAGAATGATATTTCATCCTCGGTTCAGACTTCTCACCTCCACAGTTCATGATTTTCCTGACATTGGTAGTTGTCAGGATGTTCTTGCTGCGTAGGTAGTCAGCCAGCTGGCCGCCAATGGGCACAATGATGGTCATCACCAAATGGGGCAGGGCAGACAGCATGCCGACCTGCAACCACATACGGAAAATCAACCAAGTCAGCTGCAGTATGATATGGCAGCACAATACATTTATTATTCCTTTTTGAGGAAATACATCGTCATTTTGAGTCATCACCAACAAGTACAGTCGAAAGTAGTGTACACACCTTGGACACTTTTTGTTTTTGTTTTAACTGTGGGAATTTCTGAGGGCACTATAGTAGATACATATCAGACTCAGAATAAAATGGCGGAAGGTAAATGTAGTGCACTATACAGTAAAGAGAGAGATTAGCTGGGTGTTAATCTCTTAATAATAACTAAACGAACGAACTTTAACTTTGATTGTTGATTATTTAGTCATAATATTTGATGTTATAAATACTTACGATATGAAGTTTTTAGGGGCTTTAAGAGATCATGTACAATATTATACGGAAATGTTGCCATTTGATGCATTATTAGTTCATTTACACTATTACGCTTACATAAATTGTATTTTATTCCATATGAATCACAGATTCTATGGTTACTTATTTTCCTATTCTATTACAGACAACCCGTGCCATTTGACCTAAAGAAAATCTTCTGTATCCTTTGTGAACTGATGCTGCTTTGTTATGTAATATATCAGTTCATGAGAAAGAACCACATCACATTGATTCTGATAATGATTCATTCCAAGAGCAAAGTGTCACATGCTCAGCTTTAAAATGCCTGGCTCTAAAACACTAGTGTCGTAGGGGGGGGAGTTTCCCATAGAATTTGAATCATCAATATCATTTATCGATCACACAATTCATGCTCCATGGTTGTCACTTGTCCACTGACTTGTATTGTTAAGCTCACCTTGCTGATCTCAAAGCCAAACACTTCCTCAAAGTATGCAGGCTGGCTAATCAGCAGCAGGTAAAACGTCCAGCTCCTGCAGAAGTTGGCCACGATGATTGCATAGACAGGCATAGAGGTGAAGAACTTCTTCCAGGGGGTCTTGAATTTCTGGAATAGTTTATCACAAAGGATTAAATTTTACACATATATATACATTACCTGTTTGATAGTGTCTCTCTGACAAAATGTGATAGAAATGGCTGATTAAACTGTAGCTTGGTATTGTGTTGGCACTTCTAGTACCCTTTACAACACAAAGGATTGAAAACAAAGAGTACTGGGTGGAGTTAATTATATTTATTGTCTTTCTGAAGTCTAGGTTGTTATCTGGAGGTTACCCCCTCACCTCCGCAGGACCTATTAGCTTGGCACTCTCTCCGATGCTCTCCTCGATGTAGCAACGTTCCTCATCAGTGATGGTAGGATGTTCAGCAGGGCTCTCGTAAGACACAAGGACCCAGAACATATACCAGAAGATGCCAACGCATCCTGCATATCACAGACAGATTACACGTCAGAACTTCAGATAATTATAGATGAAGTACTGCAGCTAATTTTGACTTCAGCAGTAAGTACACACACACACACACACACACACACACACACATACATAGTGTTTGGCAGCCTGATCTTTCCAAAATGCCTGAGAGAATAAAACCCAGACTGGAAAGCTAACTGTATTCAGTCCAGAGAGAGAGAGATGGGGGGTTATTTATTGACACACCAAAACATCGGGGGGAGGAAATCAATACACAGTCTGCCTGGATAAATCCATTTGACTTTCACTGGACTCTCTGAGTGTCAAACTCTTAGGGTTTCAACCAAGCTTAAAAACATTTTAGCCAAACATTTTTTGACACATATATACTTTTTTGTCAGCATTTCACCACAGAATTATACCTCATCTCCCATTTCCCCGTGCAACGACACACACCCACACATATCACATGCAAGCCCTCATCAATCAATCTTACCATAGACATAAAACACTGAGGACCAGCCAGAGTACTGAACCAGGATCCCAGCCAGAGGCATCGCTATCACAGCACCAGCATAAGAGCCTGATAGACAGCGAGACGAGGGAGTCAAAGCTCGGAAGCTCATTACATTAATATGCAACACATCAATTCTGAACCCGATTCATAAATGCCAGTAGGAGAAATTGAGAGATAAGTATTTACCACAGAATGAGATGGTGGCTAGACGACTCCTTTCCAGCGGAGGAGCCCACTTACTCCAGATACCATGACAGGCCGGGTAGGTCACTCCCTAAACACACCACACAGCAACAGTCTGCGTTAATCCATGGTGAAGAAACATGCAAGAACAGTTAGCAGCCGACTGGAACTCCGTGTTCTTTAGCCTATGATTTTGAGCGCTCAGTCTTCCTGATGCGAACAGTCTGTTTTGGAAATGTAGGTATTTAATGATGCTTTATGTCGGCCATTTTTGGCATCCCAGGAGCTAGTATGGGATTGGTTCCATCAAGCACAATGATTTAAATCCACCCTAAATATATGTTTGCACAATGAACAAATTATAGGCTGCGTGCATTCATTAGTTTGCACCCATTTTTGATGGATCCACCACAGTATTTTTCCACTAAATATTGGTCTCAAAATCTGTATATAAATAGAAACAACATCGCATTTTACACATCCATTTCAAACAGTATAAAGGCATTATAATGAGTTTAGTGTAACAATGTATGAGGGATTACCCTTTTAGATAGGAACATGAACCAACAGATATAAAAACTAACATAAATTAACATCCTCACCCTTGTAATTAACATGAACAAACTGCACCATGCCACGAGCAAAGAGGACCTGATGAGCTGTTCATGGAGCAGAGCAGCCCTGCAGCTATTAAATGTTCATCAGCCACTAATTTGAACAAACTGTGGTGACGTAAAATACAATCTGCGTGGACCTTCCTAGGAGAGCAGTGCAACGCCACCAGTCTTTAAGGGATGAAATATTAGATTGTTTTTTATTTATTCTCCTCAAAACTGTCATTTAGCCTTCAATGAAGACGTGCTGCAACATGTTATATGATGCTGGGCTACTGATTGAAAAATCATCTACCATCATGGCTAAGCATTTGATAACGTTTGTCCAAAAATGTTCAAATAAGATGGAAAACCTTCAGCCACATATTCCCTTGAAAAAATATCTCCTACATATACAAATGATGCACACCAACAACTTTATCTTTACATTTTATTATGTCTGTTATATTTGCATGAGAACTGTAGTATCAGCTTTCTGTATTTTTTTTTTACTATAAGAGACTAATTTCATCAACATGCCAATATTTACTATACAGCAGGCAGATATCTGGGTGTCATGTTTCACTACAAAGCCAGAGGATTAACGTGCTTTTGCCTATCAGCATTTTCCTTTTCATCTATCTGTCTACCAGCACTTTGCTGTTGCGTTTCCAGGATACAAAGTGTGACAGCAACAAAAAGGAAGCCGGACTATCCCACAAACACTCAGCTGTAGTGGACTGGATCAATACAGCTCATCTCATGTTTCCTCTGGTTGAATATCCAGTGCACATTACAGTCTGTCCTTTGCTTTCTCGTGGAGTAAACATTGCAGGAAGCCCCTTTGTATAGTGTATTATTTTAAATCCACAGCTATTGATAGCCATGACAACAGAAACTTACATCAGATATATGTAACCTGTAAGTTCTATTAATAGTGAGAATACGTTCAGTGCTGATTTTTAATCGTGAAGACATTAAATCCATCACACACACTGTGATTCTTATTAAAGGAAAGAAAGATTTAAAATTGTTGTGATACACCTTTAGATGTTAACATTCTCTTACCTCCACCAGTCCTTGCAATATCCTAACAAAAATGACACACCCATAATGGACTCGGGCAGCCGAGGGAATGAACATGTTGAGAGTCGAGGTCAGGACAATGGCTGCACCAAATACCCTGAAAATGATAAGATGTGTTTTAAAAATAGCATTTTATATTAAGCAACTCCCCTCATAATTATTTCAACTGAGCTGAATGTGTGTCATTAACATATTTTAGGTTTGTGCCATCGTGACAAGGAGCAGCGTGACAACATCACATTAGATGAAATATCCCTTTTTTCCCCTTTTTTCATGAAAATATTACAAAATATTATTGGCCCTAAGGTTTTTTTAATTACACTTTACTTTTCTAAAAATATCCATGAAACATGATGGATTTATATTTTACATGATATGCCATCTCTTTGTCTTCATCTGCTTTTGGAAAGAGCAGAAATCACATTTGAAACCTCTGTTGTGTTTAACCATCATTGCAGGCAAGAAGGGCACGCATCGACGCAGTTCGTACGTTTTTTTTTGTCCTCGGTTCTGATTGGCCCTGCACCACACGCGCTCCTCTGACGTCAGATAAATACATATTTTAAGCAGCCACGCCCCATTAACAGCCACGTCGATACGTACGTGTCGCTTAGCAACCACATTCACCTCGGTACTGTCCAATAAATATGTTTTTCATGAAGAATGACACGTAATTTTAATTTGACATTGAAATAGATGCAAACAGACGATTAATTAATCACTATTTTACAACATTTGCGCATTATGACTTTGCTAAATATCTGTCACTGGTTGTTAAAAAGCTCTCGCCTTAAAGCAGTGCTTGTTCTCGTTGCTAGGAATCATTAGGAAATTAGCTTACTTCTTTGTTTCGTCGTTAAAGGTAGAAGAAAGGAAGAGCATAATCTAATTTTTTTTCATACTATATATTTTTACCGCAAGGGAGCAGCTGAGCAAGTGTAACCAGGCGCAGGGAGGGCCAGGGCCCCATATAAACACCGAGCTAGGCTATTTCTCATTTCTGTCACGTTCTCCCGCCCCTCTCATCTGCACGCGGGGGGCAAGCCCTAATCCGGTTGAGACTACTGTTGGGCACGAGACCAATTGATTCGATTACATCCTCGTGTCAATCAACAGGACGAGGAACAGACAACCAGGATGCAGAAAAAAATAAAAAATAAAAAAAGGGATAGGCCTATATTAAAATGGCTATATGTAGATTTATAACTGGCTGTTCTGGCTGCACCGTTTTATAAAATTATTATTAGGTAATATTAGGTTATTGTTTATTGTTTAATTTAGAAACGGTCATTGTCATGGCGTGCTCAAGATTTAGGCCTTTAGTGTATAAGCGCAAACATTTTGCCTTTATGGTGGTGTTACCAATAACGATTAAATTAGCAATTTCTAACCAGAGTATATCAACATTCGTTCCCTAAAATGTGCACCGTCGTATTAATATTATAGTGTCTGTAATATAACGTAATTATGATGAGTGACGCATTGGCAGTGCTCATGAGAATTAAAGCCTTTGGCGACAAGACAGGGTCTGGTCTGCACGCCCTGAGAGAGCGACAGATTAGACCCGGCTCCCCCCAGGGAGCTCATTAACAGGTGGCAGAAAGCCCTGACACCGGGAGCTGCAGGCCTGCCAGCCCGGTGCCCTTCCTGCAGCTCTGCATCACTTCAGAGCAGCTGACTGTCTGCTGCCTATAGCCTATGATCAGTCTATAGCTTATCTAACTGCGAATTGTTCATCCAATTCATAATTCAAACAAGAATGACGCCATTTTTTTATGTCTGGCCTTGGCTGTGTTTGATTTCCTTTTTTTCTAAATGTATTCCAGTCCCCATGTGTTCATTTTCGTTTCCTACGTATTTTAAAAATAACAAAGGAAGAAAATAATAAAGAATGAGACTGAGAGGAAACGAGAGTCAAGCCAACTGTTCAGTCATTTCGTTTAATAGGCCAAAAAAATCATAAAAATCATAATGCTTCACAGCCAAATGAATCTGGTTTTGTTGTAGGCTATTTATGGTAATCAACAGGGAGTGCCGCCTACCTGTTTGCTGCCAGCCTGGAGGATATGTATCCTCCAGGGATTTGTGTCACGATGTAGCCCCAGAAAAAAGATCCGTGAATCAGTCCCACCGTCTCTGGATCCCAGTTGAACTTGGCTTTCTGGTAGATAATATGGAAAACAAATCCAGTTTTTAAAAAAAGCAACAACACTGACGTTGAATATTGTTAAATGACCTCTGTTGGAGGCTACCAACCTACATTTTTAGGCTATCATTCAAGAAACAAACGAAAAACATGTATTCTCTGAATGGATTGATATAGGCCTCTTTATTAAATGCCTGCAACGGTTTATTTCGATCAGATGACATTGATCTGATCACCAAAATCATTCATGTGTCCTGCACTGTCTTACAGTAACTACTGAGAATCTGTGTGAAAACTAAATAGCTGTGTGTGTTGGATGTAGGCTAGGTAAAGGCCTACGATTATTTGGTCAATATTTGGCCTAAACGCAAAAACATATCCTTTTTGCCTAAATATATATAGGTTATAGAATATTGTGAATTCACATAGCCTATTGAGACATATTCCTAAAGATGTGGGCTATGTGCCTTTTAACTTTGCACATATTTGTCCTTTATGCATATAGGAAATGTAAGCTATATTTCAGAATAAGGTCTTACATTTCCACATGATTCAAGATTTACACAGCATACAGAGATGCATTTGATCTTTTTAAAACTACATCATATCGTCCAAAGAGTAAACTATAAAAGCAAGCTGCCATTATAAAACAGGATCATCTCTATGGTGCATTAACGATTTGGGCATTTCTTTTTAAATATCGTAGACCTATTAAAGGATTTCATACGCACAATTATCCACTTAAATTTTGAAAAAGCTCATCAGCCATGATTATTGGGGACCATTTAAGATTTGTGAAGTGATTTTATGGCCTAATATGACAGTAGGCCTTACATATATGTATCTCATGTGTGGAGGAATTAATTGTCCACTCTCTTCCTTTCTTTTCTCGCTAAAATAAGAATCAGGTGTCAAAGTGTCTTGAGGCGTGCAGTCTGCGTTGTTTTTTACGTCAGGAGTGCTCGCTGCCGTCGCCACACCTCTTTGACGATGATCTTGCCGTTCTGGTGGATGGTGCTGTTGTTGACCATGCCCACTATGGCCACGCCCAGGTTACACCGGATACCGAAGGAGATGCAGAAGCCCAGGCCGCTCAGGATGGCGATGATGTAGCGGCGAGGCAGACCGAAGCACCTGCAGTCGCACAGCGGGGGTTTCTTCTCCGCGGCCTCCCGGGGCCGACCATCCTCCGTCAGCTCGATCACCTCCCCGGTTTTCTGTCTCCTCTCCATCACCCTGCAACAGCCAGGTGAGGACAGTGTCTAGCAAGTGTCCCCTGATAAAATATCATCACTTGAGATGATGCACCCTACAGAAATCTAAAATCCCTCCTATGGTGGAAATATTTCTATAAGAAGGCCCGTTTTTATTTCCATTTTGCATGAATATTTCATTGTGGGCTGGAAACTTGGGAGCGTGGGTGCCTATCTGAGATGTCTTGTCTTTTCAGTCAGGATAATGCAGGAGGTAATTCTTGCAGAATCACTATAATCAACCAGCTGTACTGGTGGTGAGGCCTCTATATTGTATTTTCTCACTGGAGATTTTTGTCTGTCACACCAAGCAGCTTCTTATCTGAGGGTTCAAGTCAGATAATGAACAACATGATGACATGAACAACGAATTAAAACCAAACACGTTCATCTGTATTCGCACTCTCAAGAAAATAATATAACATGAAAACAGGCGAACATGTCCCTGACTGTACCGCATTGCAGCAGCCCGCTCACTTCCACGCTCATTAGCATTCACGGGACCGAGCAGCAGCTCCAGCCTCCAGACACACGTCTGTGGGCATTCCTCAAACTCTTTTTATTTTTTTTCTCCAGGAAAGTCACATTTACTCGCCACACGTTGTTTGTCCAAATTCAGGCTGCAAAATGATAAAAATCGAAACACTTAAACTCATGTGTCTGCAAACGCATGAAAAGCAACAGGGCTAATTAATTATGACCGGAAAAGAATCGAATAAAATACAAATTGATGTGTGACTTGCAGTGAAATCAAAGGCCTGATTTTTACAGGCTGGGCCTCAGAAAATACATAACAACTGCGTTTTTCTGAAAAAGCCTCATTGAAACCAAACTTCTGCTGCTCATTGATACATTTGCATTAGTTTTTACTGGATTTCTACTGCAGGTTTTAAGGAATTAAGCACAGGTTATACCCCCAACATGCTTTAAAAGACGTGGAAGATGAATTCACAAGCGAATAATCTAAACACAGCCTAGCTGGAAGTCTGCATTTTAATGTATTCAATTGCAGATGCAGGATGTAGCAAGACGTCTTAAATAAACCCCATATTAATCCTGTCTGTTGAAATGGCCAAAGTGATGGTTTTAAATCAATATGAGTCACAGGCTGCAGGTTTAACATCATGAGTGCGTCACTGGATTTAAAGATAATATGAAATGCGTTATAAATTATGAATGAATCCCAAATAAATTCGCGCGTGGCCTGCACGTCCTGTATAACCTGACTGCTAATGAGATTCACGTACAGGCCCTGCATCAGGATATACTGACACACACACACACACACACACAGTTGATTACATAATTTTCTTCTCACTTCTAGAGGCGTGACTAGAGATCCCTGTAAGTTGTAAAACAAATTTCGGCGACCTGCAGACCTACACACCACCGTGACTCGTGTCCGGTTAAAATCAAGCATGCAAATAGTCACACTTAAGCGCGAGGAAATTGGCACGCGCCAATCGAGATGAAAAAAAAAAGCGCCTGTCCTTACCTGTGCATTTGACCCAGGGCCTTCCCCGCAAATTCCTTCACCCCCGCCGTGGCTCTCATCTTCACTGACTCCATATCCAGTTTCTATGTGTAGGCCTATTTCTCAATATTATTTTACTGCTTAATCGTCATGTTACGGCGCAGGATGGCCGACTGCAGCGGCTACAGGGAAAACAACAAACGAAGTTATAATAAATCTGAGTCCAGGGAGGCTACGGTCCAAGAGAACGAGTCTAATTTTCACAATGAAAGTGCTAAAGCGAAAACACCTTCGCGTAAAGAAGGGGAATCAAACGAGTTGTGCGCCTTCATCCGCCACCAACTCATCTCCTGCCAGGCAGTACAGTAGCCGCGCCAAGTGCCATCACGACGAAAACAAAAAGGAGTGAAATTGAAAGCCAGCGTCGTAGAGCGCTATGTACCCGTGTCCGCAACAAAGCAAAAAGAAAAAAGGGAGAGAGGATGAATGGAGAAATAAAAAAAGGCTCAAAGTTTAGAAAGCAAAAGTGGGTGTTTGGAGCAGCTTCAATAAATCAAAGAGGGAGTGAGGCTGTATCGTGTCTCCTGTGGTGAGCGCAGGTTCATCTGACGTCGTGTTCAGCACCGAGGTCAGCGACAGCAGTTCCGCGTCCAACATCTGGCCAGCTGCTCAGCACAAATGAAGGCCAGAGTCAAAATATAACATGCTAATGCATATATATATATATGAGTTTGTTTCTATTAATTTCATAAAACAAAGGGGTGAGGGAATGTTTTATAGTGCAATCCGTCGCTTTATGTCGCAGCCTAAATGATGTGAGATATAATACAACTCTATTTCGATTATATATATATTTTTTTATTTGGCGTTTTTATGATTAAAAAGTATTTTTTTTAAAAACAAGGGCACTCAACCTCATTTATGAAAGCTGCAGCTCTCCCGAGGGCGGTGCTATGGAAACCAAATGAGCAGGAGTGGACCCCCCCCCCCCCCCCCATCCAACAAGCTCCTCTCCTCAATGTAGGAATCCATCAATAATTTAAGCGTCTTCCATATTTTCATCCCCCCCCCCCGACAACCACATCTTCCCACAGAGGCATGAACAAAATTTTGGGAGCCTTTTTATGAGATTTCAAGGATATATATAATCTGATAACTGTTCTTCTGCAGCATTTTGCAGACCACATTTAATCAAATAATAAAGGGCTACAACTACTTATGCATATAATAATAATTATAAAAACAACAATAATAATAATATTATTGATAATAATAATATAATTTTAAGAAATAGATCTTAGATGTGCGATTAGAGGACAAAAGAGAAAGGAGAAAAGCGATCAGCGTCTTTCTTGTCATTTGTTGGTATTGGACACCATCTGGTGGTCACACATGACACTGCACCTTACTCTCTGTAAGATTATTGGGAGCTAATTAGTGTTAAATTCTTCTGTTAATTTTGGGTGTCTTATTGTCATTTCATGTATAGGTATTTTGCTAAATTGTGTATTTAATATTAGTTTAGTTTCTTTTTTTTCTTACAGTCCTCCTTCACTCAAAAATGTGTTTTGCTAATCGTTACTTCACTTGGATGTTTGAGCTTCACTGTGCAGAACAGTTCTCAGTTTAACACGTGCACTATGAGGATGATTTTGTGATATAAGAACTAGTTTGAAAAGCCAGTCGTGGTCCAGTGTGCAGCTCACACCCGTGTGGTTTTGGAAATACTGAGAATGGACTTCACAGTGAAGCAGGAGACGTCTTGTGTCCAGTAGTTAAACTTTTGAAACGGACAATATTTACATATTGGTAGATTCTGAATCTTTTATTAAGGGGGAAGGAGAAGATGTGCTTGTGAATAGTTTATTAAACCTTTTTTGTGGGGAAAAACCTTATTAAATACTAATTATTATTCAAAGCAGAGTGTTTTAATATGTCATGTTTAGAGGGGATCTTTAAGTTGGGGGAAGGTCAAAGATATATAAGCTATTTTCTTGACCTTGCCTGTCACATTTTATTGATTTTTGTTATCTGGTTTTGTGCTGTTGTATGTGCAAATAAAACTCATACTAAAACTAGTTATTTCTTTATTTATTGTGAATATTAACAGCTTTACTGCATTTCTGTACAATAGGCTTCAGTGAACTTAGAATGTAACTGACAAAATATCTACATAACAGAAATTCATGCACATCAAACCAGACAAAACAACTACTTTGCAGTGACTAGCAGCAGCAACATATGATATGAAACAGGTTTTGAATACAGATAGGAAACGTTGTCATTACAAAATCATACAACAACAGGTAAACACAGACGTTTAAGGCATTTGTTTGTTGGGAAATGCATCATGCACCTTGCAGGATCATGCTCTAACCCCCTGACATCTGCATACTGTATCAACAGGTGATGCTCAACAAACATTAGAAGATATTTAATCCTGAGATTTAAGTAAGCCCGGCTTAGTTTTTGGCTAATATAATTTGCTGATAGCTGGAATCACAACTGCATCGTTTACAGTGTAAATTACAGAGGTTTCAATATAAACACAGAAAAATCTAAATGCATGTTAAGCTTAAGAAGATAAAAACGCTGCACTGTATCTGACAAATGACTAGTCTACTGTAACGAAATATAATCAGATCTTTGTATCTCACAGGATGTGTAGTTTTTTTACTGGTCCCTTGACAAAGTAGTGATTTATAGCATAAAATGTACTTGAATAACTGTCTGCACTAACACTGCTTGATGGTCATTTATGAGGTGATGAATAGTATAAAATAAGAAATCAGTTGTTGCAAGTAAATTAATAATAAAAAAAAAGATCTTAAAAAGAGGATTATGAAGTAACTCTAAACACAAATGCTTCAGGCTACAGAACAGAAACAGCTCAATAAATTAACTGCACTACAGCCCATTTAAACAGATAACACATTCTCTATATCTGCAACAACACTTCTGTATATCTCTCAAATGAAGGTTACACTTGTTTAATACTACAGTTTATGGAGACACCAATAATGTGGAATCTGAAAACAGAAATATAGGCCCATTTATTATCCACTTGTAACACAAAAGAGGAGCAAAGAGATCCTCCAACATGTTCTTCATGTAGTCGTTTCTTTTTGATAGAAATCTTATAATTGGTCCCGCAGCAAGCTGGAAATAGATTTGGAAGATGAGACAAGAGCCTGCAGCTGCTTTTCCTTCAACATAATAGACTCACATAACAAAACTGTCAATCTTATAGCCCAGCTATAGATCAGTGGAACTAAACATTATGTAGCTTATTTTATTTATTAATTATTTAAAAAGAAACATAGTGAAGCTGTCTGAAGAATGAGCCTATTCATTTTTTTATATATAGATGTGTTTCATGTTAGATATATTTAAATGTTGAGTGTTTTCTATATTCTTAGTTAAATGATATGTGGTGTAAAACATATATCCCTAAAATGATATGAATTTCTTAACCACAATTACCATTCTAACATTTTTACAACTGACACATAGCTTCTTGTCTAAACAGTTGAGTCCTTCATCTTGTATGTATATTAGAAGAATCACATGCTGAAAATGAGATGGATGACATCATAACCAACTCTTGAAAGGCATGTTACACCTAACACCACATACTTTAACTCTATGAGCACATACAGAGATTATTTGTTTCAGTCGCGACAAATGGAGAGTTTGAAAGCATTACATGGGGAACAGTACAAGCTCCACTTACAATCTTTTTGCTCTCTGCTGTTATTTTCCATCGCTACACTTTCCAACAATTTCTTTATGGCACAGAAATGTTTCACCCACTCAACAAGATGCTTTTAAGCTAAGTGGAATGTTGCATTGGATTTTTTTTTCTGATGCCTCCATACAAATCCTAATATAGGAGTCCAATCAGCAAGAAAAGATAATAGTGTTTTTATCCCAATGACAGAAGCCCTTGTATATAGAGGTTCTCAGTGAGACTCCCAGACATGTCCATTTTTGGCTTGGTTAGTTGGAGGTGTGAAGCAGAAGCTACAGGCACTCAGACAACACTTCGTGCTTGTCTGTCATCGAGGACATTTCTGACTGCGGCTCTGTGATGAAACTGGCACTCAGCTGGAGTTTGAGCCTCTCCACCTCGTAGTTATGCAGGTACTCTTGAATCAGGTAGCGTTCTCGTTTAATCCGTGCCTTCACATCTGATGGGACGTCCGGGATCAGCCACGCCACGAAGAACTTCACCACAAAGACCACATGCTGCAGAGGAAGAGTTATTAATTATGGTAAATATATGATCCTTTTCTTACATTTATTCTGAGCATTTATTCTTTGATTAAGGAGTGCGGGAAAAAGCTGCGTTGTCTTACTTCCATGATAATAATGAAGGCCATTTTGGCTGCCAGGATGTGCCAGAACTGCATGGTGTGAGTGTACTCCCTCTGGTGGCCTGGAGGGTAACGGTAGTCACGGTATCTGAACAACACAACAAGCAGAGGGGCATCATACGATCAGTAATGTTTTAAACAAAAAGCTCCTAAAGCCTAAAGCTTTAAAGCTTGTCAAAAATGTAAAAGTAAGTTAAAGTCAGAAGTATAACAAGCTCTAATACCTGCAGGTGGAAGTCAAGTTAACAAACCAGTAGTCTTGTTCCTCCGGCATGTTGTGTGGAGGTATCTGTGAGATGTTGTATATTGACAGGCTGTTGTTAACGTAGCCCCTCATGCCGGCCCCTTTACCGTAGGCATACAAGTAGACCATACGGGGGATCATGTCTGAGGTGAAGGCCATTATGAAAGCCTGGGACAAAAGTGAGCACAACAGGCTTACAATGAAATATTTGCGTCTGAAGTGAAATTGCTGCAAAAAAGGGTTAGTTCCATGCAGTGTAATGCATTGAATTTTTATTTAATCAGGTCATTGTTGACAAACAGAACAACAATTCATAATCTCACTCAATGTTACTGAAAAACATACTCCTACACTACCACACATGTAACACTCACATTGGTAACAACAGACAAAATGGCCACTGCGTTGAGGATTTCCTGCCACGCTCCGATGTTTCGGGCCTTGGACGCCACCGGCCGTCTGAACTGGGTGGTGAACTTCCAGGCGTCCACCCTGATCTCCAGGATGTTGTTGAACAGAGCCAGGAGGGGCGCCAGGGGGAAAGAGGCCACAAACAAAGTGATGAAACCAAACTGGATCACTGAAACGACAGGCGGAGCAGAAAGAGAGAGTTAGTGATAACAAAAGAGAGTGGAATACAAGGAAATGTAATCCATACACTCATATATCTCCTGTCCAGATATGAACACTAACAAGGCAGGTGAAGTATCTCACCCATCTCCAGGTACTCATAGAACAATCCCAGCTGGCTGAAGTTCTGCAGGACGTGGTCCTGCTCCCAGCGGCTGTAATGGTTCTCAGGATGGTGCCGGCCCTTTCTGCTACTCCACCAGTTACGCATCAACCTATCAAGAAGCCCATGAAGAAGAAACAGACGTCAAACTGCTAAGACCTGACATTGGGATTTGCACAAAGCCAACAAGACATTTCCAGAGAGAGGTGACAGTGACACGATCATCACAGTAATGACAATATTAATAGTTGCAATCCTCTTGTCTGATTGGCTGAATGCACACAAAGAACGTATCTGATGGGAACAAGTTATTTAAAAGTCTGCACAAAAGTTTAAGACAGCTACTCAGCATTTCATTCTTCTATAAAAACAACTTTCGGGTCACTGCTTGTTTTATAAGCATGATTTTCCACCAGAAGCTGTCAATACACTCAACAATACACACACCAAAAGGTTCCAACTGGTCAAATATGTGCCTGAAATACTGTAATTTGGTGCTTTTGACAAGTACCAACTTCTGTGAAGTCGTTGCCATGATCTGTGTGATGAACGCTCATGATTCAGCTTGGGTAATAATGTTAATCTTTCTTGGCAGTATGTGAACATTCATCTAACCTGTAAATCTTCCCCGTGACCATGTAATTGATCATGGGTGAAGTCAGATATGGTCTAAATCTAAAATTCCTGTGTTTTTGAGGTAGAGCAGCAAACATTTAACTGTAGGACTTTCTGAGGTGAAAATAAAACTGAATTCTCTCCATTTGGACGTGGGTGTGTGCGTCTGAAGCTGCATGGTAGGAAATTATATTTATTGAGGGCAAATCAACTTGCACCCACTTGCTGATAACTTGTGCACACAACATATTAAGCTTCTAAAAAGAATAAATAAAATGAATGCATTAGAAAAACCCAAAATGCAAATTGTTCAATAAAACCCTCAACTGAAAATTCTTCTCTTGTTGTGGCTTATGAGGTGAATAATTAGGAGGTGACAGAGTGGGTAGAGGACAAAGATTTGGTGGACTCACGGCAGCAGGGCTTCCTGAATGTTTCCCCAGAGTTGTTTTCCTGACATGACGATCACCAGCTGCGTGGTCAGCTCAATCAGACAGCCTCCGGGGTCACACTAGGACAGCAAGAGGTTTTTAGTTTATATAACACACTTTTATTTGATGCACTTCCTGTTGGCAGCATCAGATTATGGGGCTGTCCTCAATTGTGGTACAAATGTTAGAGGTAAGGCATGAGCCTGCCCTTTTCTATGGGGATGTTTACTTAAAGAAATACATCTCAGTACAGTACACAAAGTAACTTTAATCACTATAGTATTTTAAGTGTTTCAGTTAGGTTCAATAAAGGGCAAGAACAACTCACCTCCTCATTCCTCAGTTTGCTCCATTTGCCAAACATATATGAGTAGTCGCCAGGATAACCCACAAATTTGCCTTTGAAGAAAGCCACATAGAAGCACGAGGAGTAGTAGTTGACAAACTGGAACAGGAACATCTTCATGGTCAACCTGTTCTCATACTCGAGGTGGGTCTTTGGGATTTCTGCAGGGAGCAAACAGTTCGAAGATATCCTCAGCGTTAGATCAGTGTAAAACCTTAACAGCGTCTGCGTCATGTTTTCTGGATGTAAAATGATGAAACTGACTCTATTGTACACTCCTGTCATTTGTGTTTAGGTTCTCGGTTATTTTCTTTGATTCAGTAAATGTCAGATTTCATCTCCTCACCCATATCAGTGATCCAGATGGCCACTCGCTCATAAAAGAAGTTGAGGATCATGATGATGACAAAGTTGATGCAGGAAGCAGTGACAGAAGTGGCCAGCTGTGGAGTGATGAATCTGCCCACCAGCTGGATCTTCCTCATAGGGTCTTTAATGATACTTGCAAAGGCAGCGTGCACAGCCAGCCTGTATGCTATGACCCCAATAATACAGGCCACTATCAGAGAAATCTGTGGAGAGCACACACACACGTAAAGCTGTTGACAGTATGTGACTAGGCATGGAAAATTACTCACTATGTATTATTGTAAATAGCACTCAAACACACACGACAGACTTAAACGTTCAGTTACCCAGAATAAAACAGTGGCTGTTGAGAGGCAGAAGCGAGCACACTTGCTGGTGATGGGGAGGTACGGCTCCATTTCCTGAAAGATTAGTTGTTAGTATTATTATTATTATTATTTGTTGTTATTTAAGTAGGTACCATTTTGTTACTTGCGAACCACAGAGTAAATAATATTTGTCATGTTTATTTCCGTGTTTGAATGAAGGGTTTGAAGCACCTGAGTGATCTTATTGAGTCTCCTGTTAGTGCACTGGATCTCAAACTCGGGCCGGATTTGAAGCTGTTGCTGTTCCTCTTCAAAGTCCACCAAGTCCCACTCGTACTCCAGCCGGGCTTGACGCCGTTTCCAGAACTCCAAAAACAGAGTTACTGCCAAAAGGATTTGAAGACAGGAAACAAAAAGTTGTAAAATCTTTATTTGGGAGTCACCTCTACCAAACAGATTTTGTTGGACAATGAGAACTAAAGTCTTGTGCTGCTGTGTCTGTCCGTCCATTCATGTTTTGGACACACCTTTTACGACTTAATCACTAAAATCAGAGAGTGCCTTGTTGGGTTTTAGGAGTGCAATGTGTTTCAGCTGTACCATGACTCCAGTCACTCCAACAGGGGCCAGTTTTTAGGCATTGTTGGCCTACAGTGTGCTGGGCTATCCGACTGCTTAGTATATAACCACTTAATTGTGCTGGCAAGTTGTTCTACGCTGAAGCAGTATGGATGGAGGTTGATGCTTCGGTGTGAAAAGGCTTTAACTGTGAAAATCTGTCTCACGAGGGGGGGAGTAAATTGGATCTCCTACACAGGTTAAACACAGCGAGAGCAGCATCAACTGACACTTACCCCAAATCCCCATAAATATGGCAAAGAATACCGTTCCCTCATTATCAAACAGATGGGATTGCTGGAAGAGAGAATATGGAAAAGAAGAAGTTCCTCAGAGAAGCAGAAGACACGCTGGGAATAAACAGGGTGACATACTGCTGACTCCGCAGGATACAATTTACTACAGATATTTGAGTAAATTACTTATTTCACACACCCATGTAGTAGAAATTTGTAATATACTTGTAGGTTATGGCTGGTTTTAAAATGGTGTCCAGTCAGCATATGTCAAGTGTAATGTTTTACCCAGGATGAGAGACACGTAGAGTTGAGCTTCCAGAAAGGGCACTTTTTGTCACAAAGTGGACACATCACAATACTGCCTCCAACATTGGCGTCACATATTTCTTTGCTAAAAGGAGAAAAAAGGGAGAATTAAAAAATGAAAATACATCAATAGAAGGTAAATACAAAGGTAAATACTGCTTTTAAATGCACAGCAGTATTTCTTGAAAGCAAGCTGTTTAAAAACAACTACGTCCAACTAGCAACCAGTTTTGAACAGGCCATCATTTTATTGGAATATCAAAATCAGTCTATTAAGCTTTAAGGCATAAGAGTTAATATATTATATGGTCAAACATATGTGGATACCTCTGTCCACATACTTTTATGTACTTTTGGTTTGAGGCTGTTTTTCATGGTTTGGGCCCCTTAGTTCCAGTTAAGGGAAATCTTAATGCAACAGCATACAATGTTATTTAAGACAAAAGTGTGATTAAGGCCGCAATTTGGGGAAGGCCCTTTCCTGTTTTTAACATAACAACGCCCCATGCACAAAGCAAGGACCATAAAGAAATGGTTTTCCTAAGTTTGGTGTGAAAGACCTCTTTCTGACCTCAACCCCATCCAACACTTTTGGGATGAACTAGACTGTGAGCCAGGCCTTATCGCTTAACATCAGTGGTCGACCTCACTGGTGCTCTTGTGGCTGATTGGGAGCAAATCCCTTTAGCCAGGTTTCAAAATCTACTGGAAAGCCTTCCAAGAAGAGTGGAGGCGGTTACAGCAGCAGATTAATGCCCATAGTTTTGGAATTAAATGGTCAACAATCACATATGAGTGTAATATTCAGATGTCCATAGACTTTTGGCCATATGGTTATCAGCTCCCAGATGCCCTCTGGTGGTACTAACCTTGATATATTGTCATCATAACTGAGCACTCCATAGGTGAAACATATAAGGCCCATGACGGCTGCAAAGAACAGCATCTCTGTGTAGAAGCCCAGCCAGGCAAAGTAGATCCCAATTTTTTCCCCATAGTACTTCCTGCAACCACAGAAGAAAACAGCACATTTAACTCAGCAGTGAACTTTTAGATTTCAACAGAATAACACGCTTCAGTGGCAGAAATATTCAAATCTTGTGTGAAAACAAAAGATGACAGCCTTCAGGTGTTGCTTGTTTACCTGATGAGGTTGAGAGGTTGCTCTTTGTAAAAGCAGAGAAACCGGGCCCAGTGCTTGTACAGGTTGTAGCGCTCACTCTCACATTCAGCATTTCTTGCCCTTTTCCAGTATCGACACTGACAGGAAAAGAAACAGTGCAACATGAGCTGTTGAGCAGCAAAGGTCTTTGGAAATTAAAGAAAAAGAAAGTGAATGAGCGTGTTTCTGAAAATGCCAAACTATTCCTTTAACCCTTTCTTACAGTAATATTAACATTTTTAGAACAGTTCCATCACATTTTCCTTCAAGTGAAAAAGAAGAAAAGATGGAGTTTTGTGCTATATAATGTCATTAGTTAGGAACAAATAAACTGCCAATATGATGGAAAATAAATCCTTGCTGAAGATAGTATTATTGCTCTGGAACTGGATCAAATGATACAGATGAAATAAGTCATCAAGTCCTGCATTCACTGTCGTTTTTCAGGCCAATTTACTACAACTGAACACATTTTTTTAAAAATAAAAGTTGCAGTTGTAGTAGCAGTAAAAATAGCATTAACAGTAAAATGTACAGAACTGCTCCTGTCAGTGTGTTTAATTATCATGCGTTAAAACACAAGTAGCATTTTAATGTTGTGTGTGGTCCAGGAAGCATTCCTTCTAAGTACTTAATATGGAATTAGGAAATACTCTATGCATCATATTATAAGTCTTGCATGTCGAATCTTAACCAGCAAAGGAAGTACAGATACAAGTAGAATATGGACACAGTTTTCTCCCTCTGTAATGAAGTAGAAGTAAAAAGTCTCATAAATGGAAGTGTTAAGGAAAGGTGCCAGTATCTAAACATTGTTGTTTACTTGAGTAAATGTACTTTGATAAGTTTGACCTCTGCATATTTATGTTCTTCTTTCCACGTGTCTTACATCATGCAGTGGAAAGGCTGTTGTATACGTCCCGTTGCTGAGCAGTCGCTTGATTCCTGTCTTGTCTCTATCTTTCCGACCCTCTTTGTAGTACGGACAACGAGCCAGGATGTAGAACACCTAACAACAAGGAAGGGATTTAACAAGAGATTAAGGGATTTGGATTTGTGGGAACTTTTTAGCTAAATGCATTTTACGTTTTGCTTCATTGTTAAACCCCTAAAACAGGCAAACATCTCTGCAAAGTCTTCTTGGGTCAGCCTGTGCAGAAGAATTGTGAGAGTTAAACTGGATTAACTTGTAGAAGCATTTATCATTCATAAACAGTAAAACCTTAGACCCAAGAGATATTTACAATGTACAATGTAATGCAAAGTGAATTATGATTTTAGAGAAGAAATACTCACAATTCTGTTTCTTGTGGAAGGCGGGAAGAAAGTCTCCTTGTCATTGATGAGGAAGAAGTCGGTCTTGGTCTTGTCGAATGGGTAGGTAAAATAGTCAGGTTGTGGGCGCATGATGTGGTCTGGCAGGCGGAAAGGATGTGAGAGCCACTCCAGTGGGACATCCTGACCATGGGGGATATCGCTCTCCTTGAAGGGAACTTTGATCTTTAAGACATCAGCATAGGTGGCCAGCACATCCCACGGAGCATGAATCTTCAAGAAATATGTCTTTTGGTCTTTAGAGTCCTGATACAAGTATAGACGAAGGAGAGGAAAAAATACTGTAACTATTTGTGAAGCGGTTTTACACATTTTCCTCAAAACACTTGGATGGATGGCAGTATAATGTGTATACTGAGCCATCCCTTTAAGACTTTTTCCTGTAGAATATGGTGTGCCTCAGCAAACTATCCACTAGGTGGTGCAGGTGCTCTGTGGTTGAATTTCTTACTGATTTGTCGTCTGTCTCCAGCTCCAGTCCTGCTTTCTCAAGGTTGGCCTCAAACTCCCTCCTCCTTTCCTGTGGATACACGCACAAACCCCACGCATGATGAGCCACACAGACTCACACAGTCTGAGCATGTTTTCTCCTTTACTCATCCATGTTGGAGAAATTTAACAAAGACTCTTTTGAGGTATTTGTCAATTCATTCTCTCGGACTTTGTCGGGTTACAGGTCAAACTCAAACAAATGGAGACTGGCCAGTCAGGAGGCATGAGAAGTGGGTGTGATAATGGGCGTGGCTTTTCACAAAAAACTACTGTTGTAAAAATACCGTTAAAAAAAAAAAAAGAAATACAGATATTTCCCTTAGGAGTTGGTTTCCAAATAGAGTTAGGGTACATTTAATGCCACTATAAATAGACACAGGGTGAAGCAAACCCTCAATCACTGACCTAGTTAAATACCACGGGGGCTTTTAGACGTAACCCTGCCAAATTTTCCAAAACTCTGGTAAAAAAAATGTACAATACAACGATAATACCTATACCAACCTTTCAAACATAAAGTACTTCAAAAATTACATAAAAACATTTAAATATACATTCAATTAACATTTAACAAATAAAATAAGAGATGGCAAACACAAACATTGTTTGTTTGTCACAATGTTTCAGCACAGTGTGATCTTTGGTACTGTGGTTGTACCGTGCAGCTTCCAGGTGTGAATATGTGAGTGTGAACACAGCATTCATGAAAAAGAGAATATCGCTCTTAGTGAAATCTCCCTGGATAAATAAAAGTTAAAAATGTGATGCTTGGATTGAGGAGGACCAGGACAGAAACTTTGCCTACATCAGTCATTCAAGACTTTAACTAATGAAGCCTCTGTGCTATGACTGCTGATTGATGATGTTGTAGCTCAAACACACAGTGAGTGAGTAAACATTTAGCCAGACAGTGATTCTAGTAACAGTTACTTAGAATTAGGGATGTACCAATCAAATTGTTTTGGTCCTGATCCCGATCCGAGTCCTTTAATATTGGGTATCTGCCAATACATAGTCTGATTAGATACTTATATTTACCTAAATGTTAATTAAATATGTACAATTATGTCCATCATCCAAATAAACATCAGTAAGGGAAGTTAATCTACAAAATAAATCTGACAACAATACATTTCATGTTAAACCTGCAATAACAGTTTTTTCTTTGGCCACTTGGGGGCAGCAGAAACAAGTTGCAAACACAACATTTGACATACAGTATAATCACCTTTTAAGTTGATATGGTGAACCTACTCTGTTACACACAACAAAATAATTTAAAATCTGTACACTTCAATAATCGTTTCAGGTCACAAATGTCATACGTCTGGGAAAAATATGCAATCTGAATCTCACTTCCTCTTTGTAGTACCATGTATTCCTGTTCTGGATATAAATTGTGTAACAATGCCAAGAGCATCACAGTTAGTCACTGGCCACGCTGTAAAAAGCTGAGTGGTCAACTAACGGCAACTTGTCACTTCTCTGTTCCACGTACCTGTTTCTTTTCTCCATCTTTGTCATCTACATAAGACAACACAAAGTCTATTCTTCGAACTCCGTCCCTGAAGAACACAGTGTCCTTGTTTGGTTGTAGCTTGTCTGTCTGAGGGAGAAACAACAGGCACAAAATTAACACTTTTAGCTTTCTCCCGGAGTGGGAAGCGAAAGCAAACGGAACAACAGATACTGACAGAGCAAGAAATCTTAAAGACAGACATAAAGGGCTCAGACTTTAACACTGATAAATATACAGTATTATATATATAGAAAAGCACATTGTGTCCCAGAATAATATGGGAGAAAAGTTTAGAGGGAGGCCACGATGACTGTAGAAAAACCACATAAAACAGGGAATTCTGGACACTGTACAATCACAGCCTATCATTATACAAAAATAGTTGATGGTGGAGGAGAAATGTGCTCTAAATGTTCTACATCAACTCCTGTATTTCAGTCATTGTCTTAACTCCTAAACTTCAAATTCTTTGACGTTAGATGTTTTCTTTCCATTAATGTGGAAATTTGTTTTATTGACAATGCTAATGGTGTTTTAGCATCGAGCTCCTTATCTAAGACATCAGCTATCATCTTATTTTCTACTATTGGAAACAACACTCTTTTCTTCATTTCATTTTGATCAAGATGAAAATGAAATAAAGAATTAAGTTATTACAGTATATCACATACTGTAGTATACATACTGCAGAATGTGATATACTGTATTATTATATACTGTATGTATGTGTCTTTATTTGTAGTGCTGTTACAATAATGTGGATCAGTACATCAATATGTATATAACTTTTGTCAAACTCAAAAACATATTTACTTTGCCACACAGTTAAATGGCCCGATTCTAACTATTTCTAATTGTAGTGCTGCTTTACATTGCCATACATTTTGTTTTATGAAAATAATTAAAAGATAATATAACGTGTGTTTGAAGACAGAGTATAATCTCTTTAATCTGAACTGAATCTGAAATGTACTGAAGTACAATGCCAAACTTCATTCAAAATATTAAAGCTCATGTATTCTTATAAAAGGGAATAGTTTAACTGAATGATTCATATCAATGCATGCTTTACTTTAACATGACATTAAAAAAGGTCCACTTTGATGTCAGTGTTTGCAGCCCAGAAAAACACACATCAGAAAGCAGAAAACAACTGGTTGAAAAACTGGCATTTTTTTGTCAGATCATTGTTTGGCATCATTTGGCAAGTTTGTTTACTTTTGAGTGGTGATATCTGCCTCTATAAGAGCTATACTATAAAGAGTTAACCACGGCACGGCATGCCCAGTATGTTCAGTAGTTTACTGAACCCCACCCAGCTTGTTTATCAGACCCTGAACAGACTTTCTTGTAATGGGCGTGGGTGCTGCTCATTATAGTGTTATTAAATCATGTTCCAACCTAATTAAAACATTAAAAAGTGTTTGATAGATTAGCACCGATAAGAAAGTGCTCCATTTGCGCTCTGAATCGTAAAGTCATACATCACAGGAACATAATGTAATCAGTGTTATATATTAAGATAGATAAACCATCTGCTGGCTGGCCTCACTATATCACTGAAAACCCAACAGACTGACAACAGGCTCCTGTTTGAGCAGCGACAGTTTATTTCTGTTCTGTCTGTTAGAGAAATGAGAGGAGCTGTGTGAAGCTGTGAGACAGAGTCTTGTGACTCAGCGATGAGAGCGGTGATTCAACAAAAGGTCAGTCACCTAAGCCAACAAAATTACACAAACACAAACACTGACATAAACAATCTTGTGACTACAAAGAAAATAACACAGGCTTTGGAAATATAACAAAAGCCATCTCCATTAATGGCTGAAAATCTTATGTAAGACAGTTGATTTTGGATTCTAACAGATCAAATTAAAAATACAAAATATTATCTAACAATGTCACAATTAAAGGAATAGTTCAGCATTTTGGGAAATATGCTTATTCACTTTCTTGCAGAGAGTTTGATACCACTGTTATGTCGGTACAGTAACTATGAAGCTACAGCCAGTAACCAACTATCGTAGCTTAGCACAAAGACTGAAAACAGGTGGAGCTCTTGTCGTCGAAGTGAAGTTGCCAGGCAACCAGCGGAGAAACAGGAAGTCACTGCACCCAGCAAAAACTGTCGTTTAACCCCCATAAAAGCAAAACTTGTTATTTGAACACTTTGGTTTTTGTATGGTTTAAACAAACGTGAGCTTTAGAGGTGATGGTATCATGCAGATGTTTTATCTTCAGACAGCCAGAGCCAGGCTAGCTGTTTCCCCCTCTTTCCAGTCTTTATGCTAAGCTAACCTGCTGTAGCTTCATATGAACCGTACAGACATACAGTAACAGTGTGATCGATCTTCTCATTTAACTCTTGACAAGAAAGCGAATAAGCTTATTTGCTAAAATGTCAAACTTCTTCCATAACAATCTGTGAGTGTGTTGAAACACCCACATTGGAACTTACTTCTGTATGTCCGGGCAGTGTCGCTCTTTCAGATAATGGAACACCATTTCCACTGTTTTCATCTGCAGAAGAAATACAAAAAATAAAACAGTAAAATAATGCCTTGTGCAGTTTAAGAAAAATAGAAAATACAACAATAATATGTACAGAAGCAGGTAGAATATACAGGGTGTGTTCAAAGTTTAAATTTGTGTAGAAGTGCTAATACGTTTCATACAACTGAGTGCAGTAATAATACTGTTCACATTTCAAAATGTAGTCTTCAGTATGTAATTGTTGTGTCAACAAACAACTAGTGCAATTATTGTTGATATGTTAGTCATTACACAATACTGTATGTGTGTGCAGCAACAGATTATAATGTAACTGTGATTGTTAAAGATCAGGCAGTTAACTTTAAAATGGTCTAACAACTTAAAGATATTAGTTTTATGTCTAGTGATTTTGAATTATAAGTGTCTGTGTGCATTGTTATGTTATATATTTTTCCTCTTACACTTGTCATGCAAGTGTCTTATAAAGGGATAGTTTAGGTTTTTTGATTAGTTTTACATTTGAGTGATGTCTGTATGTCTTTGCCTGCAGCTTGAAGGTGTGTTGACGGGTCATGTTAGTGTAGTCAGAGGATGGCTGTAGGATCAGTAGCATCTGAACTCAAACATGGGTTAATACCAGAGACTGATGGCTGGTCAAACTAAACTACAAGTTGAACTGTACATATTCATAAAGTTGCAGGTTTTATGCAAGAAACTGTCTTAAAAGAAAAAAAGTCGACTTTTCAAACATCCGTTCCACCTTCCTGCTTACATGCACCCACACCCAGTGAGGGAAAACAATAGTTCCAAAAATAATGTCATTGTTACAATTTCATATGTGCTCGTTTAAATATTTTAGAAAAATGTTCATGCTAGCCTAACAAGTAGACAGTGCAGTATTAAACCTTAAAGCAATGGAGTAGGTATTCTTTACTTATCCCACCAACAGCCAGTAATTTAGCAAAGCTATGTTAAGCTCTGTTTATATCCATGCAGGATATGTGGTATGCAGCATAAGAATATGGTTCACTCAAAACCAAACTATCCCTTTAAGAGTAATCAGCCGGCCAATAATTGTTATGCCCAATAAAAATCCTACGGTCTCTTGGCAACATGAGCAGATACAGACTCTTGCCATATTGGTAAGCATTTATAGGAGCTGAGAGAGAGATGAGAAACACAAAGGCAGCGGCACACACACACACACACACACTCCTCTCCATCTCTAATACAATGACACACCACATTCCAGCAGTGCCTCCCTCTCCATGCGTGGCAGACTCTGGCAGAGGGAATGTGCTCATGTAGCATCGCTCTGCTCGCTGCCTGCTCCCCTATTATTCCTGAATGGTGGGAAAGCGGGACTTCCTGTGGGGGAGGCTGGAGTGTGCATGAAGACATCAGTAAAGGGGGAGGGGCTGGGGGCCGAGGTCGCTGCTGTACCAGAAATCTTACCTCCCCCCTACATGTAAATGAAACACAGTCAGCACACAAAGATCTACAGCCTCCTTCAGCTTCCACACAGGCAGCCACCTCTGATTAGACACGATGATCTGACAGACAGCAGCGTGGGCCAATGAGAGAGGGACTGTGGTGTCTCCATGTGGAAGCTCAATGAGACTCACTAGAAAGGAATGGAAATATGCCATATCAGTTAGACCACAGGAATCCCTGAGTACAAAGGGCAAATGAAAATGTGATTTTCCCATTGGGCTCGTGGGAAGCATCGTTGACTGCGCAGCTGAATTTTTCTTTCTTCTCAGCAGCTTTTTTCTCTTTCCTTTTTTGTCTCACTTTTTTTGGTCTTACTCCAACTGTGCGCAGCCAGTTATCAGAGCCTGGCTTGAGCAAACAGAAGCAAAGGGCCAACAGTGTGTTATATCTACTTCCACGGAGAGACAAATAAATGGAGAAGGGGGTCATACAGCCTGCCTTTTGTAGAACTGAGCAAATTAACTAAATTACAACTTGTTTAAAAGTAAAGCTCATGCACTCAGGCTCATGTTTTCTAACACATTTTCCACCCAAGCAACCCAATTACACTTCAGCAGCTGTCTACTTAAAAATATGCCAGTAACCTCCAGTTGGCTCTGACTAAAAGTGACACTTTTAACCACCGCCTAAGAGGGAACTAGTGTCCCAAATGGTCAGCTGCTGCTGAGCACTGCTCCCTGATATGGCAGCGACAGAAATCCATAAGCTAATATCATGAGTGAGATGTACCTCTTTCTCTTTGCTTTTGATCTGATATCTTACTATGGGATATAGAGACGTTCTAAATATTTTTATAGGGATTCCAACCCATAAAATCCTGTGAATGTGAAGGACAACTTACTAGCACAAATATCCTGAATAAAGACACTCAATATCCAAACTAGAGTACACCTGTGCAAAACCTTCCACGAGGCAGAGAGAACCTCTACCCCTGTGAGGCTTTGCCAAGGACACAATCAACTGGTCTCTTTTCCTAAATGCCCTAATTAAATCCAGAGACACATGCAAAACACATGCATACCCAACCATTGCTGTTAGGGTTAGGGGTAAGGGTTAGCTCCCAGATTCACATGTAAACATGAGATGATCACAATAAAAGAGGACTTCAGGGATTTATTTGCACTTCTGTAACGTTGGGGGACTCACAAGAGACCAATTTGAAAAAGAATGGTCAGAATTGAAGCAGCAGAGGCTGAGACATGCTGACTTTCAATCCCTGGTGCAGGCCGAGCTCCAGAAATGCTCTCCACTTCCCATAATGCATCTCATTTGTTTCTTGCCTTCATTAAAACCTTCCTGCCCATGTCTGTTAAATTCCACTGCCAAAGATTGCAAGCTTTTGTTAAAAATGTGTGTCCTTCAAGTCAAAGCCAAAATAACTGGTGATTTTACTAGGGTTACTTTTTCAGATTTTGGAAAGGTCCCTCCAAAACCACAGAAAACATTATGTAATTGTTTTCACAGGCTGAGTACTAATCTCCTTGAAGACAACTGATATTGATGTGATACTGATGGAGCTCCCTTTTAAGGATGAAAATCAGGGTTGGAGGCTGCAAGGCTACCATCTAATTATGTGAGGCAAACTGATCTTACACAAGGTGCACATACAGTAAGTACCAAGGCTGTACTAAAAGACAGCAACTTCATGTGTATTTGTTCAGTCGGTTGAAAGAATTGACTTTTGGGAACCTTCAGAACAACTGGCATATCCAAGGAAGTAGAAATAGGCTTGGAAACAAGCAATAATATCCATGTTTCCTTCATAAAATAAGCATCATCTTCTCTAAACCAGAAAAGACAATGCTGGCCCACAATGTTCTCTTTAAAATCTACCTGGCAGGCAGAAATAGTAGCCAAGCACACCTTCTGTAAAAGGTTCTGTGAAAATAAAATAAATAATTAAAATCCACTCACCAAGCAGTGGAAAAGCATTTTTTGTGTCTTACCCCACTTCTCCTCAAATCGTCTCTTAAAGTTAGGAACCTGTTGGAGGATACCCAGCGATATTCCCATAGTCTTCAAGTTAAACCATCTAGGACAACAGATCCACAATTGCTGCTTCACCTCCACTAGCCAGAGTATTGAAGGCCAGTCAGGAGTGATCAGATTTAGGGTTAGATAATTCTCCCTCACTCTGACTAAAGAAATCAGTGGAGTAAATCCACAGTACCGGCCAACAGTATATCAGAATGGGAGGCCACTCGTGCCAATGTGCTGATCGTGCAAAGAGAAAAAAAACAGCAGAGGCTGTGCATTCCTTCTCGGCACAAACAAATCCACTATTCCCCAGCTGAATCAAGCCAAAACATAATTCACTACAACCTGATGTGGTTTCCATTCCCTATGACGGTGATCGCCTCTGGACAGAAAATCTGCCTCTAATTTCTGCACCCCTAGAACATTTGTAGCCCGCAGATGAGATGCACACTTACACATTTTCATTTTACATGCCAGCATGTGTAACTGGCAGAAGAGCAGCCCTCTTCACTGTATCCCAAAGTGAGTCATCAAAACAAATGTTATGAAAGGAAACCTGCATCTCTCAATCTGAACTGACATCCAGGGTCTAGCATTTGTCTGACAAGAGGATGTGAGAGGATATCTCAGCCACCCACACACCCACTTACCCACACACACAAGCACAATACATGATGCATATTTTTCAACATCAAGAAGTTATCATGAACTTGCCACCATATTTCTGACACTTGAAAGGCTAAAAGCACATGTACACCGGCAGTGGTGGAATGTAACTAAGTAATTTACTCAAGTACTCAAGTACAATTTTTATCCCACTTTATACTCCTACTCCACTACACAGGAAAATATTATATGTTTTTACTTTGACGCGTGTAGTTACTATTTACTTTGAAGATCAAAATTGTATATATAAAAATATGACCAGCTTACAAAATATAACGCAGTTATAGATCAAACTACATTTATGTAGTATTAATGACAATCAAACAATATAGGCTGATATAGCACTCTGATGAGTAATGTGTACGTCTTATACTTTGAGTACATTTTTCTGCTAATACTTTTGTACTTCTACTTGAGTAAAATTATGAATGCTGGACATTTTACTTGTTATGGAGTATTTTTACCATGTGGTATTGCTACTACTTTTAATTAAGTAAAAGATATCAATACTTCTTCCACCACTGTACTCCAGTTGTGCACATGTATGATTGACACTAGGAGTGGGCGATATGGATCAAATTCTCTGAAATGGTATATGTAACCATATATTGTTATATTGATATGTAACGTAATATAGTACTTTTTCTGGGAAGTCAACTGAGTAACTGTTTATGGATATAATAACCAGACAGGACTGTTTTGCAAATCCAGAAAATATAATACCTCATAGATCAAGGTACTAACATCTTATTGATTTGCAACACAGCCCACAATGGCATAATACAACCAAAGATATTAAAGAGATAGCTATCACAGTATAAATAGTACAGCAAATTCTCTGATGGTTGACTAATTTATATCTCTTCACGGTATAGGCTACATTGTCAAATCGCCCAACCCTAACTGACACATTACCATGCGCACATGCCTCTCTCTACAGTATATGCGTGCATGCATCAGTGCAGATTTGACACTCCAGCCATGAACACAGGACGCAGCACACTTAACTACCATGAGCTCTGCAGATGAGAAAGCTGAAAGGGCAGACAGACACGGAGACATCTGGGTCTGATTAGCAGACTAACCGGTAAGCAGTGTAGAATTAACAGAACAGGAGAGAAACAGAAATATGGTCCATTATTGAGGAGAGTCCGGCATGATGAGAGAGCAAGTGGATGAAAAGAGAAATAGCAGAGGATGACGATGAAGAGAGGACGGACAGACAGGCGTCACATAAAGCCTCTGATCTGCCCGTACCTGAGTGCAGGTTTATCCTGAATGCGGTCAACACTGCGGGGCCATCTTTAAAGGACAGACAGATAGACACATGTTAGTGTTAAACTGTAGGTCAGGAGAGGTGAACATGCACGCTTACAAAGTGCTGAGACACTCTGATTGACTGCAAAATCCATCAAAGAGTCTCCTTGTAAAACAGTGCCCGGGGCCTACTTAGACTAACCAATGCAGAGGAAATAAACAAACTAAAAGCTCAGCAGAGCATTTTATCATTCGTGGCAATCAGACCAGGGCTTCCATCTGGAGCAGAGCATCTAAACAAGCAGTGGCAATAACCTGAAAATGATATACATCTGATTCAATAACAAACCAAATTGTTTTTCACTATGACTCAAGCAGACTGTGTGGGTGTCTACTATGAGAAAAAAAAGCACCAATAACAGCTCGTGTCGCTCTTCCACGAGGCTGGCACGCAGCTAGACCGCCCTGCGTACTCCTCTCGCACAGATACACCTATTTTGTACTTGATTTAAAACTCTTCAGAGGAAGTGATACAAACATGACACAGATTGCCCTACAACTTCCCTCTAGGCAGGAGTTGGGTGTAGATGTAGATGCATATGAAATATTTATGTGATAAAGGTTAGTACTCTGGTCTAAATGTAATGGGTCACACTGAAAGTCATCCAAACAGTTTCAGACAAGCCGAGTGCCTGTCTTGGTTATTAGAGTGCATTAGACAAATGTGGCAGGCACTCACATATGAAATGGTAAAGCACTAGACTGAAATAGTTAATGCCATACCTAAACACCTGAGTGAAATGAGCCCTGCAGGCGTGGTACCATGATATAGTGAAACCACAACATCCTGAGCTAGAACCGGGCGCAGGTCTTCTATGACAAGACATCCTCTCTATCTCTCTCCCCACATTTCCTGTCGAGTCAACTAACTATATACAAAAGGAAAAAAAAATCATAAACTACTCCAGTCAAATATTAATTTTGTTATTAAAGCCCTAGAGTGAAAACCTGAGGCATAAAACACACACTGATGTAATAATTGTGGAATCATTTTTGCTCAAAACATGAATGACAATGAGTTTCAAAGTTCATTTTTGATCTTGGAAACAGCAGTTGACAAAACAATCTCACCCCAAGGTCCATTAAGTAGCCGTTCTGGGGCTTTCAATCATATCACATGATCTTCATCAGCAAATGTAGTTTGCCCAGTTGTCATGGAATTGTAGATGTTTAAATTTCCATTTTTTCCCCCTGCTTTAAGGATTTCTCATCCATGTTGGTCTCAAAAAACCTTAAAATTAAATTCGACTTTCAACTGGGCATACTCCACCTGCTGATGAGGACCATGTGATATGATTGACAGCTCCAGAACAGCTATGAAATGGACCTTGCAGTGAGATTAATTTGTCAAAAATTGTATTGTAAAATAATACCAAAGAATATCAACTAATGGTACATATAATCCCTATGAATCATGAATAGTAAGTAGTCTTTTTAGTAAGTAAAGTGTTTGAACTGTGAGTTGTGTTTTTGTGTTTGCATCAGGCTTGTTTTATCATGACAAATGACAAAACTTTCTTATCATCAGGATATTGTCGTCCCAGAGAGGAGATTTCCTGACAATTCCCGGAAAGCTTGAACAGTGCAAAAATACCACAAACTTTTACATAAGAGTTCATCTGCAGGGTAGAGGGGGATAAAGTATTATCTTCATAAGACACAATTTAACAGACTTAAAATACCATGTTTGATATCTTTGATAGTCTGTTGAGGAAGGCATGTTTGAGGAAAACAGTACTGTTCAACACAGATTAGGACACAGGAAGTCACTTTCTTGTTTGCATGATATGCAACCTTTGGCCCGGTTGTTTGGTTTTGATATGATTCATGTGAGATGGCAACAGGGTAAACTTATGCTTGTTTCTGTATTATCAGTTGCCTTATAATCAGATGAGGTAACATTTATTAAGAGACTATATGACAAATATAGTTCTTACAGGCACAGCTATTCTATAAACAGCTCACATACATAAATCATTATTGAACGGCCTACGAGGGTGTTTGTTTTCTCTCATCTAAGTGAGGTCAATGTACATAATGGCCAGGCAAATAGGTCAATGCAGAGGGGAGACATATGGAAGCCATGTTCTAAACTTAGACCAGAACATTTTATTTTAATCTAAAAAAATTAAGTCTGAAACTTGCACTGGCAACACAAAAAAAATGAGTCCAAACAATTCTACTGTAGTTGTCCTCTAGTTTGTTGAGAGGAAATCTTGGTTGCCCTCTATGTCTTATTTAGTATCATGCCTCCATCAAAGGGGGTAATACAATTACAAGGCCTGTTTCCATAGCAACTCTTTGGCTCTGTTTCACCTCTGACTGGAAGATGACTTCATCGGCTAGGCTGCAGATAGCAGAGTGATATCACCTTAAATGGAAAATCCCTTAAAATATGAGTAATTACTACTAGGAGCACTCAACAGGGTAGTCATTTGATAAGAATTATTGCATGACTGTTCCTGATAGATGCCAAAAAACTACACTACTGAAAGATGACACCAAGTACCTGGTGCGTTTATATACCAAATTGTACGCACAGTGCATCTGGTGTTCATCCGGTAGTAGGATGTCAGTCGTGACTGTCTATAAATCAATGTTTGGGCAGCTGTAAATGAGGTAATACACTCCAAACACACATATACCAAGGTGAGGACAGACCCCTTCCTCTTCTTTCTCTGTCTCCTCTTTCACGTGTGGCTGACGGTCTGCCCTGATAAGCACCTGAACAAAGCCTTTGAAGAGCGACAATAGTCTATTAACCTACAGCTCATCCTAGATAAACAGGCACGTGTCTTTATTAACAACTCCCTGATTAACACAATAAAGAGCGTGGAATTACAAATGGAAAAGGTCTGATTGAGATGTCATTATGTTCACTACACACACTGTGATCCAACATGAATGCTGCGGGACTAAATTGTCTTTATTGTTCATTTCCCTTAATGATCTTTCAGTGATGCAGTGTTATCAGTGCCACTTGGTCATTCCATCCAGCTGATAGGTAGACATATGTAGGGTTACGATACAGGTGAGCTAGAGGTTGTTTGTTATTATAACATACGTAACTACAGATTTTAACAGTAAAGCTGACACATTTTTGTTTCGTGTTAAAATAGAAATAATTAGAAAGGTTATGAAGCCTAAAACACATGCTCCTTTCTAAAGGTTGCAGAACTTTCATGATATACAGTATAGCTGCTTTGCTAGAAATGTCAGTGCTGTAACTACCTACTAATGTATGAATTGCTTATAGAGTTTCTAAGATGAACTTAAAATATTATCATCATCATATAGATGATTATAATGGGCATTTGAACTTATTCTGTCCATTAAGACCAGTGATTGAAAAAGAAATAACAGTTTAATTTCAGGACTAAATGCAAACTTTAGTCTCTCATTCTCTGGGGCATCTTTATTGAAATGCAGCACTGCTCTTATCACAAGAGCACCAGACTCTTCCAATGCAGGGGACAAAAGATATGGTCAGTCAATAAATGCCATGCACTGAGGATTCTCTAAGATACAGTTGGATTCCCAGCCTGCAAGTTTCTGTTGGAGACCATAATGTCTCCTGACCTATTTGCCATGGCACAGTTACTGGATTTCTACAGACGTCTGTGCTTCAGCTACTGTAGTTTTGAAAATGATATGAGTTTACCACTGCACATTTGAGTATGGAGTTTAAAATGTCAATGAGAAGATAAGATGGGTTCAAATGAGAAATTTTAGTCCCTGAGATAAGTGAGACATGGATTATATGAACGGGAGATACAACTGTTAGGACATCAAATCAGTTTGTTAGCGCTTAGCCTGTGTTAGCAAGACACTTCAGAGCCATTAGTTTATTACTGTACATCAGACTGATCTGCTTCCTTGGAAATGGGGATAAAAACACGTTTTTGGATTCATGCATTGTTAATTGTTAAAAACTTTTAAGTGAGCCTCACATTAAGGCAGAGCAATCACTCTTTAACCACAAAAAAAGCAGCCTACACCATCGACTGTGTGGTCCACACTCACTTACTTTTCCATTTAACTGTAGATGTATGACATTTCAAATATTAGGGAGAACACAACCACTTATATCCCTGTTCTGGCTATGAAAAGAAAAAACTGTTCACTAACACAGACTGAACTGTCTTGTTGCATTTACTGTAGGTCAAAAGCAAGCAGTAATTCTCTGCATTTTCCTCTTTTTGGCAGCTATGTTGCATAATAATGCCACTACAGCAATATCGTCTATGCTATGGGAGCTATGGGAGACATAATACAGGACTTAAAAGACCTGAGCTCCAAAGACATGGAGCTCCATGTAAGTGGAAACCATTCATTTTGACTCAGTTTCTGGTGTCCTCAGAGATGTCTGTACATGGAAACAATAAATGATGGCAAACCAATTAAATTAAATCACACTAATGTCTGAAAGCATATCTACGATCGGGTAAACTGTCCAGACTATTAACCTCCAGATGGATTCTGGTGAACACGCTGTCTGAAACCACAGACTAAAAGTGGTTTGCTGTTGAGCAAAGAAGAGGCAATCCCATTAGATGTGGACACACATACTAAGCTTGACAGATAGCAGAACAGAGGAAAAATGGATTTGTTTACTCTCATGCTCCACTTCTGGTCATTTTGTCCTTTTGTCAACTTAATTTACACTGAATAAAAAAACATGGAGATGAAGATGCTTCTTGGGCTGGGATATTCTGCTACAGTATCTACTGAGATTTACAGCGTCGTGACGTCTGCTAGGTGTGAAAATAAAATCTTCCTCAGTTTGGGAAATACCTGCCCGTGAGACCTCACTGACCCCACAGTCACAAGTTTTAAGGGACATTCCTGCGATGCAAAGCAAAACACTAAATACCCCCACAAACACACATAAGCACACACAAGGCGTTTGTGTGCATGTCTATTTCGATCTGATTGCCTCCTGGCTTGTCATGGGATCACTGCTAACTTGCTGTAAAATGACACACACACATCAGCTAGAATAAATTCTTTTATATGTGTGGAAAGGTTTTTTTTTGTTTTTTGTTTTTTTAAATGGTGGGTTTATCCCTCTGCTACAGCAATCACTGGGATTTGACATCCCTGACCTCTGACTGAGATGACTCTAATTACTCCAAATCCCTCCCAAACTCTCCCACTTTCTGCTCAGGTGTGACGTAATTGCGCGCAGTCTCAGTGCTGAGAACAGATGCCAAACGTGGTACGTGGTAGAAAGTGGAAGTAAATAACATCCCTTAAGAGTTATTTAATTAAGCTATGGGCAAAACATACACATACCAAGTAACCAAATTATATGGAACAGAGTGCCACTCATATTTTACATTGGCATGCTTGGCTACATGCACTAAAATAACTATAACAATTTGACTGTAAAAATGTTTACACCTTGTCTGCTGAATTGGGAGTTGACATTTATTTCATTTTTATAGTTTGCTATAATGGTTTTCTAGAGGCTCTAATTTAAACATGAGGATATATTCTTCAAAGGTTGATTTTAATTTGATTATCAGTACATTGTATGGGCTGATAAATTAAAATCAATGTGCCTCTTCGCCAGAGTAGCTACAAGCACACAGCCTTCATGACAAATATTACAATTTGTCCCAAGACAGAAGCCTCCTCATGACCCCCAGACGCTGTTAAAGGTTAATGAGTGACTCTTTGTTTAATTACCTCCAGTCTGTGATTCCGTCGCGTTCTGCAGCTCGATCAAAGTTTCATCCTTCGCCTTTCCAGTTATTCGTCTCATAGCGGCTGGCGGTGTTATTATAAAGGCTTCACCTTCTCGGGAAAGTGGGGAAGGCAGTGAAGATGCCGCTGTGGTCCAGTCCAGTCGATGAAGACTCCACCATGCAGGAATCAATTGATCTCACACACACACACACTGAAATGTATTAGTCCGATTGAGATTGTTGGATGGTAAATGGATCATATTTACATTATAACCGACCCTCACTGAAACTGTACCCTGCTGGGCTCCCTGGCGCTACCCGAGAAGACCAGGCACACATAAAGGGGAGTGGCAGGGTTTTTTTTTTCGTCGGCAAAATGGTGTGTGTGTGTGTGTGTGTGTGTGTGAGAGAGAGAGAGATAGAGAGAGAGAGAGAGAGAGAGAGAGAGAGAGAGGAGACTTTTTAAACCTATTAAGCACGTATTAAAAGAAAGGTTTGTGCGTCATGTTGATGTGGTGAGTCAGCTGGGTAAAATGGCAGCAGGACACGTGCGTACTGAAGTGAATCAGGTTACCTGTACGAACAGGAAAACACAAACACGAGGAGCTGACTGTAAGACTAAAGTCTTCGATGCGATGAGGACATCTTGTGTCCAATATTGCACACTTGTACTGAATATAACAGCTTAAAAAATGTGTTCTTGTTTTATAGCCTACTGTGTGACAGGAAAGTAAACTATTATTTCATCTTTTTCATAAAGAAAAATTGGTAGGTTACCACTCTCCAATAAGCCACTCTTTATTAAGGATTAACAAGTGGTAACTAATGGTTTAATTAATGGTTAATAAATGATTAACTTATGCTTTATACATCAGTCTCTGTCAATCTCTGGCTGGTGTTTATCCTCCTCCAGCTGGACTCTTTCTGTTCAGTTCAGTCTGTGGGAAATTTGGCTTGCAGCACAGCAAAACTAGACACACCGAAGCAGATTCATCCATCAGGAAAACAGATTACAAAAAAGATTTTTAAAAAACTGCCATTTAGAGTAACACACAATAACAATAAAAGTAATAAGAAACAGTAAGTAAAAGCAACTTACCACAGGTAAAACCAGCAAATAAGAACAAGTTAAAAATAATAAAATACAACAAGACTCTTAACTAGTGCAAATTAGTTGCTGGAGTGCAAATTAAGTGATTTTGTTGCACATGAATTAGTTCATAGACCCTCAAATGGACTATTTGAACTCTGACCTTCTGGAAAAGAGCTGCAGGGCATCAGGACAACAACCCATTTATTAACTATTTACTGCAGACTTTATGGATTATTGATTGATTATCAATGACTTTTTAACATTTATACTGTAACTGCATGCAGATGACTTACTGTACTAACTGTCGCTAATGGCTTATGACCCTTTATTAATTACTTTATTAGCATGTATAACTGCAGAATGAATACTTTATTAACCTTTAATAATCAATTATTAATATTTATATCTGCAGACTTGGTGGCTTATTGGAAAGTGAAAAACCGATTATTGACCTGACTATTAATGACCCATCATCAAGAGCTTTTTCACAACCTGGCAACCCAAATGTTGCTCTCATTAGTGGTTTATAACTGATCAATAATACATTCTAGTAAATTATTTATTGCTTATTAATAAAGCCATTAGTTACAATGTATAAACCCTTTATAAATGGTGTCCTATGGTACAGAGAATTTAATCTCTATTGTCTTGCAGATGCTTGTGTTCATAACACCTGGGTAAACTCTAATGACTTCCAGTACAACAGGTAAGGTGTAAGTGATTTGTCTCTGCCATTTTAAGGTAACTGGTGGTGGGTAAATGGGCCTTAGAGTATATGGCTGTCCAATACAACCACACAAACTGCAGCCTCAAAATGGATCAATAAACATTATAAGCTTCTCATGTCAGTGTTATTATATTGGATACTGTATATTGTCCATTTTATATTCCATGTCTATTACACTGCAACTAAACACTTAGGATTATATTTTGATTACAACATCTCAAAAGATCCTTTTAAAAATCACCATTATCATCATCAGCATAATCTCTCTCAGAACAGCTTTGGGATTGCACCGACCAGCTCATCAACTCACTGTACAACGCTGTACCAATTACCAGAGGTTAATGGGATGGCTGGCCTTTCTGGCTTGAAATGCCCCACTCAGCAGATTAAACAAATACCAATGATGGCCTTAATTGGTGTACAGTGTCTTCAACTAAAATCCCAGCTGCTGTATTCAACTGATACTGAGGCTCTCTTTATGACTTAATGGAGGCCCTGGCCACGAATCCTTGACTCCCTGAATAATAAATCAGTAGTGAAGACTATTGCAAAAAAACATGTAAAATCGCCCTTTTATTTTCTAGCCTCAGTGTCCGGGGCGGAAGAAGTACTCAGATCCTTTACTTAAGTAAAAGTACCTCTACAGTAATGTAAAAAATATGACACTACAAGTAAAAGACCATAATTCAAAATCCTACTCAAGTAAAAGCACTGATGTATTATGAGAAAAATGTATCAAAAGTAAAAGTACTCATTATGCAGAAAAATGGCCCCTGTGAGTGATATATTATTAAAAGGTGTTAAAACTAATGCATCAGTGTGTAAGCAGCATTTCACTGTTGTAGCTGGTCAAAGTGGAGCTTGTTTTAACTACTTTATATACAGTTACGTAGTTTAGTCCAGTGGGCTCCCAAGGGTCAGGCAAAATGAATCTGAGGGGTAGTGAGATGATCTGCTTCCTTGTATTCATTTTTTTTTGGACTTTCCTCTAATCTTTTTTTTTTGTGTGTGTGAAATATTTGTAAATGTTTCCTATTTGGGCCTTGAACAGTTACTCAAATGAAAATCTCAGAAGTCTAGAGGGTAAATCTCTCTTTGGTGTAACTGCTAACAGCTCACAGACATCTGAAACACGACAAGAGGCCCCAACTAATTTAACATAAAACAGCGCATCATGAGCTTATCCAGTGTTGTTATGCAGGATCTTAATCTAAAGTAATCTGTAACTAGTAAATATAGCTGTCAAATAAATGTAGCAGAGTAAAAAGTACAATTTCCCTATGAAATGTATAGTGGAGTAGAAGTAAACAAGGTAGGCTAGCATCAAGTGGAGACGTACAAGTGCCTCCGTAGCCTATACAGTATTTAAATACTTACCACCGCTGTCATTTAGCAGCTTTAGAAACTGTTGAGTGTAGTATAGTTCAAATATTTTGTAGCTTTCTTGTGATACCTTTTCTCGTGAATTCTGTCCTTTTGCATCACCAGTCGGTCCGTCGTTCTGGTCCAACACTTTGATCCAGAGTGAGACATCTCGACAACGCGGCCCTCAGAGGATGGCTGACTTTGGTGGTCCCCTCACATTTCACCGAGCGCCACTAACAGGTTAAAATCGATTTTTCTAACATAGTAGTTAGATGGGCATACATCCACTAGCGTTAGCATGCTAGCACGCTAAGCGTTTGTAGCGCTCGTAGCACTTGTTACAGTGCTAGCTGTTTTGTAACTATACAGTAGTTGTGTTGTACACATTGTAAATCCATTTCAGTAAATGTTGTAATTTTGGCCATATAAACAAAAATGACTCAACTGCGCTACAACTTGAACGCAAACTAACATGCTAACCGTTAGGGTTGATGTGTTAGCTAGCTAACGTGCGAACTGTAACGTTAAAGGCGTTAACATGCAGTGAACTCCATAGATTTTTTACAGGGTTTTGAGGGGTCTAAATGAGAGAAGCACTGGATTTTCTCCGGAAAAAGGGAAATAACCTCTGGTGTAATGAAAACTATAGAATGGGACCAAAATCAACTGATAGTGTAATAAAGTGACTGCACATGTAAGGAATGTAAAACTTGAAAAAGTAGATTTAGTGTGAAGTTACTTTTTAACAGTGGAATCCTGCGAGCTAGTATGATCTCTGTAAAGGACCTAGCATTAACTCACTTAGCTTTAGCAGTAGCTGTAAATACATATTCGTGCTGGTCCTTTGGTACACACGATTTTTTAATTAACTGTGTTTATTTTGGCATACCAGTTAGTTTCAAGTTGTGTTGTCAGTTAAGCAGCAGTTTTCTATTTGTGATAGGTTATATGACATCACACAGGTGCATTAGAGGGGAAAGAAGGAAAGAATAGCCCTTCCATTATGATAAGATACCCTTAGATTCACGCTAATACATCTAAATTATCATGAGACTGGATACTATAAAATAGGTGATATGTGTGATATTATTTTAGACCGGAAGTACATGTTTGACCCACTAGGAGGAGCTCCAGTACAGCTAAACAAGCACAGCTTTGTTGTAATTGAGTGTTAGAGGTTTACCTTGTTTATCTTAACACGTTCATAATGTTATATCAAACTTAAAACTGTTACAAACAGCTTCATTAAAACCAGAGGATTAACTTAGTATTTAGAACATATAAGAGTTGAGTTACTCCAAAAAGGACAGAGGCATATCTGCAATTTCAAGCTTTTTCAAACCATCATCCTGAACATGTATAGGTGTCAGAAAATAGTGTTGTTTTGCAAAAATAGAGAAAAAAATGCCAATCATTCTCTGGTTCTGCTGGTTGTCTGTTTTATATCTTTGTAAAATGAATATCTTTGACATTTTAAGACGTCACCCTGGACTCCGGAAAACTGGGATGGGCATTTTTTCAGTATTTTCTGATATTTTATCGACTAATATGATGAATTAATTTATCAATAAAATGGTCCATTAAGATATTACTTTACCATACATCAATGAATCAATTTATCAATAAAATGGTCCATTAGGATATTACTTTCCCATACATTACCACATATGTGGGACTGGACATTGGCCACTGCAATAGCAGAATAGTTGTTTTGTTTTGAAATTGAGATCCGAAATACATGTTTGGTCCACTAGGGGGAGTTCGAGTACAGCTAAACCTCTGCTGCTTTGTTGTGATTGAGTGTTAGAGGTCCTCCTTGTTTATTTATCATATTAGGTTCACATGGGCCGAACCATCAGCTTTAAACAAAACACATCATCTTCATCATTTCATAATGTTGTTCTGATAAGCTGAGCCTGATTTTAGGAAAATACAATAACCATGTGTTCAGTGTGGACAAAATGCTCAATTTCTGTTTTTCTTTTTTTGGGGGAGGGGGTTGGTCATTTGTTTCATCATATATTTTATCAACATATGCGTAAGCAATGACAAAAGAAAGATTTTACTAGAAACTGCACACGTTGTGGTCATATTCTGTTAATTTATCCGGATTAGAAACATTATAAACATTATCTGTAGCCTGTTATTGCATTATAGTTCTGTTATTATGGTCATTGATGTGACTTGTATTTATTATTATGATTATGATTATTACTATTGTTAGTAGTATTGTAATTACTAGCCCATATCTGTAGTAGTAGTAGTAGTAGTAGTACTAGTAGTAGTGTTTTATTGACATGCAGAAATCATGCAGTTTTTGTAGGTTTCTCACGCGTTGGGAGCGAAGCAGTCGGCTCTTTTGTTCCGAGAGCAGATTCAGCGAGTGTGTGTGTGTGTGTGTGAGAGAGAGAGAGAGAGAGAGAGGCAGGCTGTCTTTGGGATACAGCAGAGTCAGTGAGGAGAAGAGAGAGAACGGGATGCTGACAGATTCCTGATAGATGGTTAAAATGGCGAAAGCTTGTTCGACCCCAGCAAGCCACCAAACTGTAGCACTGTAGGTCGGAACATGTAGTAGCTGAATCTGGATATCTCTGTGTGTATGTGTGTGTTTTTTTCCACCCTTAATTCACCTCACGTTGTTTTCTGAGAGTGCTGGAATATTTTCTGCAAGTGTTTAAATGGCATCCACAAGGCGCCGCCGCCTTGTTCCGTGCTTTTTGGGAATACTCCTAAATGCTTTAACCGGTAAGTTGCATTATCTTTCTTATTACCAGAGTAGAGAGTAGTGCTGCAGGGTGTGTGATAGCTTTGTAGAGGACAACCACTGTTAGTCTGCTGCTCTCCGGAGCATGGTGCATGCTGCAAGCAGCGATAAGTGCGCTGCTGACCAGTAACCCTGAACTTGGCCCCTCTC
This sequence comes from Macquaria ambigua, assembly GCA_008360985.2. Lineage (NCBI taxonomy): Eukaryota > Metazoa > Chordata > Actinopteri > Centrarchiformes > Percichthyidae > Macquaria > Macquaria ambigua. The sequence goes on along the minus strand of VMKM01000057.1, from coordinate 292,153 downwards.
CGGTGTCCGTTAGTATTTCGGCAGTAAATGCCAATGTGGAGACTAGTGCTGCATGGAGCCTTGTGCACTGCGGAATTTGCACCTGGAGGTTACTGAGTTAGGCTACATATAGATACTTATCCATATGAGTATATGTTTAAAGTTATATTTTGTGCATTCTGCAGAACTTGAAATGTTCTTGTGGCAGGATATTGGTGTTGCTTCATCAACACTTCACATGCACAATATGTTCAAATCTAGATGGCAGCACAGTAATAATACACATAGCCACGTGTAATTTAGTCAGTTTCTGGATTGTTTTGATATTTATTTTGATAGGAACACCATTAGAAGAATGTAAAGAATGTCCTACTGAAAGGTGTCCAATTGGTGCATTTGGAAAGTCACATTTCTGTGTTACAATAGCTGTGAATTGTGCAGAAAACACTTGGTGGTCCTGTCTGTTATCAGAAGTGGTTTTCTCCTCATGACTGCCTTTTAATCAGGTGTCCCAGTAATAGCAGGGCTGCAGAGTTAGAGCCACTTTCCACTTGTTATTGTTTATCACACGGTCTCAATATTACAAATGCAGCACTGAGTGGAGAATTAGGACCAAATGCTTTAATACTTATGAAGCTTTATTAAACCAGCTATTGTAGTTTTTATCTTCTGTCTCTTAAAAGCGATCAAAATATCCCACTACTTAACTCTTCCAGCTAACTTTAAAAAAGTCACAGTTTCATTTCATATCAGGGGACGATATGAATTAAGTAGATGGAGTTCTTGACTGGTCAGTCCTTACAGCACACCGCCGTGTGGCTGGGTGAAATGACAGTGGTTATTGCTCTGAGCATAGATTGAAAGACCGTGGTTATTGCCTGCTGGGGAGAATATTTGTACAGATTAAATGTCAAGACTGTCCCTCTCGTCCTTTTCAAATTTTCTTTTTTTTGGCCCTTTGTTCACTATGATAGACAGTTTCTCTCTCTATGTGAGGCCCCTTAATTCAAAGGCAAGAGAGAGAATTGAGTATTTGCAAAGCATACCACACAGGGACCCACAAAGGCCCCTGCTGGAATTATAAAGGCTAGTACACAGTGGTTCATAACATGTTCAGTCAGAGGACTGGGAACAAAAACTTCAGAAACACAGCCCTGTGATGGATGTAGTTCCAATCTACCCATCGCATTAAAGAAATGAAGCTCTTTTAAGTGCTTGTCTGCCTCGGAGATTAGATTCAGTTATTAAGGCACTTTTTATGACATTTTAAGCAGAGTTGATAAGAGTGAAAGAAGCAATAAGAAGCATATCTGCATTAGATCTGTTATGGCTTGAAGAGCTCAACCTCTGAGGGAGAACGCAATAGATCATTCAGAAGATCTCATGATAAGAAAATGTTAGTTTCTCAAAGGGTAATTGTTTGCTTTGAATGGATTGGCCGAGTCAGCTTTGTGTCTTTCAAACGTCAGAAAAAGGACAGTATGAATGTTTTATATCAAAGCATGTAAGACAAAAATACTGAGAACTTCCACTTAACTTCATAACTGTTTACGTTCCTGCTTACTAAAGTATCTATAAACTCATTTATTTTAATCCAAACCTACCAGAATGTATTTGGTTTGGCACTATTTGGATTAGGACTGTTATAGAAAGATACTACAGGTGAATATGTCTGTGAGGAAAGATTGTACAGTACATTCATTGACAGAGGAGAAAATGGTTGAGAGAGGTGAATTGTGCAACAGCTGTCCCACATCTACTATCATGCCAACACATGGACTATTTCTCAGCATTCTTGTGTTGCATTTTACTACGGCAGCCTATATTACTGTCATTTCTGTGTAATCACCACAGAATGCACTGAGCTGTTATTATAATAAGTGACCACCAGAATACTTGGAACTACATTCTCATGAGTGTTGGGGTAGCTAGAAAAGAAGAGTATTGATTAATAATTTATCAAGTAAAAGCCTATAGGAGGGAATGCAATTATCAATGCTGCGTGCATAGTCTTCTCCCTGGAAATAGAATAAATATTTGCTTTTTAGCCAGACACTATATAAAAAATGATACCGTATAAAACATATAAAAAAGAAATTCAGCTGTTCTGTGGATGCTCTTTTTAGTAGTTCATTTATACCAGTGACTCTCTGGTGTTTCATCCATCCATGATCTAAATGCAAATATGTGACTTTTGCTGTGCATGCTGGAAGGCACCTTTAAAGGAATGCTTAATACGTTTGTATTTGTTAATACAAGTCCATTCCTATTTAATACTCACCACTCATGTGGAATATAGGTGGCAATGCATCTTTTTCTTCAAAGTGGAAAATGCTGCTTCAGCTTGTCCATCTATAGCCTGTATAGTTCAGTGAAATTAATGGAGGATAAATCCACAATTCTTGTCCAATGTACAAAACATTATTCCACGTTTCAAACAAACCTACAACGATGCTGCAGCAGTATGTCACAGCAAATTTAACTGGTTATTTAAAATATGTGTTGTATATATTGTTATGGTGAATAAGAATGTATGGCCAATGAGCTGCATGGATGCTGAGAGAAAGCAAGTCATTTAGCAATACAAATTACTCTAAATCTACAACATTGGACCATTCTGTTAACAATATCATATTTAAATGCATAATGTAGCATTAGATACTAATACCTATGCAAAATCTAATCAATTCCAAAGCAGTTTCTTCCTAGGGATATCATATGATATGGTGCCAAGCAGTTATGTTGCTCACGCCGCTGCCTGCAAGAAGCCTGTGGTGTGTCCTAAGTTCACTTAGCTCTCTCAGTGCTGCTCATGTCTGCTAACTACATCTGTCTGGTGTGTGAACCTCACTTTACTGTTGCAGCAGTAAACCTTTTGTGCCAGCCAGCCACACTTATCTGTCAATAGTAAGCCAGAGCATGAGCCACACTCAGCCAACACTTGTCTCTGGTCTCACTTGGTAATCCTACATGCTAGTGTCTCTTTCCTCTGCATGGAGAGCGCATTAGGATGTGTGTGAGTGTGTGTCTGTCTGTGTCCTTATCTAACCACGAAAATCCACGCCTGTATAGATTCACGTCTGTGAACATGTGTTTTTTGTGGATAGACGTGCTCTTGCCACCAGTTTCTGCAGCTGTGCTCTCCTCTCTGCACACCGTCTGGATGCTCAGCATTGACAGATGACTTGAACCTAAACCACACAAAGTGCAAAATCCAGCTATCTCCTGTTTCTTTTGTCCACTTATCTCCTTTGTCTCATTGGATCTGTCTTATGATTCAGTGTTGTCTTCAAAATGATTTTCTCTGACCTTTTTCACACTGTTGTTTGTAACCTTCTACCCACCCACAGCTCAGGATTGCATTAGCCAGTCACTCTAGCAACATGCTTTATTCATTAGGAAAGCCAAAGCCCAGGAACCGTCACATTGTTCTAGCTAATGGAAGAAACTCTCATTAATTGAAGTCATGAGGAAGTGTATACAACATCAATAAAGCTGTTTAATCAACTCCAAATCAATGACATTGTAACACACTGAAACTGAACTGTTATTATTCAGTTTGCTGCAAGGCTTGATAATTAGAATGTCTTTATTGTCATTGTACAGGTACAACAAAATGAAAATGCCAATCTTTAAGGTGCTAAAACAATAATAAATAAGTAAAAACAACTAAAAAGCAGCTTTGAAAGCTGAAAATAAATCGTCTCCAATATATTTCAGTCAATCCACACAGAGAAAGGTTGAACGTAACACTTTTCATGTTTTACATCCTTTATCCACAAGCATTTTGCTCAGTTTATTGTACTTTGAGAATTATCCATGTTTTGATCAAAGCGTGAAGTGTGACTGACTGGATGTGTGGCTGCAGGCTCTTTGTGGGCTATTTTTTCTCTGCTGGCTGCTTCCTATGTGAAAACATGTGATCTCTGTTGGACCAAAGGAGATGGAGCTCTGTGGGTAGCATCTTTTTTTGGAGAGCAGCAGCCCAGGCAGCGGGATCCAGCTAACCCGGGCCAGCTAAGGGTTAAATATTTCTCCACCACTACCACCACCCCCTTGTTTTTCACAAGTGGTAGCACTGATGTCTCTCTGGTCCCATGGCCATTTTTACTTACTGTGCTTGTTGAGTGAAAAAAGGGGAGTGGGGGGGGGGGGGCACATAAAGAAAGGATACAGAGCAAGAAGAGAGGAAGAGGAAATGTTTCTTTGCATTATACTCCATATGTGATCTTCATGGAGGAGTGTGTCAATGAATTCCTTGTCTAAGGGGAAGTATTTCTCGACTGGAATTTGAGGGATGAAGCCGGAGGTTCTCTGTTTTGACCCTTGTGCTTTGCCCCCCCCCAACTCCACTGCCTTCCCCTAGCCCCCCTCCCACCAGATTCCAGGGCCTGGGGCAGAGACTGGTAGTGCTTAGTCCATCAGCAGCTGAAACATGATACCAAGAGAGCTCGCTAAGCTCTTCTTTTATAGTACCAAGTCAGGTCAGGCTGTTTACATCCTTTATTTATTGTTCTCCCACTCCCCACCCCCCCCTTTACCCCCAGAGACCGCAAATACAAAAAAAATCAGATCTCTTCGCACCAATATAAAGTGGAACGCATCTTTACAAATAAATATAACTGATCTGGAGCTTTTTGTCACAGAGTGTCAGTTATCACGGTGACAAAGTAGCTGTCACTAGTTAAATGGTACAGCACATACAAGGCCATGCATGTGTGTTTATATAATACAAGAGTACACATGCTCTGGGCGCATTCGAACTATAGCCTATGAATTCCCTTGTGACTGTAGCCTGGAGGTAGTTCAGTCAAGGCTTTTTATTCATGAGCTGTAAGGCCCGGTGAGCTGCTGTCAGTGATATGACATAAGGAGCAATCTTCCTGTTTGTTTAGGTGTGAAGTTTGATATGAAATTGTAATTTAGGCCACAACAGTTGCTCATGACTCTGAATAGTAACAAGTAGGTATGGAAATGTTATGAATGGATGAGTAAATATAGCTCTGGTGTCTAGTCAGAAAATATCAGGATAAATGAAATGAACAATATTTTATTAGTTAGTATAATCAGTGCAAAATAAAAAGAAAAGATAAGCAGTATAAGTCATATTTTCCAGAATTAATTATTATAACTTTCTGTTTACTGAGAGGCAAAGCCCACTCACCTCTTCAACGTATACAGAACGCTACAGCCAGAGTCTTAACAAAAACAGATAGAGAGATCTCATAAACCCTATTTTAGCCTCTTTGTGTTGACCTCCAGTTGATTTTAGAATTGATTTAAAGATTTTACTCATTACTTTTAAAGCACTCCATGGTCTGGCTCCTGCATGTATTTGTGAGCTACTGTGCCCATATGTACCTGTACTCAACCTCAGATTCTACAGCAAAACTCTGCTAGCAATCCTGCGGCCTAAACTTTAAACTAAAGGTGATTTTTTTTTTAAAGTGCATTTGCTGTAAGGGCCCCCCAAGCTCTGGAACTGTCTTCCTGTTGAAATTTAAAGGAAGATGAGACCATTGAATTGCCAAGAAATATGAAAAAGAGAGTGACACAAACATGGTTAATATATAGTATCAACTTAAAACATGTTTGAATGTACTGGGCTTATGGTTGCTTCTCTGGTTTTAGAGACAGTCAAAGTGTGATATAGTAACAGTGCCTGTTTGCAATCTCCTCCGCAAACACTTGAAAAAGGAGCATGATGTGGTATTTAAGAGGAATGCTGTACTAAACTGAGACATCTCTGGAGAGCAGGGTAGCAGATACTGTAGTATGTATATGTTGTTGGAGACATATTTATATTATACAATACAATGTATATATTAAACATTTGTATAGTTATCTTTATATAGCTATGTTTTGGGGGAGCAGTTTATGCCTTTATTGGATGGTGGTGAGCGATGGGCATCAAGGGGATGTTGTTGTTCATGGTCGGCATCCTAAACCCTAAGCCACGGATGAGCCCCTATGCTATCTTTCAGAAAAAAATCTTAACTCAGTGTGTACTTATTAGCTTTTTCTGAAGCTTTAATGGAGTTTGACCATGACAGCTAAGCAAACTCCATCTGCTGAGGAAACTATGAGATGAAAAAGCTAGTAACTGTTTACAAGATTTACAAAGAATGAACGCTCAACTATATAGTTATCATTTGTGTGTGTGTGTGTGTGTGTGTCTTCAGGTGTGATGTGCGAAGCGGAGCTCTCCTTCACACTGGAGCCCAGTGACATCATCGCTGTACAGGAGCAGCCCCTCATGCTCCACTGCCAGGTGGACGGCATCCCCCCAATTACGACACAGTGGAGGCACAACGGCCTGCTTTTAACTCAGGATCAACATCACACCACCTTCATCAATGGCTCCCTCCTGATTGGTCACTTCCAGAAGACCAAATCTGATGGCTCATCTGACGAGGGCGACTACGAGTGTATGGCCCAGAATTCTTTTGGGCTGGTGGTGAGCCGCAAGGCCCGTATTCAGGCAGCCAGTAAGTCATTTCTTTTGTTTCATTGTATTTTTTGAAAGTTCTATACATTTAGTGTGATTACACCCATTCACTCTAAACTTAATTAAAGGAATGGTTTGACATTTTGGGAAATATGCTTATTTGCTTGGTTGCCGAGAGTTAAAGCAGATGAGAAGATCAATTCCACTCTCATATCTGTTCGTTTAGTATGCACCTGGTTAGCTTAGCATAGCACAAAAAATAGAAACGGGGAAACAGCTAACCTGGCTCTGCCCACACTGTGCCCGGCCAAGAAATGGTCCGGCACATAACCCCTCGTAAAAAACAAAATGTATCGTTTTTTACTTTGGTTTTTGTATGGATAAAACAAATGAGATTTAGTGAGCTTTAAAGATGCTGGTAAGCAGACTGTGTTAACCTTCAGGCGAACCAGACTAGCTGCGTCCAGTCTTTATGCTAACCGGCCCCTGGCTGTAATTTCATATTCAACATACACACATGAGAATATCGATCCTCTCATCTTACAGCCAACATGGTGCTATGCAATCTGGAAGCTAAGAGTACCTGTAATTGGCTGTGGTTTTGATATTGTTGTTTTATTGTTGTCCGACTTTATCATCAATTAAATTATGTTATTGATGCCAACTCAATATATTTGCCTAATTGTGTTGTCAGTATGCGAAGTCCCAAGTGTCAGATAAGAAATCATGTTTGAGCAATGCAGATATGCAACCACAGCCGCTTACTTCAGTTTGATTAAGTTGTGATCTGTGTTCCCTACAAATGTAAACAATGTAATTGAAATATCACCTTAAGTAATCACATTTCAGTCCAGTCTCAGTCATCAGGGTATTGCTGTGCTTGAAATGTACTTAATATTCTCAGCTGTGGAGTCATTTGAATATTTTAAGATCATTCTTTGAGTGTAATGAACTTTCTGATGCTCATCTGTGGTGCTGCTTAGAAATTCAAGCCTTTGAATTTAGCAATAACAAGCGCTCATGCTGAGAGTCTCCAAGCTGCTTTGTAAGAGTGCAATAAGCTCAAAGCAACCCAGCAGCCCACTCACTGGTAGAGGCATCAAGATACATTTTCTCTGGCTTGACCACCAGATCTCTTGTTTGAAGTCACTCTAGTTCAACATTAAGTTCTCAGCATTGTAGCCATGGTTCATTTACAACATTTCTATCATATCATATTGAGACAATCTGACTCTCTGTACTCCTCTCTTCTCTTTTCTGTCACACACATACAGTGAGTGTCTCAACTTACTTTAAATCAAAGGCATCAAGGATGTGCACATTCCTCTGTGGACACGCTGAGATGTTGCAGCAGCAGCTTTAGTGATAATGTACTGTTCCACACTGTGCTGAGTTAAGACTTTTTGAAGGCTCTGTTATATATATTCTGTAACACAGAGATGGACAAAGGCTCGCAGAAGCCTGTTGATTCCCGGGCTGTGTGTGGACAGCATACTGCTGTGCTGTTGTGGCCAATACAGCTTTTCCACTCAGTGGGATAGGGAGGTTAGCATGGACGTCTCACTGGCCAAAGGGAAAAGTCACTTCAGCTCAGTGGCTGGCACTGTCAAACACATGCAACCTTTTAAGGCCTCCCCAAAGGGTCTTTCTTTTCAAAGGTCAGATTGTAGCACATTTTTTATTCTGAATCAGGAAAAAGTCATCAACATGTTCCCCCTATTTTTTATTTCACAGAATTACTTTGACGTAGTCGTAGTCGTAAGAAAGCATGAGGAAAATGAAAATCTGTAGATGTATGAACACAGAGTTCATGACCTGAACACGGTGCAGAGAAAACAATAGAATTATCCTGATGGTTTGTACTGCAGCAATGTACAGTATATTATTTATAGCTTTAATAACTAGTAGCATTCACATGTTACTCACTCTGAAGTTTTGGCGTTTAGTGTTTTCTTGAAATCTTCAAAGAAAAATCACGAATCAGAGTCAGAATCAGTTTGATTGCCTGATAGATCAACATGTGCTTTGCGGTGCATTTGTAAGTTGGTGTACACTCAGAAATGTGTTAACGTTTTTGTAAACAAACAATTTAGCTTGTATACATTAGTCTCAAAGTTATCTTATTAATGTGTTTCTCCAATACTGTAAGTAAACTACTGCATTTTTCAGTGAGAATAGTGAAGTGAGAGTATGTCATGCTCTGATTTTTAAAAATTAATTTGTTGAATAGATTGATTAAGCACAGAGTTGTAATGCAGTGGAGTCCTCCAGCAGTCCAGTTCTCTCTTCCCGTAGCCAACCACAAACCATGCAACACTGCCCCTCACTAATCTGTTCCACCAATAATTGAAGTTTGTTGTAATGGTTGCAAATGATAAAATGACCTCATATAATTTTAAGGTGTTGCACTGTGATGTCAAATTGTGCCTCACAAATGAATCTCTGAATGAAATATTTAGCAAATTCATCTTTTTTAATTCAAGGCTTCAATACTGTATGAGCGTGAAAAATGAAGAATTATGCAAGTGCAGAGCAATCATCCGACACTCATCTGTTTCTGAAAGACTGAATGTGGAATGTGATGTGAATACAGATTTAATCTCAGTGAATGAACCTGACCTGGAGCACACCTCAAGTTCAAAATCATTCATGGTTGGAAATATTCTGTTTTAGCTGAGCTTTGCTCTCCTGACCTTTTCCAGCTTTTCCTCTTGATTTGTATTGATTGGAGGGAACTGAAGGATTACTGAAAGCCACATTCTGACCCCTGACCTCTGACCTTTTGGGTTATGTTGAGCAGTCGTTTGGCAAGGTGTTGAATGAGTAAAAGCTCTGCTATAATGATGCTCTGTGCCTCCTTAATGGAGTCTCACTTCTATCAAGGCAGCAAGAAGCCATCACTGTGAAAATAATCCTCCAGAGACCCTTCAAAGGGACTCGCAAGATAAGAACTTCTCACTGAAAAATGTCCCCATGTTACCCACTATTGCCTACTAATACCCTCTGTGTTTTGTAAGATTTGCCATAAAACAGTGATGTTGGTATTTCACTGTAGATTTAACCATGTTTTGAGTTTTCATTGTTTTGCAGTGTATGAAAAATGCCCAAATTCTTTTAGAAGTCACATTAATGAGGCTTTCATTGCACCATTAGTTGTGGTAGTTTATTTCCACCATTCATAAATAGGCATAACAGCTTTCCTACCTGCATTGTTTCTGTTAGGCTGTCTTGGGAGGGTTTTATAGATGATTTTTATATTGTACATTCAAAAAAATCTTAACCATCCTTCAGTGCCTAGCTACTTGCACTCCTCAGCTGCCAGGTTCCTGCAGGCGCCTGTTCAGTACAGAAATGCTCCCCTGTTGATCGAACCTGTTTTAGTTTGTCAAACTATTATGTTTTAGGTCTTTAATATAAGGTCTTAAAGGAGCTTAATCTTTGAGCTGAAGTATATCCTACAGGGGTTTGGACAATCACTGGTCCTTGTTTCATCCTCTCCTGGCCCACCAGAGTTCGGCACTGGGCATAAATAATTTAGGACAAAGTGTTTTAATTTTGTTTATGAAGAGAAATGGCCCAAAACAAGTAAATGCCCTCCTTACAAAGATCAGTGACTAGTGTTTGTTTCTTTTTCTGTTTCAAGTGTTTGTTAATGTTGATGCTCTCTTTGTGTTTTTGAGGTAATTTGCTGTGTTATAGTCTCTCTTACAACAGAGCTCTGACTTGTACCACTGTGATGCAATGGGTGGTGTGATTACTGAAGCCTCTTTACAGCCCTCCCAGTGGATAAAGCCTCCATCTTACTCTTACCCTCCACACTACCTCCCTCCATAAATTTCACTTTTTATTTGCTTGACAACCATTTGTGTGAGCTCACTGTTGGGGGGTGGTGTAGGACGGACTCCCCGTTGCCCCTCTAAATCGGCAGTTGGCCCAGGAAACACTCTTTTCCTCCTAAATGTTATCTCTTTGATGGTCGGTTTCTCTCTGTCTGTCTCTCTCTCTCTCTTTTTCCTCAGTTTCTCTAGGACCTCCTCATTAGCTTACGTTCAGGAAGCTTTTCATCATTTGGATGAATGACAAGCCTGGTACACTGGACCCAGGCAGGGCTCTTGCCCCTCCCCCACAGCACACCAGCGTCACCAGGCAACACACCACAAAAGCCACCCTGTTACAAAATAGCTTTTAGGATCAATTGAAATGACTTGCTTTTGTCTGTTTGTCTGGAATTAATTGGAAAGAGTTGAAGCTTTGTTAGGAAATAATTTTTTTTCCCCCCCCAGTCCCATTCATATGGGGAGACTGCAATTGACCTCAGAGACCATTCGCAAAGATTTGCAAACACACTATGGAGTGTGCATGAGGAGAGTGAAAACACAAATTGTAATTGTAAAAAACTGCATTATACTATCAGGATAGATATAGAGCCCTTTTATAATTTCCACCTTATTTAATTCTGAGATCATCATGGTGAATTATACTGTCGTTATAATGGTACTGTAGGCTTCTGAATGAGACTTTAATGAAAAAGAGGAACCCAGGGGGCTGTAAAGGATGAAATAAGAGAAGACAGAGAATGCCTGTAAAAGTGTCTCAGTTTATACCCATGCCTCATTTGTGTGACTTTAACTCCTTTTGGGAGTGTAAATGTAAATAACTGTGGTGTCGAGCAGGCAGAGTCTGACAGAAACTAAATGTGTAGCTGTGGTAGAAGATGAGAAGTTGCAACATGCTACATTTAAATGCTGTGTGGATGGCTTGCCACTAGCAGCTACTCAGACAGCGGTTAGTGAGAGTGATTTATGGGGAGCTCATGTTAGTTTTCGTGAGAGTGTGCGTACGCGTGCATGCGCGTGTGTTTGGAGGGTCGACGGTGGCTCTCCATCACCCTCCGACCTCCCTGTCCCCACCCCTTTCATGGCCTCCTGTCTGGGTGAATGCTGAAGCGCCATCCCTACATCTCCTTGTAGCTCCCTTTGTCTGCCAGCCAAACCCCGCCCTCGATCTGTCCCCCTCCTTCTATTGCTCTTCTCTGCTCACTTGCCACGAAGCAAGTCATCTCTTTGTCATATAGATTAGCCAACTAAATGTCATATAAGTTTGTTTTGACATTTAAACATGAAGCCTCTTCATGTTTTCTTTTAATCCGTACAAAATCAAGATGAGTTTATACAAAAAAAATGTGCCATGTTTGACAGCAGAGCATTAGTAACTTCATCTATCATGATGTTTGAGGAAAAGTCATATGGCATTGCCATTTTATGCAACACAGCAAATATAGAACAGCCATCGCTGTATTCCTCTCGCTGATATCATTCCTCTCATTGATATTCCTGTCTTGAAAACATCTTATAGTAGTAGTGCATATGTTTATGGCCTGTGACAGCCCTGTTCCTTTCTTGGGCAGGTATGTGGGCTGATGTTAAACCAGAGTGTTCCCTCCTGCTGTGTGGTCAGAGCCCCTCCATCTGTCTGCCAGTGAGTCAGAAGGCTTGAGGAAGAAAGGGCTTTTTTTTCTTCTTTCTTTTTCTGTACTGATGAGGCGGGCTAAAGGGATGAGAGCTCTGACCTCTGCTGTGTAATTACACCAGGAACCGGTTTGTTACTGTACACCTGCAGACTAAATACTCAGATCTCATTGCCTGATTATGCATACTCTATTTGAGTTGATTTAGAATTAGCAACAATGAATACGTGATTTTATTACTTGTTTTAGAATAGCGATCAGCTTTTCAGAATTGGTTCAAAACGGGTCCTTTTCCTATACTCTGCATGGTTACATACAAGCAAAGACTGCAGGGTAAACAACTGCAGATCTCATTCTCTCTCTCTCTCTCTCTCTCTCTCTCTCTCTCTCTCATCCCTGTAAAGAAGCTGTTTGTCCTCTATGGGTTGTTTTTGTTTTTTTGTCAGGGAGCTGAATAAACAGCGACACAGAATGTCCCTAATGCCATCTCTGGATATTTGCATTAAGCTTGTCCAACTTTCCTGTGGGGAAGGGGCAGGGCGAATCCCTATTATTTCTGAAGATGACATGTCATTGACCTTGAAGCAGTTGAAAATCACCAAGGGATCCCATAGTGCCCACAGTATGCCTTATTGTCTTAGTTTACTGTATGTCTTTACACGGTGGGGAGCAATGAGATGCAATGTAAAATTTGGTTTTGGTTAGATTTCCAAACCAATTAAGACATTTTTAGTCACTTGTTAATTAATTATTTATTAAATATAGTAACTACTATTTATATTTTATTACAGTATTGATCATGCTGCATGGTTGGAAACAAAAAGGGCATACACCCTCACTTGCTTTGCAGAATTACATTTATTTAATCTCCTCTAGCTCCAAATGTCAGGAATGAACAGCTAATACACCAATATTGAGAGCACAATGGCTGCTAGTGTGCTTAAATCTTGAGCTATGCTGATAGGACTTCAGCCACGCACAGTGCACAGACGTATGCAGAGAGCTATAACAATCTTCTGTCAGAGGGGAGCTGCTTCGTAATATGAGGGATGATCTACTGTGTGGAGCACAACGGGCACCCTTATGCTCTAAAAATATCCACCTGTGTAAACAACATCACTTGGCAAATCGAGCCACTAAACAGGAGAAGGGATACTGAAGAGTGGTGAAACAGCTGGGTGGTGGAAATATTGAACTGGTCAAACAAGCACTTCGCTTATTCCTCCAGGTGCAATGTGTTCATGTTCGACATTGGTTTAATCCTACTTATGTCTTTTTTAGAGTGATATGATAACAAATGGAATCATATGTTTGTTTATATAGTGCTTTAAAAAGTGAACAGATTTGTGCCTAAGTGCTTTTTACACAAGAGAGTCCTAAAGCACTGTCAGGTGGTAGCTGGATTTTGTTGGGACATATATTTGAGTATCGTCTGCATAGCATTGAAAACATATGTGTAGTATATACCATATAGAGGGAACCGTAAGGGACCCAGAATTTAACCTTGAGGGACCCCACATGGAATAATAGTTGGGACTGATATTGAAATATCGAGAGACTGAAAGACTCTTGTCTTACATGTAGGAGTGGATCCAGTCCTTGCAGGAAGTACCACACCAATCCAATAAATACGCAAGGAGAATAATATTGATGCTAAGGTCAGACTGAAACTACTAAAAAATGTTATTTTGGTTTAAAACAAAAATAATTGGTTAAAAAATTATCTTTAAAAATGACAGACAAAATGAATTTGTTTGTTTTCTACCAGAGAAAATGAATTCTGTGTATCTACTTATTGCTTAAACAGACAAGTTGGCCATGGTGAACTTCAAGCCAAGATTAATGTCTTCCTGATTTGCTGTTTCCATCTTTAAAAGTGTAATGCAATAAAAGTTGTACAACATTTTTTTTCCCTTTCAAATTATGGTATGCATATTTCTTAACTATTTAAAAAAAAAAGTGCAGATAGATAATGAAATATTAACACATGTGATGTAGCTCACCACTGAAATGTGAGAAAAAGACAGACATTAAGTTAAGAGTACAAAGTAATCGATGGTCCTTCGATCATCAACAGCTTGCAGACATTTTTTAATTGGTTTAGTTCATTCTTGAATTTCTGACATCTTATTGTTCCTTTTAATGGTGTTTTTTATTTATTTAGCAGATATATTAACCTCCTGTCCAGAACAATTTAAAATGCATGTGCAAGCTTTGACCTTGTCATTGCAGGATGCTCCCTCCTGCCACTGTGCCAACTTTTCTAGCAGCTGCTCTCATCAGCTGTGTACACTGTAGCTGATCATCTAGATAATGCCCATTCAGATAATGTCTTTTTATTTCTTTGTCATACAAAGTAGTGTTAACTTTGGGAAGCATTGCACTTGGACAGACTGGAATCATATTTTTTAGAAAGTGAAATATCTTGTCACTGGATAGATTCTAGCAATGCTAACACAAGTCATTATATTGAAACTGATTGGCACATCACTACTCAAGGATCAGCTTCGGTCTTAGTTTAAATTCAAGTTCAATGTCGGGATTGCAACCTTGTTTGAAGTTTGTGTAGCATGTGTGTGTTGGCCTGTTTGTCTGTCAGTGGATGTGTCCGTTGGGCAAAGTCTGTGTTGGCCTCCGGATGTCTCTGGACCACCCTAGCTATTCTCAAACAAACATATGAAAAGGGGGCCTAAAATTCCTTCTGCCTACTTTTAAGGCTCATGGGAGGAATTCCTCAGTAACAGAGGTGAAAGGTGAAAGGAGAGCGAGCAGAGGCCGTGCCAAAGGTTGGACGGGGCGGACCAGTCTCCAAACACTGGAGTCTGGCTTTACAATCTATACACAGCAATCTTGCATTGATTTGTTTTGATTTGGACAAATCCAGTATCAAGAGTTTTGTTTGGTCCCCACTTCTTTATGGTCCTATTTATGATTTAAACTGTCATGTAGTGTTAAGGACAAAATGAGGATGTGGTTTAGGTTAAAGTTAGGCAACAGGGAATCAATAGAGGATCCTCCTAAGGATGGAAGCACATGGATATGTGGGTGTGTATTGAGTGTGTATGTTGGTGTTCCTATGATTCCAGGCTTCACTGAGAGCTTGGCTAGCTCTCGCTACTGCCCCGTCACCGCGCTTCACTACACTTAACAGAGCCTTTATGGCCAGATTGCGCAGTTAAAAGCCTTTACAGGGTCTGCACCATCCACCAATAAAAACACCAAAACTCCCTCTTCCTGTCTTCTCCTTTGGCAGACATTTTGTTTTGCATGTGTGAAAATGTGTAATAAGGACAAAGACAGACAGGAGGTGGAGCCAGTGGTCCACATTAGTTAGTGTTATTAGTAGTAGAGATAATAGTAAACATAATAGCGTTATCTTATAACGTTTTTGCCCCTTAGTTGTTCACACACACACACACACACAGGGCCCCTCAGTCCAGTTTTCCATTTTGTTTAAGTAGGGATCAGGAAATTTCTCTGTGGTGGCCAATAAGCAGAAGAGTCGGAGACAAAGGCCAGTCAGTGATGGGCAGGCAGCGGCTCTCCTTTGGGCCTCAGCCACCTCTCCATTCTCTATCCTGTGTGTGTGTGTTTGTGTGTGTTGGGGTACCTCTCGGAGCAGAGCAGCACCTATTGTTAGTTGTGAAATGCAGGGCAGTGGAGTGGCTGGGAACAGGCAGAGGCTGTGGAGATGTGCAGCCTCTGGTGGCTCTGCTTTGTGACGGTGGCCTGAGCGTTTGTTCTCCTGACCGACTCAGCTAGCTGTGGCTGAGGCCCCCTTTTGTCGCTGCTGACTCTGGGTGGGTGTGTTTCCCCTTGCAGCCTCCCTCCCCCTTCTTCTCCCTCTGTTTCAGTATTGACTCAGAAATAGAGGAGTCAGAGGTCATGAGGGGCTGGACGATGCAGAGGGGGGTTTATCTGGGAAATGGTGACCTTTTTGTGTGCACTAGGGCAGAATACCCCTCCCCTTTTTCTTATTCTCCTCCCATTACGTTTCCCCTCCTCCAACGCTCAGCCTTCTGCTCATTCCCCACTGGGGACCCAACCCCCCTGTCTGATGGCCCCGGGCAGTGGCAGTGACCTTGGCTTTGGCAGAGAAATAAGGTGGCCCAAACCTGCCACAGCATCACAGCTCTAACCCTGCCCTTTCCCAAACAACCAACGCAGCAGCCTGGAAGAACAAGAGCAAAATAAGCACATTTTCACTCACTCAGAAAGGGCATTTATTTGTCTCTGTCATGTGTTTTCTGTTTTTCCATGAACAGTTAGACTCTGTGAGTAAAAGTCGGTTCTATATAACAGTGTAGTTCTTCACCTCTATTACTGCTGTTATTTTCAGACGTTCTTCATACAATATATGACTAGATGATTGATTGATGCTGGACTTGGCTTGAGGAAATGTGTGGCAATATTTCAGTTTCTTCACACAATTATAATGATTAGGTTCTGCATTAAAGCTATTATTAACATTGACTGGGCCCAGTGACTGCACACAACATCTCTTAAGTCCTGTCCTCAAAGTAGAGTTGCCAGCTTTGCACACTATCATATGCCTAAAAAACACAGGCAGTTCTTAGAAATATCAATGACTAGCTTGCTAGCTGTCAATATAGAAGGGGTAAATACCACGGATTCGTTGTTGGAAGGCTTATTTGTCACGTTCGATGGAGACCAACTGGTATTTGTGTACATGGAATAATGAGGGAGGGCGAGTATGATACTGACTGAATGGGTTTAGCTTCTATGTGTGTGTGTGCATGCATTGTAATCGTCTGTACAATCAAATTCTGGAATAAGGGATTTACTGTACAAACATGAGCTCACTGTGATCAAAAAAAAAAAAGATCTTTACTTTCTTTTCTCCATAGTTGTCACATAGGGATGGAGCACCTGAAGTGTTTGAGGTTAAAAGCCTCTCAGGCTGCAGTGTGTGTGGAGTCGGTCGCCAGGGATGAAATGAATTCCACAGGAACCAATTAGAAGAGGTAGCTGCTGGCATAAGATGAAAGATTTCTGGGATGGCCAATTTCCTCCTGACAACCTGTTTGCAATGCCTGTAGTTTGTTATTAGTATGTTTCACTTTTGGGAATCTAATGATTCACAAAATGTACAGTTCAAGAGGCTTATATTTCCATTTATTATTACAAATTCAAACATTCAGTGTTGTAAATTTATAATATTTGAGACTGTAGAACAGAAAGTATAGTTTCTCATCAGGATATAACAGACAAAAAGCAGTGTTTTACAATATTAAAAGAATAACCTGATCTTATTCAGTAAGTATTTTCGATAATTGATCAAAGCAACAGTTCTAAACAATCACTTATTCCAGCTTCTCAACTTGTCCTATGTTATAATAAACTGGTTATCTTTAGGTTTTTGGACTGTTGGTTGGACAAAACAAGACATTTGAAGACGCCATCTTAGGCTTTAGGAAATTGTAATCAGCATTTTCTTACTATTTTCTGACATAGCAAACAGGTAATTATAATAAATAATGGTAAATAATAAAAATGAGTGCAGCCTGAAATACAGTGTGGATTGATATGAAAGCCTTGTACTGTACAATGCAACATGATACAACATATAGTTATACCTTTAATCACTTTATTTGCCAGCATATGCCAAGAGTTTTCTTTGACAGTAGAGTTAATTTAATCACGATATAGATATATAGGTGACTTAGCAGCTTTCATTTGAGCGATTAGAGTGGCAGAGCAAGTAGGCCACAGCAAAGCAGGCAGGGGTAGACGAAAGTGGGGAGAGGTAGGGAGTAAAATAGATGGAGCATGTGTCGATGGTCTCAAATGATCTCTGGGCCCCTCTGGCTCTGGAGGCTGGACCTTGAACCAGGAAGGAACATTCCATTCCGATGCTGTGCCGTGACCTCCTGACCCCGGCAGCTTTGTTTCAAGGGCAGCTTTCGACAGGTAGCAGGATGCAAGGCAACAGCAGCAGGCCCGCTTAGCTTGAAGAAGCACGCCTCTGCCGTTAGAACATGCCGGAAAAACTGCTCCCCTGACCCCACACTCGTAATTCCTCACTGTAACATGCACATTACCTACACTTAACATCAAATAAATGCACTGACACGGACATGTGCGCACTCTGCCACGGGCTCATGGTCAGTGACTGTACATACCTAGACCTGCTGCTAGTAAAAAAACAGCAACTAATGTGCAGTGTGCATTCCCTCAACACGTGGGCACATTACTGAGGCCTTACTCTCTCTGAAAGGACCATTGAAACATTTAATTTAATTCCCACCTCCAAGTGATGTAGTAGCAATTTTAGGATCCATCGTAAGTGATGTTTCATCCAGCCTTCTTTCAGTAGCTGCTCAGAGGATGAGATGTGTTTATTTTATAACCATATAAAGGCTTTCTATCATCCATCCAACTGCAGTCTTTAATCATATTTATGAATGTATCTCAGTTTTTTTTTCTTTATAGAAGTGGTTTCATGTCGTGTGTTAGTAAGACGTAAGGCGCACCATTTCATTGCCTCAGCGTGAAAAGATGAAACATGATGCTAGTAGTGTAATAGCCCTCTCCATTTTCCAGCATAGGCATTATTTGTGAGTGGGAAGACAGTTTTAGAGGGTTAGCTGGCTGATGGCAGGTTGGAAGAGCGAGTTATGTGCTTATGTCTGACAGCTTATGGTAGTGCTCCTCCCATCCACTGCAGGGAATAGACGAGACGATAGCTTGATAGTCAGAGGGCCACCACTACAGGCTGCTTGTGTGTTCCTTGTCACACTTTGTGTTTTGAGGACATTATTTTACATCATATCTAATAGCAGAGTAACCATTGATGTGTGAGTGAGGGACTGCTCAGAAACATCCCGGGTGTTAACTGTCAGTTAGGGAAACACTAGTGCATCATATCACAATATTTTATGGTAAAAATAGTCACTTAGTGTTAGTGGAAAATTGATGTATTGTACTCAGCTCCGTCAAATGTTCACAACAAGAATAGGTGGTCTAGAGCTGAAAGGATTAGTCAATTAACTATTTTGATAATCGATTAGTCATTTTTCAAGCAAAAATGTGAGGATTTGCTACTTTTCTTTGCCTTATATGATAGGAAACTGGACATATTTGGGTTTGGGACTGTAGGTCGAATAAATCAAGCAATTTGAATATGTCACTTTCTGACATTTTATAAACAAAAAGATTAATCGAGAAATTAATTGGCAGATTAATCGACAATGAAAATAACCAGTAGTTGAAGCCCTGAGGCGGTCTATGCAAGCTATCACACCTACTAGAAAAATGTATAAAGAAGTAACCTTAAATGAATGCTTTGAGCTCCTTGGACCCACAATTAGTCAGTTTATAACCCTGATTAATTGACAGGAATTTGATTTACACTATTAAGGAATAACTGCAAAGCCTATATTTTATTCCATTGTTCATAAGCCCTAGCCTTGGGATTTGTTTTTTCCATAGAAAAAAATGTCTCTCTCAATTTATGTAAATCCAGAGCTGCTCTTTGTTTACCCAAATCCTGAAAATGGTATTTCATTATCTGATAGATTCACATGTGCCATCGTATACAGTATCTGCACAGTCTTTGTTTGCACAAACGCTATAGGTAGAGGCAGAGACAAAGAGCTTTCATTTCTCACCCACTGTCTTGTAACACTAAGTGGTTATGACAGGGCTCGCACTTGCCTTTCCTCTTTCTCCTGTTCTGCCCCTCTTCCTCTATGGTTATTTTTCCCGGTGAATTGGTGTGAACTAGACTCCACGCAGTGGGCGTGGTGGAGGGGTCGCACATGTGCGTACAAAAAGAGCTTGGGGTTACTGACTGCATATTAGCATGAATTCATCGGGATTAGCCAGTTTGGAGGCGAGTGGGGGTGGGGTGGAGGGTGCTGGGGGGTGGCAGCGTTATATGGATCTGCAAGGGGCAGCAATATCCCTGGTGACCGCAGTCAGCTGGCAGCCTGAATGGAGGGAAAGAGGGAGGGAAAAGACTGTGAAAAGAAAAGAATAGGAGGCACAGACTTTGAGTGCCCAGCTGTCTCAACAAGAGGATGTGGTGGTGACAATATCTTTACGTCACAAAACAAGGCGACGGCAATTCTCCATACATTAACGGCTGCTGCTCTCTTTGTCATAACCTTAAATACTCTGTGCTCTTAAAGGGTTGCTGTCACTGTAGCTGCCCTGGAATTATTCAGTATTTATTCCACTGCATCTCTCTTTACTCCATGTTGTTTACATTTAAGTTTGAGTCTTCAGCACATGCAACATTTCTTTCTCTGTTTACATGTACATGAATGCATGACTGTGTTGCTGCTACGAGTTCCTAAAGGCGTATGGCCCACCTATCTTGTTGGTCGTGATTGATGTTGCAGCATTTCTTCTCGCAGTAATTGAGCTCATATTTACAGAATAGAGCATCTGGGCTTTTGATGCTTCCTGTCTTTATCCTCCATTTAGCCCAGTATGAGCCAAGGCCGTGACTTCCCCTCAACAAGAAGGAGATGATTTACCAAACCAAACATCTTTATGAAGCACTATTATATTTTTTTTTATTGTCTTTCTCATTTCTTCCTCATCAGTCCACTCCCTCTGTCCTTGTCACAATTGCAAGCTCCTCCTTTGCTATGTTGTGGTCTCATTGCCCCCCCACGAACGCATCTCTGTTTGCCACACACGTGATGGCACTGTGTTGCCCGGGATTGTGATTAATGGCCACAATTCAGTCTGAAAAATTCCCTTGAGTAGGTGCCAGTTGGCTTATGCAGAGAAGAAACTCATTACTGCTGTCAGTTGAGCTGACGGAGCAGGGAGGGGTGTGAGTGATTGTGTGTCTGTCTGTGTTTGTGTGTGTGTGTGCATGCACACGAGGGGAGAGAGAAAGAAATTCATTTTTGTGCATGTCAGTAAGTGCATGCGTGTCTGTCCACCTTTGCTGTGTATAAGCCATCATGCATGAACAAGCGTGTCCACGTGTTCTAAGCTGAGTGTAAAAATGACAGCGTGTCTCAGGGCTGGTATCCAAGTAACATGGATAATTTATCAGAAATGAATGAGTCTGATTCAGTCAATACCATGCACACGCAAACACTCCAACTGAAGCTTTTTAATGGATAACCTGTGCGCACCACGCTACTTTATGACCACTGTCTTTCTCCTCTACAGTATGTTACATATGTTTGGAGTGTAGGGTTTTTGTTTTTCTATTTCTGCACATTCACATCCTCCATTTACAAATTTTACTAACCCCCTCTTATCTGTGGTAAGGTAAATATGGCAGGTGGTGGGGATATTACTCCTGCGTATTACTGTGTTAAAGCCAATTATTGTAAAATTAATGGAAAGGTTTTCATTTTAAACACCATAATTGCCTGTCCACTCTTATTAAAGATTATGTGGCAGTGAGAAAGTAAAGGAAGAAGTAGAAAAAAAAGAGAAAAGGCACAAGAGAAAGCAGTCTAAATTGAGGGTAGGCCTGTATAATATGGATAAGCAGAGAAGTGTGCCATTCACTGAGAGATTGTTATCTACATTCACTGACACCACAAACGCTGCCAAAATGAAGATTTGAAGACATGCACATATACATTGCACATATGGAAATGAGCTCCATCTAGGGCTCTGGCTTTTGCTTTGCTGCTTAGTTTGAAGAGACGGGACCAGGGCTGGGAGATAAATCTGATTCTTTTGGTTAATTCAAATTGTTTGCACAATGCGTGTAGTCAAGTCATGTTAATTTTATTATATAGCCCATTATCACAAATTTGCCTTAAGGGGCTTTACAGTCTGTACAGCATACGTCATCCTCCTTGAAAAGGTTTAAAAAGATTACTGTTAACTATGCCGAAAGTTGTTGAAGCACAACTCTTTCTAGTACTTTTGAAAAGAATGTAAGGTTAGAGACTGCTTGATAATTATCCAGAGACCCCGGATCTAGTTGTGGTTTCTTAAGTAGAGGTTTAACCACAGCAGTCTTAAAGCTTGTGGGGACAGTGCCAGTCGTAAGTGACAAATTAACAATATTCAGCATTGTAGGTCCCAGAAATGGGCAGAGATCTGTAAAAGGTTTAGCTGGTGGTAGAGGAAGCAGGTGGTTGGTTCAGAAGCTAACAAGACTAACTGGGATTCAACATATGAATATTGCACTACCGATTTTGCAGAAGTAGCTGGAGATGAGGAACTAATTTAGCATTTATTCAGATATCCACAATATCTGAATTATGGATGCATAATTTATATTACTACATATACTATGAGCAAATGTATTTTCTTGCTCTCAGTCAAACAAACAATGTGTCCAGCTATTTTCGGTCAAATCATTGTGAGGCATGCAAGAATTGGTCAGCCTAGCTGAGTTAGATAGATACTACAAAGATGGAAGTTTGCAAATAATGATGAGAGCTGTGGAAGGGGTGCTGTTATTTTGTTCTTGTAAAACTGTTGCACGTATGTGTAGCATTTGAAAGATGGAGGGACCTACGGACTCTGAAAGACTTCAATACTGATGCAGAGTTATTATATTTGCTGGACAGGTAAGAAAGAATTCAATATATAGATTAAACTTAGCACTGAAGGTGCTGATTTTACCTGAGCCAGTTTGTCCTCAGTGAAGACAAGGATATTTATCATTGTAAAATTTTGTATTGTTGGGTAGTTATAGTAAACATAGTTATGATATGCAGCTTCAGGTGTTATCACATCCAGTATCAGCTACATAATGGACGGAAAGAAATTTGTGGGTAAAATCTCAGCACAGAATACACAAAAAAATTTGCTGATTTATGTTTGACTTGTGCTAAGAAAACTGAAAGAAAATCAGTTAACATTGTGTACCATCAATGTTTTTTAACAATGGGCCATATGCCCAGCCCTAGACTGGAGAATCATATTAAATGGACAACTGGAGATTTCCGAATTGCAGTTGTCACTCTGTTGATGGATTTGTTTGTGTGAAATTTTGACAGGATTGCATTTTTGGAAACTGATGTGAGGATTTGAAAACCAAAAGGGACACTGAGACACAGATAAATGCCCAATGGGAACTGCACAGCTGAGGCACAGTGGACCTTCCTCTTACAACTACCAGAGGCTTCTTGTGTGTGTGTGTGTGTGTGTGTGTGTGATGGAGTGAAGAAGGGGTGAGATTTACAAAGCCGTTTCAGCCATTTGGGGAGCCCAGTTTTCAGGGTGCTGTGAGATTCAGTGGAGCGCATGGGCCGGTCCCGCCCTGTGTCTTTCAGATGTCCCGTGGGAGTGCCAGATGTGGGGTCATCCATCTACCCTGGTTCAGACCAGCCCCCCTCAAAATCACTGTCAGATGCATAGTTAACACTGCATGCCACACTCTCAGAAAGGAACACACACACACACACACATCGAGGTATATTCATCTCCGAAATTTCTCAAGACTTGTGTTCTTTCCACCAGTGATATGATCAAGAAACAGCAGCACAAAAGAAAGACTTTTTGGGAGAGATTCATCCTGGTCTCCTCAGAGTGGCCTCCCTACCCAACAGTTGTCCTCTAATGAGGGGGAAGTAATGAGTGTTGGACTGAGGAGAATTGTGATGCCAAATGTCCACTCAGGTTGTTATTCAGTGCCACTGCTGTCTGCGGGCCTCGCTTATTTCTGGCTTCACAAAACAAGAGGCGGAGACAAGCCAAAGAAGAATTTAATGGCATTTCCATTTGAATATAAATGTTATTTTACCCCAGATGTCTCTAAACGTTTTAGAATATTTCAAACTCTCCAACAGTAAGAAAAGACAAGACAAGACAGGGATAAAGTAGTTGTAGGGTTTGGCTTTTGTGCAGAGAGCACACAGTGAATGAGCTGAATAAAAGACAGCACATAATTCATGTGGGTATGAGCTCGTATATACTGGTAGGATGATGGGAGAGGCATCTCATTTGAATTCTAAAGCAGGCAGTTGCATGCTGAGGTATTGGCGATATTAATTAGATATGTGGCCTCTGGGCAAGTAGAGAATGGCACTGTGAAGGCATAGCCTCTTCCCAGCAACAATCAGGTGTGACAGAATTTCTTTTAAGGTGACAATAAAGGCTTGGAGAATGGTGATGGTTTTTATAAAAGCATGATTTCAGAAGTGACAAAAAAATGTGAAAAATATCACAAAGAGGAGAGACTTCTCTTGTCATGTCTTGTCTTGGCGACGCTGTTGTAAGAATTGTATGAGTGTGAGTGAATAAAGAGTGCATGTGCGAGTAAAGTAGGTGAGTTTCTTTTTCTACTACCAAATGGTTTTGAGCACAGACCCTCAAGGAAAGCTTATGCCTCCCTGAAATGCTCAAGAGAAAAGAATTTCATTAACTTAAAAGATTTACTCTCCGCTATCTAGCAAGTTAAAGAGAAGAGAAAAGGTAGGAAACCAGCAGCCTATAGAGAGCCCAAATCCCGACCCACTTACAGGTTAGCTTCTGGCATACTGGCTTTCAGTTCTTCTTTTAGTACTCTTTCTGAAAAGATGTTTTCTGTCCAAATTCTGAGTTAAATTTATATCTACTACTGTAAAGAACAGTAAAAAGTACAGTACTTCTAGGACAGGGTAAGCACCTTGCAAGGTAGATAAAAGAATGATTATTTTGTTAGCATTCAACAACTACAGCTCCCATGAGTCCATGAGCCACACGTGTACTAGCAAACTTACAAAAGGTAAGACAAGGTATTCAAATTTTCCAGGACAGAACTCCAGTGTCATTATTCAGCTTTTTAGAAAGAAACGCTCTATAAGAATAAAACATTGTCTGGCTGAGGCTAGTGGAACGTAGGCTTGAAAAGTTGATAGGACTTCAGCTCTCTGGGACTATCCCACATGCAATGTCCTTAATAAGGTTGTAATTTGGCAGAGGGACAAACTAAGGAGGGGGCAGGTTAAGAGGGAATCAAATTCAAGTAGAGGATTCCCGGCTGCAGTAATGGGACAGTATGCTCATTCACTGAGCTGTCTGTGTCCTCAAATCCTCTTTATCCCTCTGGTTTTTCTTTTAAATCAGAGCAGAAGCAGAATTGCGTCCCCAGTGTACAACCAGGAAACGGAAATGGAAAACTATTAGGCTGCATGTTGTTTAAAAGAGATATTGTTTTCTTAAACCTAATAAGTTCCATTTAGGTGATAGCTAGACAGCATATGAAAATAAAAACATGAGTCTCAAAACAGCTCACACCTGTCCTCTGTTCTCGTCTTCCACTGGCCAGTCAGGTCTCTCTTTTGCATCATGAGAGAATGTTTGAAGCTGTTTAATGAGTATGCAGTTTTATGCCCAGTTAGTCCTTAAATGGTACAAAAGGCCCGCTCTTTTTGTTCTCACACATCAAATCCCTTCTTTGTTGCTTGTGAGTCTATACGTGCACAAACACTTATTAAACACTTTATTTTAATTTTTTTAAAAAGGAAACAATATCAACAAGGTTGACGCCAACAAGGAGAAACACTGGCAGTTAATTTCAAATCAAATGCTAATTTTCATGGCACTGGTTTGTCTGTTATTTTAACCCTCCTTTCTCTGTTGTCCTCCCCCTGCTTTCTCACTCTCTCTTTTCTCTCACTTGTCTCTAATCTTACCCAAGCTGCGACTGGGAATCATTTAAATAATCCCTTAATTTTCAGCATCTGTTGTGCTTTAATGGGTCTCTCTTTAATTAGGGTCTGCATGCTGAAGTGAGTGTAGGAGGCTTAGTGCGGCGATTTGGGGCTACTGGGGCAGGGCAGAAGTGCAGGGGCTGGGGGTGCTGGAGTGGGAGGAGCAGAGGCCAGAGGAGCGGTGGGGTGTGGTGTATGGTGGAGGGGGCTTGAGGTGGCGCAGGAAGGGGTGTGATGGAGGCACATGCACAGAGGAGGGCACCAGGGGAGGCCCAGGCTTTGTCCCTGCGGTGGAGAGGTTAGGAGGGATGGGGGGAAAAAACAACTAGACAGTGAGCAATGTGCCTTTCCCATCATACTCTCTTTGTGCAACTAAAAACTTTTATCTTCTTACCTTAATTACTTTGCTACTAATAGCTGATGCTGAGAAAGTGATAGCTAACTTTGTATTTACACTGATATAATTTACACCATCTAATTATGCTGTTTCAGTGTCTGTTCACCATTGGCCATCTTGGCAGGCAGTATAATAATGTTTGCTCTGACCGTAACGAATATAGACAAACCTATACTGTTACTGAGCCACCAAAGGGTTTATAGTAGCAATACTATATAATACTGCTATATCTAATTAATGCTGACCTGAACACAAAGTAAAAAACAAAATTGCTTTACCATATTTACAGTATGGAGGAGCAAAATATTTGAAAACCCTCATAATATTGCAATTTATGATTATTTTCATGATTGATTAATCTTGCAGATTATATTCTTGATTTGTTGATTAAATGTTCCATAAAGTACTAAAAATACTCAAAAGTGACTATCACAATTTCCTAAATGCCCAAGTTGATAAAATCATATTGCTTGTTTTGTCCAACCAACAGTTCAAAACCCAAACATATTTAGTTTAATATCATAGAAGACTAAGAAAACCAGCATGGAGAAGCTGGAACCAGTGGCATTTTTGCTAAAAAAAAAAAAAAAACTCAGGCGATTAATTGATTATGAAAATAGTTGTTGAATAATTTCATTGGTCTAATTCAGTACAAGATAATCATAAACTGCAGCTCCAAATTAGCATACAGTTTAAATTTTACAAATGTAGTTGGCAAAACAAATTAAACTTACTCACTTGTTCTGAAGCTTTCGACTCCATCACACCGTCATCATGAGTTTGCTCAGTTGTAAAGGAACTGCAGATGTTCAAACTTTCAGGATTTTGAGCACCTCTAGGACTTCTCATCTTTACAAAGGTAGTATTTATTACAGAACTGTTATGTTGGATTGCATTACAATGTACAGGGGTTTCTATTTTCAGCATACTGTTGTCTTTCATTAACTTCCTTGGTTAAACAAAGAAGAAATGCATTTTTGTAAGGGGTAACTATCGTAGCATTGCTGCTCCCTCCACCTTCTACACAGAGCCTTAATAGCAGCTATCAATCTTACTATATTTAACTTAATTCACACAAGCTCCACAGTGTTGATCAATACAACAGACTATGGACAATCACACCACTGAAAAGCTTGCAACACAAGCAGAAAAAGCAATTAAATTCCAGTCAAAACTAGTTTGTAATGTGAGATGCGACGTTCACTCAACTAAGAAAATCTGTCATGTTCAGCTGTGACTGTGAGTATAGGAAATTAAATGTATATATTAATATTAAATAGAATCACCAAAGACAAGTAAAGGAAAGGCCGGAAAAATTGTGAAAAGAAAAACCTAGGTGTGTAATTGAAGTGGACAGAATATATGAGTTTGTCAAGCTTTGCTTGACATTTAGCTGATCATGAGTTCTGTTATGCCATTTGTTGCAACAAAAAATGCTTGTGATTTGATGTTTGATTGCATTGTATGACTGTGACTCTAGCTATGCTGTCAGATTTTCTCAACATCCTCTTTCTACATTTGGAACAAGGTCACATCATGCAATATTGATATTTTTAAAACCATGTAAGTGTTCATGCAGTTTTAGACACACTAGCGGTGTGGCTCTGGGGATGGCAATGTTGGTCGGTCAGTCCACCACTTTGGTCCAGACTGAAATATTCTAACAACTATTGGATGGATTTAGCTGAAATTTAGTACAGACATTCATAGTTCCCAGAAGATTGAATCCTAATGACTTTATTGATCACCTGACTTTTCCTCTAGTGCCACCATGAGGTTGACATTTGTGTATTTTTAGTGAAATATCTGAACAGCTATTGGATGGTTTGCCATGACATTTGGTGCACAAATTCATGCTCCCCTGTATTTCTCATCATAAATCAAAACAAACAGTAAAATGAAAAGCTGAACTGCTATAAAAAAAAATAACAAGAAAGCACGCTTGTAAGGTCCTGCCATATAAGCCATTTTACAGGTATATTGGCTGGAGAGCTTTTAATATAAATGATGAATAGGTCTGGTTCCTGAGCCTTACTGTCCTCATGTACATCTGTACATCTGCCACCTGAGCCCAAGTGGAAGATGTGCAGCTCAGCTGATGCTTTTGCTCATGTAGGTACTGACACAGGAAGGTGTTAATGTGCCAAAGCATTAAAGGAGGGGAATGAGTGTGTCAGAGGAAGACAGGGTACAGCCCACGGACGTGCAGCCCTTCCTTTCGTAGGTGATAAGCATCACGCACCACGAACCAGCAGATTGATCACAGTAGTGCCCAGGAACAGGATGGGTGGTGGAGGGGGGCCTAGTTGGGGCAGGGAGCCAATAAAATATCACATCTGCATTAAAATGCCATCTCTAGGGTCCCAGCACAGGGCCTGCTATTTCAGGGATGGCTATTTAAAGGCTGTTGAAGTGTGGGCTCTCCACTCTGGAATTGCACCGTACACCATCTCCATTATTTATGGGCTTCATCTCTATTTTACTGGTTTACCGAAGCGGGGGTGGGGTGGGTACAGCAGTCATCACCGCTGCTTGAACAACATGTGCTTAATGATGTCACAGGCTTTGAGAGTACTCATGGGGGTGGGGCGAGGGGTGCGATGAAGAGCCGAGCAAACGGTTGAAATGTACAGTGGAGGGGCGGCCTGGAGGGGATGTGAGGGAGGGCGATGACATTATAACATGGGAGTTCAGTGAAGCTTTACGCCATAGCTGCAGGTTTGAATGGTTCTGTAGTAGGATGTCTGTCCCTCGACTGGCATCATTACCTCTGTCATATCAATGAATCATCCCCAGCACAGGAAAAAAAACATCCACATGTGACCACAGGTCTGTAAAAAAACATGGAATTGTCTCATCAGATTGGCTGATTTGGGCACTGCAGTAGGAGTTGTCACAGAAAACACAGTTTGGGCTTTTAATCACATTGTTAATTATTCTCTGCTGAGTATGTGTGTGTTTAACTGAGCAATAAAGAAATGGATCATTACTTTGGGGCCATTAGGCAAAAACGTTATTCAGCCAGTGGTCATTCAAATAATCACCATTTAATCTCTGTTTCTACATTAGATAGATCTGAGTTGCTCATATGGAAAAGGCAGAAAATCCACCAGTGAACATTTCTGTTGTACATGACCAGTAGTATGGAATTGAGGGATGGGGAAATTTGTTAATATCGACTGCCCTTTAAGCTTGTCATTGACCCTCGAACCCAATAATCAGTAATAGTACATCTGCACTTGGATTCATATTTCATCCTTTGTGTACGTCTTTGTGAGACTCCAGGGTAAGCAGGTGAAATTTTGACTTTTAAAACAGATTTTCATGTTAATTTCTACATTGTTCTGACTCCTTTTGGAACCATTTAAATCGTGAAACAAACAGCGAGGCAGTGCCCCTCACTTGTTGGCTATTATTAGATGAGCAGAGTTTTGACAAGACCTAATTTACAGCTCAGCTACCCGCCTAAATCACCACGCTTCACATTTCCTGTCTGTGACCTTCTCTCATATTACTCCCTCACTCATTCTTCTTTTGTGGTTGTCACAGAAGAACCGTCAAACATATGTCCAAGGAGCAATCTCCTCCCTGTGATTTCTTTTTAGTATGCACCCCAACCATTCTCTCCCATATTGCAGTAATTAGACCTGCTCCATTTAAGCCAGCAGCGTCATGCTGGTAGTGGACAGTCTTTAATCATGTGTGAGTGTCTGTCAACACTTAGCAAAGGAAGACTGAAAAACAATAGAGGAACCTGTTTGTTGGGGCTGGGTGTTGGGATGAGTGATGAGCGCCTCATTGCCTCATGACTGTCTGTCTTTTCTTAGAGCGTCGAGGGCGATCAATGTAGTTGTGTGTTTCTGTTGAAGCAGCTCTTTGCATTTGTTTATATGTGTGTGTGTGTTCTAGCTGAGCTGTATCACTTTAGATTGACTCTGCAACCTCTCCAACAATAAAAGGCAAATGCACAATGCAGATTACGAACCACTGTTTTCCTTTACACCCAGCACAGACGGTTAACAACATTATCTGCCTATGTAACCCTATTGTGATTTTCCCGATTGTGTCTGATGCTACGAGTGTGTCAATAGTCGCAGGCGTGTGGGCATCTTAGAGAAGCCATGTTTTATGCATGAGGGCCAAGGGTAGGGCCCCTTAGGGGGGTTTATGTCGGCGGACACACACAACAGCCAGATCAGCAGACACCATGACTACTTGGCAGAGATGCACAAGAAAGCTCCTATAGGCACTGGTCCGCCTTTTTAACTCCTTTGTTCTTCAGCATCCAAGTGCAATTTAGTTTCTTTCTCTATGTCCCCAGTGTTCTCAGTGCACATGGATAGTACAAACCGCAGCGTGCATGTGTGTATCTTAATTGAGACTGTATTCCAAGACAGAGAGCTTTTTTGATCACATTAGTCACTCTGAGCTTCTTGTTTTCTGTGTGTTGTGTTCTGAAGGATTCCTGGCAGTTTCACTACATCTAACCTTTCTGCATCAGCAGTGACAGTGCTTTCAGGGCTTTAATTCAACGCTACACTCTGCCAGTCTCTGCCCTGGGCCCCGTATTACAGCAGGCAGAGGCAGAAAGTATTGCTGATTGCTTTTGTCGACACTCCGTCTTGAAAAGAAGTGAGAGCCCATGAAAATGTTCTCATGGGCCAATATTCTGTCATTGGAAATATACAATAATTTGATACTTGACAAGTTTGCAATGATTTTCAGTGTTTTACAACTTTAGTAAATTGAAATGAAAGTGAAAAATGTTTTAGGGCTTGCAGTTCTCTCTGGTAAAAGGAAACAGTTGTTATCTAAAGAACCTATAAAGAGCTGTATATGTATTACAACAGTGGTTTGGTGATGAAATATTACTGATGTTCTCTGCGACTTTAAGCCATCAATGCTTCGCAGTGAGGTTGGCCTAAAACATTTTATGACCAGAGGGTTGTGAGTACCAGGTGGAAAAATTGCAGTTGGGCCCTTGAGATAGGCACTTAGGCTGAATTAGGCAGTAAGATGTACAGCTGTTTAAGTGTGGCCTTAAAAGAGGCAAAATAAAAAAGCATGAGCCCAAGAAACCTGTTCGGCTGAGTGTGTGTGAGAAGTGTATTTTATCTTGATACAAATTTATGGAATATGAACGTGCTATCTCTTCTCACAGACAGCTCATAGCTTAGGAAGAGTGAACTGTCACAACTGGAAGAATACTAAATTAGCATGTTTAAATTTTCATCAGAGCTCCATACATCCATTCGGGGATCTAAGGTCAAGTCGTGTTGGAGAATGCCACACTTCTCATTAAGCTCAGAAATGGAATAATCACAGCATTATACCACTGATGCAGGCACATTGTTCTAAAGTACTGCCACTCTACATGAAGTATCTCTCTCTCTTTCTCTCTCTCTCTCTGTGTGTGTGTGTGTGTCTCAATCTCTTGTCCATCTTGGTTTTATTTAAATACAGACGTTTTAAACTGTACTATATCAACCCTTTACAATAGTATACAATAAACATGACAAGACACGTCAATGCAAATTAGAAACAGTGGATAAGTCAGTAAACAAACTGAACTCACCCTTGAACTCAAGGGGAAACAAACAGGAGGAACAAAAGAAATTAGTGGGAGGATAAACAGACAACAGCCAAGTATGTCATAAGGCATAAATAAGCCCTCTGAGTAGTGCTGCTTACTACATGCTCATCCTGAGAGTAATGAATTAATGCAGGCTACAGGTTGGGAAGAGCAGGAGGTTATGAAATAATAAGGGGTCTGTCCCTCTTGTTATGCTAACAGTGTTCAGATTAGTCCTCCTACGTCCAAGTTAATTATGGTTGACATTTAAATGAGTACACTTGTGTTGGAGAAGGTGGGAGAACTGTGGAAGAAGAGGGCCTCTCTATAATTGAGTTTGTCTCTGGCTCCACCTTCGATGCCGCCTTTGTTCTACAGGGAGTAGATATGTGAAGTGCAGCTGAATGAGGCTCTCTGTAGGGATATTGATACTGGTTTTGCTATATGGCGATGTGTGTGTGTGTCTGCGTTGTCTTTATTTGTGTTAGCATGCATATTTAAAAAACATGCCTGACCTACATACAAAATGTTAACATATACATGTGTATGTAGAGATTACCTTTAGCAACTGATGACTGTGACTCAGATACGCATGTGTCATGTCTTCTCTTGGGCAGAAATGGCACACTTGCTCCTATAACTTGAACTAGTTTCTTCATGATGACATTTGTAGGGGAGGTTTTCAAAAAGTAGAAAATAAATGTAAGATTGGAACTACATTTATATAGCATTTGGATCAAAGTAGCATCAATCAGATATTCCTATTGAAAGGAGAAGCCGTATAATTTTATTTGTAAGAAATATACTACATCTCTTCCAGTGGCCTTCTATCATCAACTTTCTTAAATGAAAAACACAAGGTCTACAATGTTATGACTTTCCGCTTCTTCAGCTCCAGGGTAGATTACTATGCCACGAACTAGTAAATGCAGTGCAAGAGAACATCACTGGCATATTGCGCCAAATATTCAAGGGTCTCATTTGTGTAGAAAGAAGGGTAAAAAGAAAATCTAAATGTAATTTTCACTACAGTTCCTTTGAGGGATGCCACAGCAGTGCAGTAATAGGTTGTAGCCATCACAGAAAAAAAACATTAACTGTCCTTCAGTGTGTACAGGTTATTCAAGGCATTACTTTACTTAGTGATCATGGGTGTCAGTATAGTTTCAGTCTCCATATGTATCCTGCATGTAGACACTTGTAAAACCTGTACACACACTAGCTACATGTCTTTCTGGACCACAAGGTGTCTTGAGTTGTTTAGAAAAGATTTTTCTCCAGAGCAGTTGAGAAGAGAAATGTCCAGCAGTATTGTTCCTTCTCATCTTCGTCACCCTGTATGAACTCTGTGATGAGTAAAGAGAGCAGCGTGCACGTTATTTGAATGCTGTTATATAAGACATATGCTTGTGTCCTAAATACAGCAATTCGACATTGATCTTAGTCTTCAGCCAGTCAGTCAGTATTCACACCTTGTGAATCATCGTCCCTTATCTTGAGTTTTCTCTAGGATATATGTTAACGAATGCATGCATGTGACATCGGCACGTCACATGGTGTTAATGTGAAGCTATTTTACTTTACCCTTGCAGACATAATGGCTAGATGGTAAAGGACAACATGAATTTGTCAGGAGAATTCTCCATTCTTTGCCCGGTCTATGTACAAATATGTACTGTATATGTATGTAAGCAGCCAGGCTTGTTGCTCTGTAGCTGGGTTGTGATGTTATGACCTAATATCCCCCTCTCCCTCCCTCTACAGCCATGGCAGACTTCCATGTCCAACCGGAGTCGGTGTATGCTGAGGAGTCTGGTGTGGCTAGATTCCAGTGCCAGATCCATGGTCTGCCAGAGCCTGTCATCAGCTGGGAGAAAAACAGCCATGCGGTGGACACCAAGGACGAGAGGTTGGACCAAACCACATCATGGCCTGACACTTATTAGAGACGGCAGCCCTTTATAGGTCATTTACCAGGTCTCATCATATTTGTTTCCCTCTGTCTTATGTCTTTTTTTTTCTCTCGCAGGTACACTCTTCTGCCTACAGGTGTTCTGCAGATTACAGGAGTGCGTGAGGAGGACAGTGGAAAGTTCTGCTGTGTGGCCCATAACAGTGCAGGAGTGAAACACAGCACTGAGGCACTCCTCACTGTTTCAGGTTGTTATATTTAACGAATCTCACTCTACACACTATGAGCAGACTTTGTTTTTTTTGTCACATGGAAGCAAGGGTACACATCCTCACTGTAGATTATCTTAGCTTTAAATCTGTGTTGTGTACTCGTCTTTTGTTCGCTCCATCACTGCTCGAATACAACCGCTGCATTCTCCTCTGTTTATCTACCAAGCATATTCCCAAGATTTTCCAAACCTTTTGTTCCTCAGCCTGATCTCGGAGATACAGCATATCGAGCTAATGCACTCCGGAGAAATCCAATTAAAGGATGCCATCCATCATGCTCATTCCCATCTTATACTCCACTCTCCCCTTGTTTTTCAGGCTCCCAGTCATCTGTTTACAAAGAGCCTATGATCCTGGTCGGTCCAGAAAACCTCACCCTCACTGTTCACCAAACCGCCATCTTGGAGTGTGTTGCTACAGGATACCCTCGGCCAATCGTGTCTTGGAGCAGGCTAGGTGAGAAAAATTCCTGATCAGATCAAAGAATCAAAGAAAAGGCTCCAGAAGGTGCATATATGTGGTTTGAATATTTCATTTTGTGTGTGTGTGTGTGTGTGTTTGAGGAATTATGTGTCACTGAGCCGATGTACAATCACAGTGTGCATTCATGCTTGTGTTTCGTGTGGGTCGTATGTGTTTTGTGTCCTCATGTATGTTCTTTGCAGCACAGCTTTGATCTGTCCTGCATTGTGTAATGTACATGTGATACAGTATATCTATTGTGTATACATGAGGCAATGGGATTCAACATTAGGCCTTAGGGCTAAACATTATGTTGGACTCTGTGTTGATAAATGCATGCTTCATCTCCGCATGAAGTTGAACCTCCTTCGAAGCACTGGAGAGCCTCTGAGTAATTGCTATTAGGTGCTGAGACAGATACGATTAGTTTCCTCCTCCCTCCATGTGCAAGTTTTCTTGACTATCACTCAAAGTCTGTCGTGACTAATTTTTCAATCTGGTATCTGTTTTCTTTACCTATTATCCAATCTGATTTGCTGTTCCAAATGTAAATTGCTGCCCCTCCCAAGCCGTTGGGCATAATCAGATTGAGGGTATTGCCTTACACAATGTCGCTAGAATGAAATGCTAACACGATGGAATTTGTATGTATTAGATTACGGCAGGGAGGCCGGGATAAGCTGCATAATGAATCTGATAGTTTCACATCAGTCACTCCTTAATGCCAGATTTTGTTTGCAGCTATTCATTGAACAGCACCACAGCTTGCTAGCTTGTGCTCTTTCTTTTCTGACACTAAGTTAATTAGTGCCTGGCAGAGAGAAACTGATGGAGGGGGCAGGAGAGAGAGAGAGAAAGAAATATAGTAGACAAAGGCAAGAAAAGAAAAAGACTGCTTTTGTTAAGACAAAAGCTCACTGGAGTGTTACTTCTCAGCTTTTTAGTGATAATGGAAAAATGCAGAAATAGCAATAAAACTCATCATAATGACAGATGCTGAGCAAAACCACTTGGCAGGCAAGTTAGAGTGATTTATTTCATCTCAATAATTTGTCATGATTAATTACAAATATTGTCTTCTTCATAATCCATCACCACAAGATTACATCTTGTCTAAATGAAGATTTCTTTCAGCTTATTATTTTCTTAGAGCTCATATCACTGCTTGGCTTCAGTGCACTGGCTGCCACTTGAGTTTTTAACTGACTTTAAGATTCTTCTGATGGTGTTGCTGGTTTTTGAATTGTTGACTTCCCCCGGAAAGCTGTGAGAGACAAACAAGGCCTTTTTTAATCATCTATCTGGTTATAGAAATCTTGAAGGGACTGGGTGTTGCTGTGATAATTGCTTTTTGCAGTGCAGGACAGTGAACATATCTGAAGAGCCTCTCAAAACTCATATTTTCACATCAGCTTTATGCTGATTTTATTGCACGATTATATTCTCTTTGTTGTTTATTTGTCAGATTTAATTATCTGTCTCTGTTAATCCTTTTATTTCTATATTTTTCTGTTTTATATTGCTGTGTTTTGTATCATTTTTACACATGCAGTAGTACAAGTTGTTATTCAAAGAAAGATTTGAACTGTAATGTAAACTTGCCTTGATTTAATTATTTGCATTAAAGATATGAAAGTACACCAAAAAATACACTGCTGACTATTGACCATATGGTTTGTGTCTCTGGCTGGAGCTCCTGCCTCTGCATGTGTCCAGCATGGTGCCCATCTCCCTGCCTCCCTGCCTCCCTGATTGCCCTTTTAACACATTAAATCTGGACCATACAGGTTTACAGGCTGCAGGTGGAAGTCATAGATGGGATTAAAATGCCCCCTTGGCCCCATAGCTAATATCAGAGACAGACTGAAGTCATTGTTGAGACTGCAGAGAGGGAGCGCACAAAAGTGGGAGCTTATCATGTAAGTACAGCGAGAGTAGAGACGAGGCAGCTATGGATTGTGTAAGGAGATAGGAGATTATAGAAGTTGCAGTTAGAGTTCCTTGTCCCCCAGTGGCGGCTGGAACATCTCCTGTTAAAAGCAAATGTACTCCAAGGCTTTGTCAGACAAAGGCATGAAGAAAAAAGTTCCTGCTCAAGTGTGAAAGGTTTAATTAACTGAACATCAATTAGAGAAGCTGCGCTTCAAATAAAACCTGATGATTCTTTCTAAAGAGAAACCCACTCTTTAGGATGTCACACAGCCATCACAAGCTCCCAATGAAGACAGCTAATTACAGCATGTATGCCACTCACACAGCAAACACAAACTCAGTGACCGTCCTCTCTTTCATACCCTTATGTCTGTTGTACTGGCAGCTTTGTCATAATACATTACAATTCTGAGAATCACACTCTTCACTGTGAAAGCTTCATCCTTGACCTCTGGAGGGCCATAAAAAGCACTGCCTCTGTCAACTTGTGGCTGTAAACTGGAAATACATTGAATGAGTCTTTCTTGCTGGTGATTTAAGCCCACTCTGATCTTTACTGTAGTATACACACACCCTAACATGAACACGTACTGTACATGTGCACACCTGGTCCTTTTTTGCTGCCCTATATAAATTCTTTCCCATCCTTCTGCTCTCTCTCTCTCTCTCTCTCTTTCTTTTCCCTGAGTAGACGGCCGTCCCATCGGTGTGGAGGGAATCCAGGTACTCGGCACAGGGAACCTGATGATCTCAGATGTTGGTGTTCAGCACTCAGGGGTCTACGTGTGTGCTGCTAACAAACCAGGGACCCGTGTTCGTAGGACTGCTCAGGGACGTCTGGTGGTCCAAGGTGAGTTCTGCATAAAAGGAATGTGCCATTTTCAAAAGATTAGGTAGGAGTTGTGGTGGGGGGACTCAAAGCACACAAATATAGCTGTGGTCAGGTGATAAGGTTAAGCTTGTGAATTCTGTGGGTGGACCTCTGTGCAGTCACCCTGACTACCATATGATAACTTCACCGACTTCCCATCAGCCAACACTTTCATTTGTGTTCATTGGAATGCACAACCCAGCTGGAGGCTCCTCTCCCTGTCGTTGAACCAGAGTCTCTTCCATGACAGGAAGTGTTTTGTCCCTGCATCATGCGTGTGGTTCATGTGGGTGGAATTTAAATCCCTAATTCTGAACTAGTGGGTGGTGAAAATCTGTCAGACTTTAGGGTAAACTCACATTACGTTTTTTGCATTACTACCAACTCACTACAAAAGCATACCACAACATTTTAGACTGATTTTCTACCTGCCAAGAAGCAGTTAAAATGTTTGTTTCTAGTGCACCAGGCATACCAGGTTGATACTAGAAAGCACCTCTTTATTCCTCCACCAAGACCAGAAGAAATGTCTGCTTGTTATTTTAAGTCTACAGCTGCACTTTGCACTGTTGTAACTGCATTTAGCTGAGCTTGCGACCTCAGGCCATGATCAGAGCATCACAAACATTCCCACACAGGTGAGGACAAACAGCTTATGAGTCCAACTAACCAGTCACTGTGTCACGATTGAAATCCTCAACAATGTCAGCCAGGTGGAGATGAAAATATAAATGATCAAATTGATTTAGTAACATGATCCCTTGTGGCATTAATATTGGCTAACAATTGCATAGAACAAAACAAATCTACAACATCACATTAAGAAGTAGTCATTTCTGTAACATCAACTTTTGTGGTCACTAAAGAGAGTTTTTACCAATGTTGGCCATTCCACACGGACATTATATACAGCATTGTACATTTGTGGAGGCACATGTGATTACATCTGTTATGGCAAATTGCTTTTTTAGAGATAGGATGAACAAAGAATGTTTTCAGTTTGGAGGCAGTGAGCACACTGTCCACAGGGATGCTTGTGATTAGAGATGGGGCTCAAAAGAGTCAGATGGGAAAAAAGGTTTGAGACAAAGTTGGCATGAACTCTATAATCATGGACATTCCTTCCTGTTTGAAACAAAGCTCTAGGCAATTCTATAAATGTATCATTCAAAGATGAATTTAGAGGATAAGATAGAGATCAATATTTTGCAGATTTTCTTCTAATCTGGGGAACTATCATTGTTAGAAGATATAAAAGTGAGAGAATTGGGTTTTTTTTTGTTCCAAAAGGTTAGATTGTGATTTACTGTGTCTTTGTATAGGGTATCCTCACCTCAGAAACATTTCTTTCATGCCCACATCTTTTTAAAATCAAAGTATTCCACAGCTTGACAAATCCTACAATAGTAGTTGTAGGAGTTCGTTCTCGCAGACCAAGAATATACAAACAATATCATCAATAAAATGTAACAAGCAGACAGTCTTATCCAAATACATTTGCATACATTTGGTGCAAATGTAAAACAATAGCTGTACTATAATGTTAACTATAATGTTTTTTTTTTTCAAAGCCCAATAATTGTTCTTTAGAACAAACCTGGCAAACTCTATATAAGATGATGTTGATGGCTTTGTGGCAGGGTTATGATCAGAGAGAAAATATCCTCAACGATTTTCTCTCTGACTGTAAGCCTGCAACAAGGCGAACTGTGTGAGGTATAACTGTATAGAGACTCTCAGTGTCACAGCAAGGCAAAGCGGCATTCAGTCAGGCACTCAGGTATTTTGTGAATGTTCAGAGTGTAGGATATTTTAAGTGTAGAACTCTTTAAAAAAAAACATTCGTTCTTCATCACATGAGTATTGTAGCCAGTACCCTTGAAGTGTTTGGTGGTGGAATAAAGAGAGACGGATGGTGTTGACCAATGAGATGAGGCCAGGTGTGGGTGGCCTTGTGCATTAATTGTCACCAAGCAGGAAACATCCAGCATCTGCTTCGCTCACATATTGATCAGATGGACCACACTTTGCTGCAGCCCATATCAGTATTGATCCTGATCAATATTTCATTTTATCTGCCTGTCAAGTCTGAGACAAGTCCCTACCCTAGCAGGAACAAAGAAAAAAATCCATGGATGTGAATTATGTGTCAATGTCATTGTTTTTTTGTTATCGATTTGTGGAAACAAAGGTGTACTATTAACTTCAAATAAATTTAGGTCAGGCCTATTTCATTTTAAGAAAAATAAACAAAGTTTTACTGCATGTCTTTGAAGAATTGGTCTATTAGTGTGGCGTAAATAAGCCACTTGACACCTCTAAATATGAGAGGGTGTCAATGGCTATCAATTCTGAAAAGGAGTACAACGGTCAGGAACTCCAACTTGTGAAACCATCACACATCAAACAAATGCACTGATACAGTAAATCAATTAGGTTTATTTTGGCTCCTTTGGGGTACAAAAAGAGAGACAAGAGAAACAAAGACCAAAGGAGGAGTCAAAGTGTGAGAGCCAAAAGGGAAAGAACAAGAGCAAGATGGATGGGTGGAGCTGATGATTTAACCCACACCCATACAGGTGCAAATCAATATCTTCCCGAGCTCCCTCTGACCTTCACCTTTAAGACAGCCCTCAAAGAACCCAGTGAGTGAGAGAGAAGGAGAGGATGAAGGAGGGAGAGATAAATGAAAGGACCATCACATGCTGTCAGCAGCCTCCATTCAGGTGCCTAAGGGTCCCTTAGCTTTTCCAATGGGAGAATGAAAATGCTTACATTGAAAAAGTGTCAGACAACATTTTGTCTGTTAGGGTGGGAACAAGAGGGAGGACAGAACAGTGGGATAAAAACAACTGAAGCAGAAGAAAAATGTTAAGGTGGACGCATCAGAAAAATAATAAACAAAGATATTTGAATGGCTAAAAAGGAATGTGGCTGTTGCATTAAATGATAAAGGTGGTGTTACTCAGTAGTTTTCTTGTCAACAAATTCCTTGAAAAAACCAACAATAAATCGATCATGCTAATAAGTATTGTTAGTGACATGTTCCTTCATTACAATGAACATGAACACTGCAGTTTGTTTTGAGTCAATCCCATATACACTGCAGCTGTAAATACTCACTAGTGCACCAAATGCATATTAATCCACAGCTGAAAATAGTCCCCAACAAATGCACTATTTAGTCCTGTTTGACTTTTGCTGAGACCACAGTGCCCAGCTGTTGAAGGAAATTATTGAGCCCTTTTAAAAAAAGGAATCTATATATTTTTGACCTGTTTTTAAGATGTAAGACTTCAATTGGATTGAAGAATGAAATGAATGGGCTTGAGTGCAGAAAGTATTGAAAGACGGACTAAAGACCGCTTTGCACTGTGACGAAAGTTGACAATCGGGAGAGAGAGTTGTCAAAATTCTGGCAGTGTCTGAAATATAAGACCAAAATCCTATAATGTGATGTGTCCTACGACCCAATCAGAATACGACGTAGTTGATTCTGAATACACCGGCGAGCTAGCCAAATGCTACTGCTAAAAACATATTTACCTCAAACTGGCTTCAAAACCTCCACAAACCAAACCTTGTGTATTGTTTTGCTACATTTTCAAACAAACGCATGTTGATGACATGTTTCAGCTTGCTTTTTCTTTTCTGTTTACATCATGACGCGACATCATCTGACAAGCCTCAAAACTGATATCGTACAGTCTGACACAGATTGCGACCAAAAACTTTCTTAGACTCATTTTGCAGGCTAGAGACCCCTCTGCATGCATTGTGGGTTGTGGTCTTTTTTTTTTGACAATAAGAAATATTGAATAACGCCAGCCTTTTACCTTCAACATTGTATGAAAAAAAAAAGAAATGCCAAAAATGGTTCTTTATGAACAAGAGTCACAGTTTAAGAATCACCACAATGATCCAGGTTTCTCTCTGTGTTAAAACACACTCAACAGGAGAAGTACGTTTTTCTCCAACCAGCGTCTGTGTTAAAGCTGTAATTTTACAATTTGACTCCAGTTGCTCGGTCCCACTATATAATGATTAGTTAAATGATAAGGTCAGTGGAGCTTTTTTACAACAGGCAATATGATATGCTTAGTGTTCCAGCTTTCTACCCTCTAGTGATGACTCTGAGATACTATAATTACCATAAAAAATTCTAAATGAATATGGGCATAAATAATTCAGGTTATCAAATCACTGATAACCGCTGGGACAATAATGAGTACAGATGAGGTGACACAATACCTCCCGTTTCATATGAATAAGTTATTACCACTAATTGACCATCGCTGGAAGCCTGTAGCATGGGATGAGGCAGG
This sequence comes from Macquaria ambigua, assembly GCA_008360985.2. Taxonomy (NCBI): domain Eukaryota; kingdom Metazoa; phylum Chordata; class Actinopteri; order Centrarchiformes; family Percichthyidae; genus Macquaria; species Macquaria ambigua. Next base: position 250,924 of record VMKM01000057.1, on the reverse strand, counting down.
GTATGATGAAACTATAAACTGCATCACTTTATTTTCATGTAAATGTGTTGCCGTTTTAAAGTACATTAGTGGGTCTTGCACTCTTCCTTCCACTTTTCTGATCTCCTTTCTCTCTCTCTTATATTTATATTACCCATATCAGCATTGATCTGGTGTCTCTTATAATCCTGCTAATTGACCCTGAATTATAGGTTTGCAACACAGTTTATACCATACAGCTTCTTATTAATAAATCACAGCTACTTGGAAACCCAGCAGGCTCTCATTCTCACTCTCTCTTGCTTTTTCTGTGTATCTGAATTATCAATCTCACTTTGTCCCTTTATTCTTGCTCTGTTTTTTCTTTTTCTCATGCTTTCTGACAGTTTTTTGTTGCTTAAGATTTTGCACCTCTGGATCCTGGTCAAATCTTCTAGTTTGTTTTTCTGGCCCTGTCTTCTTGGCTGTGGGGGCCAGGCCAACATATCTGATTCTCAGTTTCCCTCCTCTTTCAGCTCCAGCAGAGTTTGTTCAACCTCCGCAGTCCATCGCTCGGCCTGTCGGCACCACCGCCATCTTCACCTGCCAAGCTCAGGGCGAGCCTGAGCCCCAGCTCACCTGGCTGAAGAACGGGCAGATTCTGGAGCCAAGGGGACACGTCAAACTCAGGAACAACAACAGGTAAAAAAAAAAACCCACATCGCCTTGTATTCTTATGTAAATGTATTAATATATACAGGATTACCCACAGATTCAAAAGGGTGAGGAAAATATAACAAAGCAAAACAATAGCCCTGCAGTAAATATAAATTTAGTGAATATATTCTACATGCAACAGGATTGAGACTTGCTTCTAGGAGTGATTTTGGTACCACTTTCTAATAAGTCACCCTTTATAAAGGCTTTGTAAGTCTTAATTAATGGATTTATTAATGGTTTACTAATACTTAATAGATGATTTGTAAGCCATCCATAAGAGTAACTTTTGGGCTGCCAGGTTGTGAAAAATTCTTGTGGCTGGTGTTTACCCTCCAGCAAGACACCTGTCTTTTTTTAGCTCTTAAATTGATCAGGAAGACCCTCTAATGGACCACTTACCTTCTGGGGAAAAAATCAGCGGAAAATCTGGATCAAAATCCATTTCTTAAAAGCTCATTAACAGCCCAGGTTTCTCTCCCAACCATCACGGCACTCACTGTATCCTTACAAAGTTGGCCCCGGCTCACAGAAGTGATATGGATGTCAGTATTAATCACAGCTGCCTTGATCGGATCATTGGCATCATCAAATGTTCAATTTCTCTGCGTTTCTGTTGCTTCTAAAACGGCAGCTGCTGGAATTCATGCATGCCAAGACATGAGACTCAATTTATTTGTGCCTTTGTATGTGAGCAGCGTATTGACTGGATGTTGGATGCTTTCCCATGGCTATCCCCAGGAATGCCATGAGGAGGAGGACCCAACAATCAGCTCTGCTAGTTACCATTCTCAGCACCTCACACATGTTGCACTGACTGTTTTACTGTGTTAAGGTACTATTGTAGAGATAATATTGAGGATTAATTGTACGTTTGATCTGCTTTTCTTCTCTGGGTTTTATTGTCATTTAAGAGCATGAACTCTGTTGTAATGTTTTTGACTTAAGTTTATGTAACACTTGATGAATACAAGCAGCATGTTGGCTGATCATGATCAAGTTTCTACTGTTTTCTTGCAGCTGGTGTAAGGCATAACACATAAGCGTCCAGCCTGTTGCTAATCCTGCTGGCTGTGTGATTGTAAACTGCTATACTCTATCCATCCAGCAAATGTGTTTTTGAGTAAATTCCGTTATGCATTACTGCACACGAAAAGTTCAATTTTTCCAGTTGACCCTGGCAGCCAACCATCCGTGTATGTTGTTACTATTCAGTGAGAGAAATATGAAGTGAATATGTTAAATATGCACCAAAAAAATCAATACTTGCACTCCGTAGCAGTGAGTGAAGGGAGCAGACACCTCCATCGCTCACATACACCGCTCCACTCCCACTTGCCTCCACCAGTCCATATTAGTCAGAGAGATGGAGCGCGGGGCTAACAAAGTAGGAAAGAAGAGAGGGAAGAAATAAATGAGAGGCCAGACTGAGATATAGGAGGGAAAAAAAAGAGAAGAAAAATGAACGGGTGGTCAAAAGAGAAATGATGAGTCTGCAGGAAGAACAAATGAGAGAGAGAGAGAAAGATAGAGCAGGTACTCAAAGCATCACTGCGTTTTCACTTGCCGCCATTAGTGCATGCTATAGGCCTGTAATATGGATCTCAAAGTCCGCTGTGTGATTGGTTAAGGAGGCAGGCATCAGCTTGAGATCTACCATTAGCTAATTAGCTCATAAACTCAGCTAGTTGACCAGGAAATGCAGTCAGCCATTTAAAGAACAGAGCAGCTTGATGTGCATCTTAAGAGTTGCACTGTGTAGCAGAACTGTGATGTGAGTACACATTACAATCTGATTCATTATCGCAGTCTCTAGTATAATATTTTATATATTACAGATCATCTGAATGTGAAAGGCTGTCATTCCCAGAGTATTAACCAAAATATGTTTCTATACAACTAATTTGCTTTGCCACATATGTTTTGAAGTAAACTTAACTGCTCCCTGGATGCGTTCACTCCCAACTAGGGCTGCAACTAACATTTTTTTCATAATTGATTCATTTGCCAAATTTTATATTGATAAATCAAGTAATCGTTTAGTCTAAACATCAGAAAATAATATAAAATGTACATCACAAATTCCCAAGGCCTAAATGCACATGTTTTGCCCACCAACAGTCCAAAACCAAAATATATTTAGTTTGCTACCATCGAAGTTCAGTGAAAACCAGCAAATATTCACATTTGCAAAGCCAGTACATGCGTCGTTTTGGAATTTTTGACAGTTCATTTTCTATGGATCGACTAATTGATTACTGGAATTGAATGAAAAATTGTTTCAGTTCTACTCGTAACGTTTTTTCAAATCCATGAAGTGTGATGTTCTTCACAGAAGGACATCAGCTTGGGTTGTTGGGTGTACATAACACAGGACTTGGACCAGGATTCGTGTCCTGTCCCTTGTGTTGTTCAGTTTAGACTGCTAAAACAATTGGTTATGGTTAGGAAAAAGTTGTGGTTTGAGTTAAATATTGAAAAAGTCAACGTCAGCTTAACGCACAAGATGCATTGATGTTATCAATATTGAACCAAAACCACAATCTTTCACTAAGCGGAACCAAAATCTTTGAGTTGCCTAAACACAACCGTAAAATCATGCTTTAGTTGCCAGAATCAGGTGTTGTAGGGAAAACAAATAAAATACGTTAACAGAGAACATTTTGTCTAGCCAGTGAACAGTTTTCAGACTCACTGAATATAAACGTTTCCTCATTCTGTTAATAAAGATCATAATTTGGTGGAAATGCATTTCCTAAAAAATGCACATTTCTTACCGCTAATAAGTTATAGTAGATTATGTTGACATAACTGACACTTTACATTACTTACGTCTCATGTACATACAGTGGAGAAGCCCCTGTGATTAGAGGCCAGCATGCTCTCCCACCGAGCTATAGCCACCTCGTAAATTTTAGTTGTATATGAAAAATTCACAGTAAGGTGAGTTTTACCTGAGGCCTAAAAAGCCACATGGTGTGTTTTCTAGTGTAGTGGAAGTCCTGAAAGGAAGGAAAATGATATGGCATGGGGCACAATTTACCTCCTGAACCAAGCCAAAACAAAAGTAATGATATGCAAATTATATTCAACAGCTCCGGGCAGCACAATGATTCTGTTCTTTATATATTTATATACATACTCTGATAGGGGAAGCTTGGATATACAGTGATTGCAGCACACCTAGCAAAGAGATTTTAATTAATGTGTGTGGTGGGTGTGACTGTGTGTGTGTTTGTGTAAAAATATACACACGCAGAGGTTTCTCTCCTCAGCCATCTCTCATGAAGCTGACCTTCAAAAGCAAATCGGACAAGCCAAGGAAGGGGAATCGATTGTACATTTAATTCACACACACGCTTGCACACACATTAATCAAAAAAGCAAGTGAGCCCGTATGTGCACTGCATGCCATCATTCATTTTGTGCGCACGCATAATCAGACATGAGAATTCACTAACGTACTCCTCATCCCCGCATGCACTTAACCCACAAAACACACATGAAGAAGACAAGGCTACGTGAAATGCTGTATAAGATGCGATGATGTCAGAGAAGAGCTGATTAGCTGCTTCTGTAAATAGACGTTGCTGCTGTGCGTTTGCTCTCTCTGTCACATCTCAACTGATCATGATACACACACCTACACACATGCTCAGACACAAACACACACACACACATACATACACACATTATTATTACCCCATTCATTATTGGCCTTTGCTGACCAGGCTTTTGTATAACATGCTATTGTGGCTATTTGAAGCTGCTGTGAGAGCTGTTGCTAATTATGTCTCTTAAGTCTCTAAAGCTGACACGTGTAATCATCCAGCACGTACAAGCTGTGATCTCACATCAGACAGTGTAATAATCGTGAGGTTGAAAGCCAGCCTGTATTGTTTTTAAAAGTGGTAATGTAGCTGATAATGACGAAAATTAAATTATCCCTTGTGGTGAGTGTATGAGAGAAAGATCCCATGAGCATTTTTCTAATTTACTCCCTTTCTCTAAATAATTTAGAAAAGATCCTAAAGAAAAGAACACGTTTCAAGTGTGTGTGATCGCCGAGGTGTGTTTTATAATTAATGGCCAAGATCTGAAGGAACAGGCTACCACACAAATCTGGACATTTCGTTGCAGAATCCTTTCAAAGGGTATTTTTTTTCTTTTCTTCTCTTTTTTCCCCCGTTTTCTTTCACCAAGACCTGCCTTTCTTGTTTGCGGCCCCTCTCTGTGCCCCACATCCCCCTTCCTGCCCCCATTACAGAGAGCTGGGGCCTGGGCATTGGCCTTGAACTCTGACCCTGCCTGTAATCAGTCATATCCCTGAGCCCTTCCCTCCTCTCAGGCCACAGACAGCTCATCGCTCCTCCCCTCCCCCTTCCCCACCTCTTCCTCCTGTTCTCTCTTTGTCCCTGTTTTTTTCCCCTTTCCCTCTTGCTGGATCCAGAATGGCCGCACTGGCTTTTGATGGGGTAGCTGCTCAGAGACAACAGAGAGTAAACACAGCCTCAGCAGCCAAACAACAGGCCCAAGGCCCCTGCCAGCCACTCCCCTGGCCCACAGCCTTATCCATCAATCTGTGAAATGACCTTGAACTGATGAGTAAATGATGGTGTCAACTTGTCAGGACAGGACAGCTTGGCTTTGGAGCTCATGTAAGACAAGCAAACAGTCCAAATTCAGGCCATATACCTCCCAAATCGCTTCTTCTCTCTTCTTCTTTTTTCTTCACACATTGTATGGATCTGTGGTGGCCCTGCTCTGCTGTTGCATATTAATGTAGAGCAATCTATTCTAAAACTCGAGACCAAACTATCTAATCGAAAAAGTCTTGTAAGAAAAAAGATTAAATGAGAGGTCCCTTGAACTACGTGTCATTTTGTAATCCTCTTGACTGAGAATTTGGCACTTAAATGAGAGAAGTTTTAATCCTTAAGACTTCTCTTTGACCTCTAGAAATACGAAGGTTGTCCAGACAAAGAACTTTATAAATACAGTATTCTACTTTGCAGACTTTTTTTTCATTAAATAAAAGTAGTATTACTTGACAATCCAAAGGATTTTTCCTAAATAGATGTATGTTTTGTTCCTCCTGGTCTTTGATTAATTCAGCACAATTGTGATTCAACCTAAAACCAATTCTTCTAAACATCCGGCATCCGCCAGGCCTTTCCTGAGAAATATCCTGGTACAGGAAGGAATGTGGTTTGCATTTCCAGCTGCAGCAACAGAGTAGAAAAAGAGCAACACCCACTTCAAACAGAGTCAGTATGCTTCTCTTCTGCCAAATTATTTCTAGAAAGTGTCCAAAAACAATCTGCTTACCACCAAAGTTGATGCCAAAGTGAAACCAAAACACAGAATCTTGCAGACTAAAACTTTAAATCAAGAATTAAACACTATTTATCTCAAAATTTAGGCAGAAACACTTGAATTGCTGTAATTGTTAATATGCTGTGATCATTTAATAAAAGATACAAAGCAAATATGCATGAATACAAGCTAATTTAGAAGAGTTAATTTTTAAAACTATACCCCAAATTATGCTCCTGAATGACTTCTCTGTCTCTTGTTTTTTCATATATTCTGATACTGAAAATGTTGAAACCACCAAAGCTTTCATCCTGGACGTCGGAAAGGAAGTTTTGAAGGCAGGTGCGGAATTTCACAAGCTACACGTCAGCAGGATCCATCCACGTGTATGTGGCGAGGCATGTATATGTATGTGTCTTCATGCATGTGTATGTCAGTGGGCATACATGCGGTTGTTGGACACTACTGTACCTTCGAAAACAAGCAACGTCTTGTGAAATTTCCCTGCATTCCCCTCGCATGCTCAGGGGGCCCATCCAGGCCCCGGTGGCATCGATAGTGCATCCCTGGGGGCCTCTTTGCTGCATCTGGGTTGCGTCTGGTCCGGCTGCCTGTCTGCAAACACTCCATCCATTGCTGATATGAAAGGCTGTCAGAAATGTGATGGTTGAGTAGCGACCTGAGGGCTGGCAACTGCTGCCACCTCAGGGGTCAGAGGTGAGATTGGCTCAGAGAGGGTGAAATACAGAGGGCCTCTTTGACCTAATAATTATCCAGATTGAATCCACCTGACAGACCAGAGAGAATAATAACTCTTCCATCTTGCAGCCTATTCTGACCCAGATTAGAGACGTACAGTAATTGTATCCCAGCACATCAATTTTGAAAAGGAAATGGAATGATTCACTCTTCCATCCTGCCCGCTGACCCAGAGGAGCACTCCCCTGTCCTTACAAATCCATCCTGACAAACCTCGCCGAGGCTCGTATGAGGTCAGCGCTGTCTGTCAAGAGCTGAAATGCCACTTTCCTCGTGTCCCATTTCACAGGTCCAGTAGGTGGCCAGTGACAGACCACTGTATACCGCACAGGGCTGACACGTTGTTCTTTCAGTAAATTGCATGTTTTTCCTCACTGGATCATCCTGGCGGTTCTTAATAAATTTTGATTTAATACACAGAGGATCCAACCTGTCAATCAAAGAAAGATAGCAATCAGTTCGACAGGTTCCTACAAACTGCAAGTGACAGATTAGCGGGATGCTGCAGGATAGGATGAACTCCTGTGACATTCAATTCTACTGTTTCAACTTAAAGCACAGCATGAGAACTAGAAGCCAGAAGGTTTTCTTTCCTTTATTTGAAAAAAATGCTTCTGATCTCTTAAAATGCCATGACCAAAGGGCTTCACCATCTTGAAGTTGAGAAAATGGACAAAGCTACAACTTGAACCCTTCCATATTCCCTTGGTATTCATTATGTGTGTGTTCTCCTGCACATATTACACCTTAAATACAGCAGAAATGGCCTTCGAATGAAAATGGCATAAAAATTCTTTTGCGCCACTAGGCATCATTTCCACAGTATGTTAAGTGTTTTATTTTTTCTTGTGCCTTAGGACAAACACAATGAGTGGAGTGGATTATGCATTCTCGTCTAATAACGCCTACTCAACATGCACACACAAACTGTACACACATACACACACAATGAAGACAGGCCAGGTTGGAGGGAAGAAGAAGAAGCAGAGATACAGTAGCAAGATGAGGACAAAGAGTGGAGTGGTGGAGGTTCAATAGAGAGGTGTGTGCGTGCATAGGTATGTGGGTACGTATGTGTGCATGGACAGAAGAAAGGTATTACTGATTAAATTACACTTTTAAATAGAGTAGTTACTTCCATCAAGGAGGTTGTTTTTGGTGTTGTTTGTCATAAGAATATTTCAAAAACTTTTGTTCGTTTCTGATGAGAATAGTGTCACCATGTGTTCAAGCACATAAAGGCTCATACCTCCTGAAACATGAGGCATAGAGGGGTTTTTCTTTCCTGAATTTAAGACAATCTATCGGTAAAGGCTATTTCTGCCTGCAGATTTCCACCTGTTTTTCATCACAGTTTTTCAACAGTCATTTCAATTAAGGTACTCCAAAATACACGTATTACACATTTGGATGAGTCTAAAAAGTTTGTTCACTGTTTTTTTTTTTTCTTTCTATAATTAGTTTGCCAAATTCTTGTGAGCATGGCCTATTTGACATAAACTGCCAGAACTCCCGAACACACATATCAACTGTGAGTGATTCCACAGAGTTAGATGACATTTCTGCCATCGGTGGCACTATAGCAACATGATTAATTTAAATGGTTTGTATACATTTTCCTTGTACAAAAGCCCTAATATTCCCCAACAGGATTTAGATAACCTCCAAAAATCATGGCAACTATCAGCCCACCAGCATGGTTGTCTATTGTGTGTATTTTGGGGCAGATATGGATCCAGATGCAGTCTAAAAATGTGTTCTGTTCTGTAACGTGTTCTGTTATTGTGCAACCTTGGTGTTGGTATGCACTAAGTGCTTTACAGTTACACATTAAAATACCTCTTACAAGTTAAGGCAGGGAATCACATGGGACACAGTTTTCACCTGCTCAAATTCAAGGTGCAGGCATTGTGTTACTAGTAACAGAGGCTGTTCAAATTGTGAAACAATTATAACTGTGCAACAATAACATTTTACCATACTTTTACTAAAGTGAAAAACTGAATGACAATTACTTTTAATTAACAACTATTTGACAGTAGAACCGACACTTTGGATTTGGACTTTAGATTTCTCACATACAGTCCTACACAATCAACTTACGTTTCATGTTGGTGTCAGATAAACTAAACTTCCCCATTTCTTTTTTTCTTCCCCACTTTCTTTCCTTCCTGTTCCACCTCTACTCTCATCCTCCCCTCACAGCACACTGACGATATATGGTATTAGCCAGGATGACGAGGCTATCTACCAGTGTATCGCTGAGAACAGCGCCGGCTCCACACAGGCCAGTGCCCGCCTCACCGTGCTCTGGGCTGATGGACTGCCCGGTGTGCCCACCCACGTGCAGGCCGAGGCCCTCTCACCCACCACCATCCAGGTGTCCTGGAGGGAGCCCGACCAGAACACTCAGGACATCATCGGTTATGTGCTCCACATCCGCAGGACCTCAGGTGGGACTGCACTGTAGATCCAAAAAGTTATATGCAATAGATTACATAAAAATAAGTTACAGTAAAATTAAGTTGTAAAATAAGCAATAGATAAAGCATTGTCACATGAAATCAGTGTCAAAGACCATGTCAGGTGAGATGAGGAGAGGCTGTGATCACTCCAGAATGAATGATCTGTCATGTTAATAAGTTGTGCCAAAAGACCTTTTCATTGAAAATTCAAAAAAACTTAGCAAAGTTATGGCTGCAGCTAAATATTTATGTGTTTAAATCTGTAAATTTTTCACATAACTACAAACTAGAGCAAATGCGAAAGCATTTATGTGAATTTACTGTATTTTATAATGTTAATAAGCTGTTACACTGAAGTGATGAAGATAGACGGCACTGCCCATTTCGCAACAGCTATTTGCAAGCACTGCTCACTCGCAGATCACAAATGGTGCCAGCGTCCCATTTCACAAATGATTGTCACAAATTGCAGATTAATTTGCAAGTCCTCTCGCATGTTTAGTACGGTGTTTCTTTTGATTAGTTAAACATGTCAGAATGAATGACACATACAGCCCTCAATTCTCAATTGCAGAGTATGAAAACTATGAAAAATGCACCTTTTTAGTGTTTCCCATTACATTTACACTACATTAATTTGGCCAAAGCTACTTACAGTTAAGTGCATTCAAAGGAACAAGAGGTAGACATCAGCTACAATTGGAAATTAATCCCTCCCAACAAAGAACTAAAAGTGTGTTCAGTGCTTAAACTAAACTGCTTACTAAAAAACTAAATTTCAGATGTTTTGCATTGGGATCCATATGTGTGGACTATTGGTATGATGCTCCCTGTGAGTGTTCATACATGCACATGTGCATTCCTGTTACGCACAGTGTAGTGTGTTTGTTTACTTTGCTTTGGGCAAAGTGTATGAGTGTGTATGTGTGTTTGTGTGTGTGGTGAGAGTCTCGTAGCGCCAGCTGCTGTTCTCCTTAGTTGTTCTATCGGATGGATAATTAAGGGCCCCGGGGGCCAACCAATAGGATCTGCAGTAATTACCGTTCCAAGATGGCATGGCCCAATGAGTTGAGGGCTGGAGGTAGATAGTGGTTATGGTTGGTTGTCTTTGGATTAAGAGCAATAAAATGCTTTAACACATCCTTTATAACTCCCCCTTCTACCCCCTCCATCTCCTCACACCTCCCCGGCAATTCACCTTACCATTGTTATTCAGGCTCCCAGGGCCAAACTAGATTAGCTATTACCTAACAGAGCTGCTCTGATAAAACCAGTGAAATAGGCAATAACCATAAAATGATGACAGAAACATTGTATTTATTGTTTCTGATCTTATTTTTCATCACTTGAATGCCGTCTCCTCCTCCCATCCCTGTTTTCTTTTCCCGTTTATCTCTTTCCTCTTTACATCTCTCACTCTTTTCTACCCTCAACTCCTCTTTCTGTTCCTCCATCTCCTCCTCTTCCTCCTCCTTCGTTACTCCTTCAGACCCAGCGGAGATGGAGTATGAGGAGGCCGTCAGTAAGGTGACGCTGCAGCAGATCATCAGGGACCTGGAGCCCTCCACCAGTTACACCTTCTACGTCAAGGCTTACACATCCCACGGGGCCAGCAAACCATCGGACAGTGCCACCAAGAGCACTCATGGGGAGGGTGAGTTGGAAGCAGAACACACACACATACACACACACAAAGCATATCTTTTACCAATAACAACAAAGGTGAAACATTATTAGAGAAAACATTTTGTTTGTGTAAAATTACGTCTTTACTGTACATGTTACTACACATGAGGTGTCATAATTCACACCCCAAAGATGCAAAATAAAAGCTCTCCTGTTAACTGTTAGGTGCAGCTACTATCATGCTGGTTGACAGTCTGTATTGTGTTGCAGTGCCAGCGCCTCCTTCCCTCTACACCAAGGTGGTGAACAGCAGTGTTATACAAGCAACGTGGGAACCTTCCTCCAAGATGGGCCAACATCAAGGCTTCAGACTGTATTACAGAAGAGCCCACACACCACAGTTCACTGGTCCCATCACCTTCCCTCGCAACTCCACCCAGTACAACATCACTCAGCTGGGTGAGACATGTAGTTTCTTACGACTACAACAGACTGTGTCATTGCAGCAAATGTGTTTGGGTGATTTTAACCGAATGAGCTTTTTCTATAATCTTAATCGTCATTGTAATCTTCATTAAAAAAACCCGTAAACAAGCATCTCAGAATCCCTCCCTGGAACTAAAAATTAGACTAGGAGTGAAAACAGAGAAGGACTTAAGAGTTATTTATGAAGCTTCCTACTCTTAATTTCAGCAAGGAAAAGGACTACTCTCCAAAATACTGGTAGAAATAGGAGTACTTTCCTAGCTTAAGAAAGCTGACAAAATGTTTTCCTAGAACTTAAAAAAAGAACAAAATATGCATCACAAATTTTGTCCAGTTAGGATTGACCCCTCTGAGATGCTTATCTGAATACTTATCTTTTTATCTTGTCTTTTCTTTTTGTCCAGATCCGGCACTGGTCTATGAGATAAAGCTGCTTGCATACAACCGACATGGAGATGGCAATGCCACCATGCAGTTTGTTTCGCTTCGGGAGGCGGTGGAGAAATCTGGTGATTGTCTGACACAACCAAACACAGCCACACTGTAGCTTCACACTGACCCACATCACCCCAGTGCATCCAAGTTTAATGCGTCGCACTGAGTCACACGTGTCATTTACACTCACAGGCGCACACACATGCACGCCTCCCTGACATACCCGTATTTATGCAAACTGGTGGTTTGACTGTGTACTGTATCTCCTCAGTGTTGGACGCCCCATGCGACTGTGTGAAAGATGAACAGAGCAAAACATCCACTACAGGCATCATAATCGGCATTCACATCGGAGTCACCTGCATCATCTTCTGTGTGCTCTTCCTCGTCTTCAGCTACCGCGGCAGGTCGGTACAAACATGATGTGCAAATCCCTTATAAATGGAACTATTGAAAATGTTACTGTTGTTGAGGGTTACTGTCAATCTATCATGTGCATGCAGCTGACGTGTTATATGTGTGTGTGTTCATGTAATCCCCAGGTTAATGATGTGTAAGACAGTTCAGGCCACCCCCCAGGCAGGGCACAGCGCGGTGCTGGAATCTTCTTCCTCTTCCCAGGGAGCCTCAGGGCTGAACGGGGCTGCCAGGAGAGAGATGGAGGTCAATGGCAGCGCAGCGGGGAAGAAAGTGGTCGACAGCAACGAGCTTGAGAGACTTTTCACCCAACCCAACACACAAGATACATGCATGGTGAGTCCTGATAGTGAGAAATGAAGAGAAATGAAGCAGTTTTAATCCATTCAGTGTTAAATGTGACATGTTTTTACACAAACACAACACAGTTCAAGATATTTTAAAAGAAAATGCGGCTTATTACAACTTGGGTTATATTTTTGTAGCTCTGGCCATCAGTTCTGTCTGTGGAGGGAAAATTACAACCCTACCTGTTCGTTGGAAACATCCACCACAGCTTACAGCCCAATTTCCTGGTTTAAGTTTGACCTACTGTACTTGCCGTAGTTGTGCACACTCACAGTTTTCCTGTTGAGAGATTAATAGCGACATCGCAGGTGCGCTCACTTTTAGTTTTACCTCCAAATAAAGTAGAAGTCAGCTTGTTTGAAATGTGTGAACGTCTGATCACTCGTGTTTCTTGTCCTGTTGGTCCTATTTTCAGTGATGCCTCTACGTTCTGATTTCTCAGAAGTTACTTTGGTGCAATGTTATCATAACTGATAGAACAGATTCCTGGAGGTGCAAAAATAAAACCCAAGTTGTAATTTTGCTTAAATTCTCACTCATGCTCAGTCACTCCAATTTATTTCCAATAAGCATAGAAAACAGCTCCACAGACTATTTATTCCATCAGAAAAAGCAATTCAATAGTGTGACTGAAAACCTTGTTTAACAGCATTGCACCAGAGTGCAAATATCAGGCTTTAAGATTTTGCATTTTTAAAGAAATGTAAAAGTAGTCACTTTTTCAGCAAAAAGACAGCAGTAGATGGGTTATTTTTCCTTTCCGAAAACAAAAATATGGCCTAAAGCTTGACTGGAGCTTCTAACAGTTACCACTTACCAAAACCAAAAATTACTTTGGTCCTTATTCATTTATTTTATTCATTATTATTCAAACAATTAGGCAAATCAATAGGATATAAAAGATTTTCTACAGACAGTAAAGGTGTAGGCGGAAGCTACAGCTTTTTATGACTACTTTGGCATATGCTTTTTTTACAGTGCATATATTACAGTGTGATAAAAGCAGTAAAAAACTACATTGAGGTAAAGCATTAAGGGAATTTAGATAATAAACAAAACCCCAACGGCACTAAAATTGCATCCTGGTGGCCTGGGGGTTGGGAAACCTGCCACGTAGCCGCAGATTTGGGACCTTTGTTGCATGTTTCCTGTCTATCTCTACTATCTGTCAATATAGGTTAAAATGTCCAATGAATAAATTAAATGTACTCTTTATCAAACTCTATCTAATTACTATTGTTTGCATGTGTTTTCAGTTGGACTCGTACGTGCTGAACGACACCCAGCTGTCTACGATACCGCTGGACGAGTTCGCGGTGGAGCGAGAGACACAGTTCCAGGAGCCTCCTGCAGCAGGAGCGAGTCGGCAGGACCAAGGCTAATCATGTATGAAGGCCAATTCACACGACACTGTTCACAGTGTCCACTTAGACTCTTCTCTCACTCAGGTTGACAAGTGTTTCCTTTCAAAGTAGTTTGTCCTTTTGTGCAAAGATTTTTTTTTATTGGTAAGTTAAGAAGTTCTAGAGGATCTAGGACTGTGTTTTTGGCCTGAGATTTGGGAGAGCTCTCTTCTGATGGACAGCTGTTTCTTCTAGCTCGGCAGGCCAGTTAAATGTTCTTTATTTGTACAATTTGGTCTTTTGTTAACTTTCTGGTGTTGGGCAGCACACAGAATAGAAGCCCCAGAATGTCCTTGTTATACAATGATGATATTATTTTTAAGTTTATAAATATATATATATACATATATATCTTTATCACCTATATGTCAAAGTGGTTATAAGTTATTGGTCTTATCTCTACTTTTCTGTGGATGTCAAAGACTCCTGCTGCCTGCTCTCACCTACCAATGATTCCACCTTCTCGCTCACAGAAGACCTCAGCCTTCGTCCAGGGATTCGATATATTCTGTCTCAGGACTTTGTTTCAGTGATATCAACATTTTTTATGAGTTCTCAGCCTTCATACAGGCACTAGACTTGGCTGTGTGAACCTTACGATTCAACAAAAACCTACCTCAGCCGGAATGAATGTGTTTCGGGAAGCTTTTAGGGACTTTACCTTCCCCTGTGCTCACAATTACTTTACATGCGGAGGAACTGATTGGTTTGAAAATTACAAGATCAGGTGCCGCACTACCTCAGATGTCAAGAATCGTCTCTCTTCTCCTGCTTGTCGAAGAAAAACGAAAAAAACGAGTATCCAACATAAAGCACTTCCAAATGCTGAAGTTAATGTTCTACCTCAAGATAACAATGTTAATGTTGTCGCTGTTGTTGTTGTTTGTCTGTTTATTGCATAATGAAAAACCCTTGTTTTCCCCCTCTGTGAAATCCTGGCTTCCCTCTGTTGATGAATATAGTGTTTGTAGATACAATGTCAGTACCTCATGCAAGTTGACAGACTGATAACACTGTTGTTTGAATTACAGTTTGTTAGGAATATGTATGAATTATGCTGTTCCATTATAAGCTTTTTTTTAGATTTTATTTCATTCAAAAGATCATTATACTTTCTTTTTTTTGTCAAACGTAGTTGCTTCAGTTGAATGAAAAGCCATTAGAGATACACTGTGTTGCTAATGATGTGTTCAGGACTATTTACTGCTGAACGAGATGTGATACATAATGTTCAATTGGACAAGAGGCAAAATAATATAATATACAGACATCATATATGTGTCTAAAATTAGCGCTATGCTTGAGTTCTGTGTGTGTGTGTGTGTTGGTGTGCAGATGTGTTTTATTGATTGAATGAATGTTTATATACGTATATGATGTATGTAAAACAAGAAGAAAATTAAGCACAAATCTTAATGTCCCAAAACATTATTCCACCATTGTTGGTGTAATGACTTAAAGGAATGGTTTGACATTTTGGGTAATACACTTATTTGCTTTCTTGCTGACAGTCAGATGATACCACCCTTGTTTCTCTGTGTTAACTATGAAGCTGTAGCCAGTAGGCGATTAGCCTTAAAGCACATACACATAAAATCACCTCTAAAATCACAAATTGTCATGTTTACATTACTGTTTGAGTACAGATTAAGCGAACGTAACACATGTAACGTGATTGAGCTTGAGAGGTGCTGATAGGCAGATTTTTGAACTTTGGATAGAGCCAGGCTAGTTGTTTCCCCCTGCTTCAAGTCTTTATGCTAAGCTAAGCTAATTGCCTCCCAGCTCTATCTTCATACTTAAAGAAATAGTTTGACATGTTGGGAAATACGCTTATTCTGGTGGAAATTAGATAAGATGATGGATGCCACCCACATGTCTGGTAAATATGATGCTACAGCCAACAGATGGTTAGCTTAGCTTAGCATAATGACTAGAAACATGAACCATAACAGTAACAAAATCCACCTACCAGCACCTCTAAAGCAGACTAATTAATACATCATATCTGTGTAAAAACGACAATTTGCAATTTTACGTGGGCTTATGTGCCGGATACTTTTTTGACTGGGAGCAGTAACTTCCTGGAGTCTCCACTGGTTGCTAGGCAACTACTAGATGTTTAACAGACAGATATGAGAGTGATATTGATCTTCTCTAACCTTTCGCCAGAAAGCGAATAGTCCTAAGTGTATTTCCCAAAATGTTCAGCTATTCCTTTGATTAAAATTGGCAGCAGTGTATTCCTAACCTCATTCTGGATATTTGTTGCTGCAGTGCTCTTTTTTTATTTTCATGTCACATTATCTGCCTCTTCTTTAAACAAAGTAGTAGCCTTTTAGACTTCTGGTGCCCAGGAGACATGACAGTTGATGATCGTGCTTGACTATTGTTACTCTCATCCCAAAACCACAATTGCTGCTCAGCCTTCTCCCTCCTGTCAACACTGACTAGTTAAAGTGCTTCAGGAACACCATGTTTATAATAACGACCACAGACGGAGAGCTTGGTGAGGGAGATAGACGGTCGTTGGGTGGCTCTGCGATCACAGGGCTCTCTCTCCGGCTCTCTGCTCTGCGTCGTCACATACAGGACTTGCTCTCATGCATTATGGTTACCTACCTCAACCCTGTTTTGGCCTTTCTCTCAGGTCTTAATGAAGGAAACATACAGAGGATTACACACATATATAAAAATATAAATATATAAAAATAAAAAAATAAAAAAAATATATATATATGTATATATACATATATATATATGTATATATACATATATATACACACATATATATATATATATATATATATATATATATATATGTATGTGTATATATATATATACATCGACACATCGACACATGCTGGACAGAAAAAGTAGACAGAAAGGGACACATCACACACACTTTTTTGGACCTTTATCTCATGCACTAACTAATATAACGGTTCAAGTTCATGCTTAGTTTCTAGTGGATGTGAATGTATAACTTTGGTTATCATCAGATTTTTTTTTCATATCACAAGCTTTTAACTCTCTTTTTTCTCACTGGTGTTTGACTTTATATCCTCTGTGGAAAGTTTATCCGTGAATTAGTGAAGTAAAGTGAGAAAAGTAAAGTGGGTGGCACTTACAACTCCAATAAGCACACAATTACACACGATTGGTTTATTAATTTGCCTTTCTGGCTCGTAAACCCGAGCGTGACTCATTACCTTAACTATACTGCATTCACGTGATATCGACTGGGAAAAAACGTTGATGTCGGCCTCCTAGTTGTAATTCCAAGTTGTGATATTGGGAATTTCTGACAGCTACGATATCTTCAAGTTAGCGAAAAGAAGTACACAAGTGTAAACAAACTTAAGGCTGTCACTAGTAAGTAATTTGTTCAAAACATTGAAGAGTTTACCTTGTTCCGTTCATTCGCCATGCCTCTGCTGCCTCACTTGAGTGACAAGCTAACATTACGGTGAGACAGTTGCATTTTGCAAAGTCAGCAAACATCTGTGGTATTGAATCCAAAATGCTTCCTCACGTTACCTCTCAGATAGTTCAGCACGCTAGCTACTTTTCAGCACACCCCTGCTAGCTTTCTCCATTTTACGTTAGCAAAGATAACAACAATAACAGCATTTTGACTGCAATTGATTCAGCTTATTTAAAATGAGCTATGCACTGCTTTTATGTATCTGGTTTCACACAACAAAACTAGCTAAATTATGCTATTTAAATAGTGTGACTACAAGGAATAACAGGAGGTTTTCCAGTTTTTCCCATTTTGCTAACATTCTGTGAATGCAGCATACGTTTCAAAGAGGATTAATGAAACTATAGGAAATTGGAACATAGTTTTCAAAATGCATATTTCAATTATTTTGGCTCTACATACTGTATCATGTCTTCTGATCGTCCACGACATTCCACATGAGAGTTGTACCTGTCCCCACGGCAGAGAATCACCTTCCATCTTTGTGTGTTGCATTATACACAGTTTCCATTTTAGTGATCGTCTTAGGTACTGGGATTGTATGCCTTTTAAATTTATTTGTTTATGCTTATTTGTTTGCAGATTTTCTCCTTGCATCCATTTCTTGTATTTGATTGTAGACGTTGGTGTTAATATCATGTTACAAGTGTTGGAAAAACAATAATGGTACTTGTCAAAATAAGTCCTGCTTGTATATTTATTAACTACCAACGTGAATATTTTCTCTCCGGGGCTGCTGAAGCCTTAATCAGTGTTTTTACTTCTGTTGTTCCAAGTAGTTTCACTGGGGAAACAAGTGGTGTGCTTTTCTTCCTTCCTTCTTTCCTTCCTTCCTCTGTCCCTCAGTGTAATCTAAGGTTAATCTCCTCCTGCAGGAAATTGCCCACATCTCACCCGTGGATGTGACAGGTTTTAGTGCCATACTGTTCAACGTGATTCACGGGGAAATGTGGTGCAGTGATGATCATGTTTACGTGATTAGACTTTGATAGGTCAGGTTGTCGTATTGCTGTATAATATTAGAACTTGTGTGATTTAATGGAGCCCTTAAAGCTGGTCTCACTGACAGACTGGTGCTGTAACTCCATCAGGGACCAGATGATTCCTTCACTGGCACAGTTAGTGAAAAAAGGGGCCTTTGTCTTGTATAGTTTGCAGCCTTGAGAAGTGTTATATCACCAAACTCTGCTCCTGTCAGTTAACCAGTCTCCTTTTTTCTTCATTCAAGAATCCTGACCTTTGGACAGGGAGAGTGTGCGCTCAGGGACTCTCTGATCCGCTTGTTATATGTCTATCAGCAGGCCGCACCTGGCCTTCTGGACACGATTTTCCTCTTTAAATTCTGCTTTGTGCCCAGTTCAGACAGATTTGCTGTAAGGTATGCCTTCTTTGTTGGTCATTTTAGTAAATAAGAGAAAGTGTTGGCCAGATAATGAGTATTTAACTGAGTCATTTGTCCCCTGTTTGGCCACGCTGCTAGAAATACAACGGGGAAATTTCAACTGCCTCCTTAGTCCCCAAGGATGATGAGAACAAGGATGTGCTGATTACACATTAACTTGAGGTTACAATTTATGTAGAAAAATAATCTGCAAAAACTTCAGGGAAATCACATTCACAATGAGAATTTAGATTTGTGTTGTACTCAGTGAAAGATTACTGTTAAGATTACTGATTACGATTTTATGTTAATATTCATTCTAGAGCTGAAGCAGTTAGTCAGTCAATAAGTCGATCAGCAGAAAATTGATCAGAAACTATTTTGATAATCGATTAATAATTTTTAAAGCATAAAAGCCAAACTACTAAATTAACTACTTCAAGCATCTAAATTGTGAGAATTTCCTCCTTTTCTTTATTATATGTGATAGTTGAGTGAATATTTTGGGGGGTTGGACAAAACAAGCGAACTATTTAATCGATTAACTGGGAAAATAATAGGCTGATTAATCGATAATGAAAATAATCATTAGTTGCAGCTGTACTTCATTCACACTTCTTCTTGTACCCTCACAAAGAAGGCGTCCTGAACTGGGCATGTGCAGGATTTGTTTTACATTGATATATTCTGGTTGATCTTAGTGGTGAGGATGTTTTGGGTAACTGAAATATTCTGACTCTGGTTTCTCCAAAAGTCCAAAGCCTGATGCCTCTTCTTGAAATATCCTTTACATTATGTGGTATTGATCGTTGTGGCACCATTGACCATCCGATATGATTGTGAATTGATTACATTTCCGATGCATTTATCTCTATGGTGTTCTGCTCTGAAACCCTGATGACTGTACATGTCAAATAATGCTGAGTTTAGTCAAATGGTGATTTAATGTAATTGTGCTTTAATGTTTGAGATCAGTATTATATTTTATATACCTCTGTCAAGAAAGCAGATTGGATCCAGTGTGTTTAAAGGTAGTAGGAAGAGAAAACGCTACAGTAGAGCTGCATGAGAAACGAAAAAAAAGTGTTAGTTAATAATTATTGGACTTGTGATGGTAACACTGTGATATTTAGCCGATTAATGGCAAAATAATGTTGTGATCTCAATATGGTGCTATTGATGGCCCTGTCTCACATTGTCGGTCAATCTGTTTTGATGGTTTGTATTGATGAAAATAGGTTGAGTGACCTTTTCCGCTGACAAATCAGACTCTGTCTTGCCCTCGCTGATGCTTGATGATCACCTCATCCTCATCCTGTTCCCACCAGTCATCCTCACATGAGTGACTCGGGGTGAAGTTCTGTCAGTCCTGTTACCTTTTGAAGTGACACGTTGTCTTCATTTTCCTTCGCAAACCATCTTTGTTTGAGGAGTATCGATGTTGTCAACGTGATCTAAAGCCATTCGGTCATCCTTCATTTGGCCACTATATTAAGAAAGGAGCTCCTGGGTGGACTCTGCAGGTGACTGACCTCCCACACCTGTCCTGTGAAGTTAGCGTCAAACATGAAAGTAAATTACGGCTTCTCAGTAAAAACATCATTGTTTAAGCCTGCTTACAGAGACACGCGTCGTAAAATCTTCCTGTATAAGAGCACCACATAGCAGATTTTCTTTGCATTTATGTTCATGATTCACAGTCCAATCTTCAGTCCTGCGGGAAAAAGAATATTTCTTAAAAGGAAAATTATGCCAATATATTGTTGCCGTATCAAACCATGTAGGCGTAAGAATATGTGACCCTCTCTTGCCCAGTGTTGCGTGTTTGCATCAAGAATTTTACTCATATGCATAAAATATAAGAACTGATGTGAGATTAGTTTTAATCGAACTTTGTTTTATTGGCCACGAATTTAAAGTTTCCACACTTTGTCGTCATCTCCAGTGGTAAGAGGTGATGAGAAAAGTTGGATTTGTGGTTGTGTAGAAGCCCTAGTTTATTTAATCTACGACTGCAAAATTTAAGACTCGCCCACAAGTGATGTTTAATCTCTGTTAATGGGTTTAAAGCCCCTGAAAACTTCACAGCCAGAGAATTTTTCTATAACATTAAATATTTATGAGTAAATAAGAAACAATTAAAGTTAAAGTTCAGGGGGGAAAAAGAGTTTAACAGTCATAAACTCAGCTAATCTGCTTCATCAGGGACTTCCAACTGAGCCTACTTCAAATGAGAGAGTAAACAGAAACACAAATGCAGAAATCTCTTACGTGAAAACCACCAAAACTCATGTAGGACCCCTGTTGCTCATTTTAAGAAGCTGATTGAGAAAATAAATATTTTCAGGGCCTTTTAAGATGTTGATTCGGACGTGTGAAAATACAAACATGGGGTTAAAAGCATTGTAGTCAGTGTGCTCAGTTTTTAACTTTATTGGTATTGTCAACCAGGACTCCATCAAGGAAAATCAGGCTGTTTTTATGTATTCTCTTACATACAGATCGATTTATTAACAACATATAACTAAAAACATTATAGATACTATTTTTAGGTCCGGGTGCAGCTGATATAAGAGCAGGACAGTAATCTTATCATGCACGCAAGACTTGACCTCAAGCAGTTGGGTCCTGATGTGTTTGTAGGAATTTAAAAATTGCCATCAAACTATATATAAAACACTTCTTGGTGAATGGCTTCCATTTACTTAGTCGTTTGTTTTCCAGAGAAACGTTTACTTGCTTTTACACTGAAAGAATTGTTGTCTTCTTCTCAGTAGAATATCTGACCACAACAAAGGGCAAGAGACAGGAAAAGCTGTCTGCCATTTTATTCTCACGCCAGTAGAGTTGCTTTTACTGGTACTACAGTTCATTAAAAACGAGTAAAACTTCTGTTTAATCTATGCAGTTCTATTTCTTTTCTTCTATTTTATCCTACAGGGTTCAAATGTGGTGCCAACCTGAAACCAAAAACCATATGCATTACCAGCTGTGTAAACTACTTGTTTAATGTCACGAACTAAGCCTCATTTGTACTGTTACCTGCGTTTGATTAATTGATCGACCACTTGGATGGAACAAAGGGAGCACACATCTGTCAAGTCAGTCCATGATCACACATCTGTCTGCTTTCACTGTTTCTCCCACAGGTTAATTCAGGTCAACATGAGATGATGTAATAAGCTCAGAGCATTGTCAGGGATCGCTACTGTATGTTTCCACACTCTCTCTAGACCAAGGTGTCGAAATCTTAAATCTGTATACACATCCACATATACGGTGTGAACTGTATGTGTGGATGTATGTGTGTAAAAAGGCAAAATAGACCATTTTTAGTGGTTTGTATTGTTTTAGGGTTCATTGTGCAAAACTGAAGAAAAAACAATAACAGTGATAATAAACTAGCTCTAGTAATAATGACTCTCTTTATTGTGTGTGTGTGTGTGTGTGTACCTGAGACTTTGAGCTCGGTGGATAAAGAAGTGTAATTTACAGCACAGATGTGTGTTTGCTTGGTTGCTTCCTGCGGTCCGTTGAGATGCAGCAGATCAATCTGATGCAGGCCTCTCCACTCCCTCCCCACTTTACCGTCCTGTTCTACTGTTCAGCACATTAACTCATGGCCCGCTAGCCAGACAAAGGGTATAGAGCACGGGGCCCAGAGCTCCTGGTCGATGAAGGTTGGTGCCAGACTTCTAATCACTGTGAATCCCAGTGCATGATTGAACTTCAAGACAAAGGAAGAGTCCAATATGGATCAAGCTCCTCTTTCTCTCTCTCTCTCTCTCTCTCTCTCTCTCTGTCTCTCTCTCTCTCTCTCTCTCTCTCTTTTGGGCTCCAGTTTGTTTTTGTAGTTTTGGCCATTATTCCTATTGGGAACAATAACATTGTTAATTGCTGGAATCTGGGAATGCAGCAACATCACTATAAAGAAGTCCAACGGAGCAAGAAACATGAGCAGTCAGGTAATCATACAGGTTTTAAACAAACCTCCAGGTTAGACAAACGTATTGGGAAGATGGTAAACTTATTTGACAAAACAATCTCACTACAAGGTCCATTTAGTAGCTGAGCCAGAATTTGTCTTTGGATTGAAGATGTTGAAATGTTCCTTTTTCTGAGCACTTAAAGGATTTCTCATCCAAGTTGAAAGTTTGCTCTTGATCTTGGTTAATTTATTGCCCAAACTATCCATAGAAACATCCATCACAGTTTACGCACTAATTTTCTTGTTCAATTTTTGACCTTTTGTACAATTGTGCAGTTTTCATGTGCATTGAGGGATTATTACCAACGCTTCAGGTGCGCTCACTTTCAGTTTTATCTTCTAATTAAGTGGTTTACATAATCCGGCTTAACTATTATCTGACTGTCTGAATGCTGTGGGTTTTTTTTTTTGACTGGGACTTATTTGTAGATGTGGCCGCATTGATCTCAGCAATTAACTTGCCGAGTGCAGTGTTATCATAATCAATAGAAACGATGGCCAAAGCTACAAGAATTCTCAATTCCTTTGCATCTCTGCATTTCTCAGGACATCCACATTTCTAATGCTGAATCTAATGCTAATGCTAATCTGTGTCTGTCAGTATGTGTGCAGGACTGTGTTTCTGTTTAGGTGTGCTGACGAAAGCTGTTTCCTAAAAATAATTTCAGTTCTTCTGTAATTTTAGGTGTGAACATCAGATAAAAAAAAAGTGAGCTTTTCATAATACGTGACTGGGTTTACTGTGTTATTCACAACAGACTTCAGTGCTGCACGTTAAAGTTTTCTCTCCTTTCCTCACAGCAACTATAGCTGTGATGTGTAAATATGTGTATTTATGTGGGATGAGAGGTGAGCGCTGTGTGGAAGATTGTAGTAGGGATGGTGTTTGTGATCATTACAGCAAGTTTATTTGTGGTTTTAATAGAGAGACAACAGCAGAGTAGTTTTCCACAAGCAGCTCCCCTTTCTTCCCCTCTCACGGACACACACACACACACACACACACACACACAGACAGAGACACACACACACACACACACAAAACAGTCCAGACTGACCGTGTAAAGCAGTGAAACTCTATCCCTGGCTGGACCACCTCAACTGGGCCCCGGCTCCTCCTGACCCCACAGCATTTAAGGCGAGTTGAGAAAGGGGACCTCAGTTTCCCAGAAAGAGCCCAGAGGAGGAGAAGGGGGGGTGCAGCTGTCTTCTGGCTTCTCACACCGCACGCCTTTTAGCGGCTCAAAGGGAGCAGCCAAGAGAGAGGGAGGCCAGAGGTCACACCAGCCAACTTTCATACCCGCCTACCTCTGATGTTCCCTTTTTTTTTTTTCCCCTCTTCTTTTTTTTACTGTTTCCAGATTTCCCAGCCGTAACACACTTCCCAGGTGACATCCCTCCTCTCACGTCGCAAATAACCCAAACCGTTATGTCAGCTCCTGTTTCTTTTTTAAATGCTATCCTCTGTGTGTGTGTGTGTGTGTGTGTGTGTGTGTGTGTGTGTGTGTGTGTGTGTGTGTGAGAGAGAGAGAGACTCAGCGGTTTCGACGGATTCTTAAATGTGTAAAGTAAAAGTTTCACAATCAAATTTAAGTTAAACTTGGAATTATAATCCTTTTCTCGTTCCTTCACACAAGATATTCAAAGGAAACAATGCTTGTGCAGATGTAAAGCGGAAAACATATGACATATCATCACTTTTTGAAGTTGATATTGTGAACTTGTTAGCAAACTGTTGCTTATTTACACATCCAGCAGTTATGGTGCAACATGGCCACCTGGTGAATGTAAGTCCAATATTTACTCTCCTTTAAGCTTTGTTTTGGTCTCCACCAACTCCTGAGGGAAATATCTGGCTCTTTAGCTGCTAAATGCTCCACTATGTTCACCAGATAGTCGCTAACTGTGTCTGTCTGCTGTTTGGTGCTGGACAGGCAGCGTACAGTGGGTTTATCAGAGCATTTTTGGTAAACAGCTGCCTGCTGTGACTGAAAACTATGCTGATGCTGACAGCGGCGAGAGTGAAGCAAAACAGTGAAGTAGTGGGCCGTAAAACCAAAACACTGATCTGAAAGATGCTGAAAGGCCCCGTAGAGCTGAGGGAAACTGCTGAGTCAGGTGATAAGTCTCTGTGGGTTATTGTGACCCCTTTCACATCGTCATTTGTTTGATTGTTAATATAAAAATATTGTTTTTAGCAGCTTTAAAGTAAGTTCTTATTATGCAGAAAGGCCCATATTAGTGTTATTATGTGTAATTCAGGATGCTTATTACTGATTCATATAAGCAGGACTTTAATGTGGTAGTTGATCAAGATGGGGCTAAATTTAACTATGTACTGCTGAACAGTTGAATCCGTAACATGCCACAACAAGCAGGTAGAGCGGGTCGTCCATTAATCGCAGGGTTGGCAGTTTGATCCTCAGTTCCTCCTGTTCTTGAACAAGAAAGTGGACCCCAATTGCTCCTCATGGTTAGACCAGTACCTTCCATGGTAGCTTGCCACCGTCGGAGTAAATGAGAGGCAAATTGTTAAACGCTTTGGATAAAAGCGCTATAATAACGTCGCCCATATTTTATCAGATGTTTTGTATGTAAAATCTGCAAATAGCTTGTAACTAAGCTGAACTCTTGCCTGATGTATGTGTTCGTGAGAAGGCCAGTGTGGTTTGAAAAACACAATATAATTTCTGCCACTTCTCCCTTCCCTGTGCTGTTGCCTGTGGTTCCAGTTTAAGAGGGAGTGTCATGTGGTGGAGGGTGACTGATGGAGAATGTGGGCATTAACATGCTGAGGCCACAGGAGATGTGGCACTGAAAGCATTAATGGAGTGACTGTTTCTGAGAAAAGGAGGGCTGATGTGATTGCAATGTGTGCCTGGGGAATCATTTTGCAGGAGCCGACCATGCAGGCTGTATAGCTGCCCTTATAACACATTTGTATGTATTTGAGAGATAAATCGGGTGGCCTTTGCAATGGCAGTGAGCATAGGGCTCACAAGCAGAGATATGCAGTCAATCATCTATGACACAGCCCCCCCACCCCCCCCACCACCCCATCCCTCAAGCTTATCTTCATTTATCACTCAAACACACACACTGTAGTCGTGTTTGAGCGACTACTCACCGGTTAACACGTACAACGCATCCAAGTGCCCTCAAGAAAGAAAAGGTGGGGAGGAGGGTAGAGCGTGGGGGAGGGGGAGTGGCAGAGATATTGCATCCCCGGTGCACACAACGGCAGTGATGTGTGGAGCAGGACAAAGAAAGGATGGAGGGTGAGACAAAGGGAGCAAGGGATGGAGATGCTGGGAAAGACAAGCTCGAAGGATGCTGGAGGCAGCAACGAATGGCAGTAAAGTGTGAGGATGTAAAACCAAAAAGGGAGGGAAAGGTGGTGTATGCTGCTTTGGAGTTAAAATTTTAAAAAACAACATATTTTCTCACCTCTCGTGGTATCTAGCCATGCAGATAAATGCATGGTTTTGAGATATTTAGCTATATAGATATTTAGAGATTTCTGCTGAGGTGAATGGAATTTCGTTTGTGGTGCCCGCAGGATTAAACGCATCATTTGGGTTTTCCCCTGCCATCATTTTTAACACCACACCATTGTGGGATATTGCCTCAAGAAAGTAAATTTCAAACTAAAAGAAAGTGAGCAGAAATGGCTCAAAAAGGCCACGAGAGAGCCCTCAAGCACTTGTTGATTTCACAGTGGGAAACACTGTCAACAGTTTTGATGAAGACTCTTTCTATGAAAACTGTTCACACTGAGGACTTTGGTTTAACAGCAGCACTATTTCTGGAGAGACACACAGAATTTTTAGCCATGCTAGCAGCAGGGCTCTAAGGATGGCAATGTTGGTCTGTCGGCCAGTTGGTTTTTAGTGAAATATCGTGACATTTATTGGATGGGGTGCCATGAAATTTTTGCAGACATTCATCGTCCCCAGAGGATGAGTTGTAGTAACTTTGGTGATCCCATAACTTTTCCTCTAGCACCATCATCGGGTCAAAGTTTAAGTTTGTCCGATATTTTGGTTTATGACCAAATACCTGAAAAACTAATGACGTTCCCATCAGCCTCAGCTGTACTTTGTGTCCAGTGCTAATTAGCAAATTTTAGCATGCTAATGCACCACACTATGAACATGGTAAGTATTATACCTGCTTAACATCAGCATGTTAGCATGGCTGTAGACTCTTAGTCTTGTTTAATGTTAGTTTTCAGTGCTTCAAACTGCAAAAACTAAATTAAATTTACCTCCATTGTGCTGGGGTGGAGGCAGAAATCTTACATAATACATAAAAAAGCTGGTCAAATAAAAGCATAACTACATGTATGGCTAGATACCACTAGTAAGTAATTTGGGTGAACTGACCTGAGAGAGAAAGGAAAGGATGGTGTAAAGTGAGGCTGAGCTTTACGCTCACTACAACAGTTTAGATTTGTGGTCACCGCTAAACACATAGTTGGTCATTTCCACCACGGTTCTCTCACTCATTATCTCGTCTTCTTTGCTTTTTCTTCCTCTCCTGGTCCACACTTTGTCTTGCTGCTGGTTGCCCCAGGCCTGTCCCTCTCCATTAGCACCAGCCCTCACCTATCTCTAATCCATTCTCAGGAAGAAACCCACTCGGGGATTGTGGTCTGCAAACAGGGCTTTGTTCCAACACTTGTATCTGGCCTTGAGGAAGCGTTGTTTTGTAACGCATGACATGAAAAAAAATATGGTATTCATTGTCTCTTTGATTGACTCAAACATTTTACATATTGATTTTTCAAGGTTTAATCACGCTGCTCTGTGCCAAGGTCGGCTTCCTGTTACATTGCCCTGAACAGAGTACAGTTGTTGCCGGCAGAGGGAAACAGCTATATATTCTTATCCATCAATGAAGGAAAACATTGAAGAGTTGACCCCCGTCTGCACCCTCACCCCATCCTGTTCTGTCTTTCTCTCCCTTTATCTCCCCTCCTCTCTCTATCTGTTTAATCACACAGAGCCATATGGATGCACAGTGTGTTGTATTAATTAGACCCCAGGGCGTAGCCGCACACCGGGGACTGGAGTGACTCCAGCAGTTGCTATGCTGGGAGCAGAAATCTACCTCCCAGCATAAAGTGGGAGGGTGGAGATACAGTAGGTGTAGCTAAAGATTGGTCACATGCAGCAAAATATTTTTTCTGGTAGTAGTGCAGCTAAGACGGAGACATGTGTTTTCAAAGAGCCCCAGATCAGCTGTGTTGTCCTGCTGATTGTGGCTGGATGCTGGCAGGACAACAGAGCAGAAAGTCTCACAAGGGAGGAATGAAACTAGTGTTGAACTCAAGGTAGTCATGAGGAATATTAAGCGATTTAAATGAAGCGATGAAAATCAAGCCGACAAACTTATTATGCAGGTTGATCAATTAGCCAAAGTTAACCAAATTTAATCCAGATCAATTTGGTTTTACTCTACTGTTGGATGTTTGCCCACTAAAATGATTACATCAACTTCAGCTAATCAAATTAATCTCACTGCAAAAATTCTATTATTTTTGTGTTACTATTTTTCTCACTGTAGCCTATGTATTGTTCCTCTGGCTACATGATTGGACCATTTTATTTATTGTTGAGAACGTGTTTTGATTTGCTTGTTTTTGGGTAGCTTCTGTTTCTTAAATCAAAACGATGTGGTCAAATTTCACCACTTATCTCTTTGAAAGATGTATTCTTAAATGGATGAGATAATCTGGAACACTTTATTTTACGGGTCCACAGTTTCCTAATAGCTTCCTAGAAAGGCACTTCTTTGTAAATGTAATCTCTTGGAAAGATTGTTGAAAAGGACTATGTCATTCTATGATCATTACAGGAGAAAATTGAGAAAGTGTTCAAAGTAATTGCCTTTCGTTCAGAGCAAAGCAGTTCAGAAAAAGTCTTTCTGTGTAGTCAAGACAATGACAGTTTTCCAACAACATTTTGCTGTACAGATTGTAAAGACCTTTGAGGCAAGTTTGTGATTCGTGATTTCTGACTATATAAATATAAATTACTTGACTTGACAAAACTAATATTTATGGTTTAAATGGATCTTTAAATTGAGATTTTAGCAGTTCTATTCAAATTCTTCTGAAAAATCAACACCCGCTTTTACAATCTACTATGTACAGTGACTATTAAATGAGTGGGTACTACTACGTGTATCTATTTCTCTATAATGAGTACCAAATTACATAGTTCTTTCCAGGAAACTTCCTTGAAAACTACTACAGAACCTGAATGCATCACCTAGTGTGATGATCAGCCTTGAAGTATTTGATTAACAGTGGAGTGTTGTTAAAATGTAACACTGCGATTGTGTGAGGAATTCTATTTATCATTAACATTCACATTTAGCAAAGTCATGAGCACTGTGAGCTTTTATTCTCCGTCAGGTTGCACCAACACACCGGGCTGACAGGCAGGTGCTTTCAGCCATGTTTACCTGATCTGCCTTTATTGCTTAATGCATGCTTCCAAGTGCTTTATAATAATGCTGAAAGAATAAATAGCTCAGACATTACACCTCCTGAAGTGTCGAGGTTTTGTTTTGTTTTGTAAGAATGAGGGATCCATTTTTTTCCAGCAGGTTATATAAGCCTGGGCGCCTGAGCCTTGTAAGGGTTAAAGAGTGCACTCACTGGGGAATAAATCAGACGAGGGTTGTTGTTGGTCCGTGCTGTGTGTGTGTGTGTGTGTGTGTGTGTGTGTGTGTTTGAAACAGGGAATGAGAGAAAGAGGCGGAGAATGAGAAACAGAAAGAGAGGAAGCCTAGGTTCAGTTAAGCTTCATCCATCCCTCATCGGGCCACTGCAGAACACAGCACTAACAAGAAAACAAAGGAATAAAAGTTTACATATTCAGCTATGTGCATGTAGAAAGAAAAGAAAAGAAAGAAAGCTGGCAGCAGTGTCTGGTTAGCTGGTCCTGTCTAAAAGAAGCTGACCCTGCTCCTTGTGTGAAGCGACCTTCTGTATTTGCCCAAACTCTTAAGTGTTGTGAATTCCTGAGTCTCACACGTCGTACCCACTGAGCGACCGCAGACCTGGGTGGGCATCAGGTCCAGTTGCTAGGCTGGCGAGGTGGGCTGCTTGAACTAAGGGGCCAACGGAGGGAGCAGGGGGGCCTAAATGGGGAGCTGGCTGTGGTGAGGTCGGCTTAAGGGGTCATGGGGAAAGGGGCAGATACGGGTCAGTGTTTGCCCAGCTGTCTCCTGGGCAGTTGAAAGGGAAGTTACTGCTTGGGTTGGTGGAGATGGTTGTGACGTGTTATTCAGGAATTGCGTTTATACTGGCCAAAGGCGGCAGTCAGGGAGTGATTTTAAATCCTGTGTGTTATAGAGATGTTTCCTACTGTCCTTAAAGCTGCAACAAATGATTGTCTGGCCACTTGGGGGCAGCAGAAACAAGCTGTAAACACAACACTGACATATCATCACCTTATGAGTTTATCTCACTGGCTTATTTACACATCCAGCAGTTACAGAGCAACATTATCATTCATTTGGAGTCGTGTTTGTGGCCACTTGATGAATTTAGATCTAATATTAACTCTCTTGTAGCTCTCAACTCCTGAGGGAAATATCTGACTCTGCTAAACTATATACTATAAACTATACTACGTTCACCAGTCTGAAGAAGCCAGTGGTTGTTTATTTTTTGTCCTTTGGTTTAAAATGTGGTCACTCATGTTCACTGCCCTGATATTAGTCTTCCTCCAAACATCTGCGGTCACTATAATCCTCTCAAAGTTACCCTCCATTATTCTCCTGCCCTCTCCTCCTCTCAGGAGTCCCAGGAGAATTCATTTCCACTGCTTCATCTGCTTTACCAAATCCTGTGAAACAAGCATGCAACATACAGATCCTTAATCCTGTATCAAACACGGACACATTTATTAGATTTAGTTTTTGACTTTTTTTACCTCTATGTCGCTGTTTAAACTAGAAATTTGGTCTGTAAGTTAGAGGCAAGTATCTACTATTGAAGCAAGGTACAGTATCAGAACTCGTATTTTTTTTAAATCTCATTGGGTAAAGGCTCAGACCTGAAAGCAACAATAGGCAAACAAGGATTTTTCATGTATACAAAGTCTTTGATTGAAGCTTTAGGAACACAAACATACCAATATGAAGCGGCTGAGCTTGTTTTATTGACAACAGAAACATATAAAAATGAGGACTGGCCTGAGGGTCCACTTTAATCCCGTTGTTGTACTCCAAGATTGGATCATGTGGAATGATTGCATTGCTCTCAAATTGCATCATCACCCGCAGGATGAAGGATAGTCGGCCTAATGGATGAACCTATTTCTGTGCTGGAGCACCGGACCCACTTCCAAGCTTCATGTGACCTGAAGAGTCAGGTTAGGGTGGAGAGATGGGTGGATGGGTGGATGGTGGGGTCACAGGTGGAGGTTACCGTGGTTGCTCGTTTGTCTTATCAAATTA
The DNA here is from genome assembly GCA_008360985.2 of Macquaria ambigua. Lineage (NCBI taxonomy): Eukaryota > Metazoa > Chordata > Actinopteri > Centrarchiformes > Percichthyidae > Macquaria > Macquaria ambigua. The sequence continues at coordinate 219,663 of VMKM01000057.1, read as the reverse complement.
GTGGGCTGGTGTGGAGGCGAGGTGAAGGTCAGGGTGGCTGCTGCTGCTACCCCAACCCCCCACCCCGTCCACCAACACCACCACCACCACCACCACTATGTTCCTCTGGTCAATGTCCTTCTTCACCATTGACATCTCACTCAATAACCATTACTCTCAACTGGACATGAAGTGGGTGGACCCTGCTGGGCCGCTAATCACACGATCAATAAGTGACCATAAAATACCAGTGAGCTCACCAGAGGGATCTATTAGTATAGAGTGTAACACTAACTGAATCACAGTACATAATGATATTAAGAGGGCAGCGAGTACAAGAATAACACATCATATTATTGGCTTATATACTGACACTGTATACTGTACTGTATACATTTTATACAAAATTTAACAAATTTAAAATTGCAATTTTAACAATGGCCTTTCTTTGTTGTCTCAGCCTATAGGCACAATGCTATTGGTCTGCATGCTTGTTAATGTATGGATGATGAAACACACACACACACACACACACACACACACACTGTGGAAACACCAAAAATGTCTCACTGCACAGGAAAGAAAAGCATTGCCACCTGATGGTCAGATGTATTCACTGCAGCAAGAGTTCTCAAATGTACCCCATGATGCACTTCTTTTATTTTTTTACATTTTATTTTGAACTTCATGCTGTTCCTCACATCACACTGTGATGGAAATGTCCATACAGGCTGGAACTGTCCGTACATTGTCAAAGTCCAGGGATGTACAACGAGTATGATTTAAAAGGTGGTTCAGCCACACTCACGAGGGGCACATAAATAAAAATACACTACGTAGTTGCAGCCGAGTCCATTTACTTCCTGATATGATCAATAGATGAGGAATACCTTTTTCTCATAGTAACCCTTTTAGCTATAATCTTACACAACATTAAAGCCTGCTGGTTCTCATGTGGCAATTTTAGGGAGCTTTCATAACAACCCAAAACAGCAACAGTCAGTCTAACCCTAATGTTCTGTTTGGGGTCTATAAGCACTCAAACAAAACATATCTAACATCATACTTACCATGACCTTTCTTAATTTTAAAAGATTTGCTTATAAACATGATTTTGAACTGATGTTTCAGAAGCTACATATAATGATGCATTTCTTCTCAGAGACCCCAGCTGTAAAACATGGTTAAATTCAGTGGATCTCTTTATCTGTAATTGGTGTTGACGGTGCTTTGTATGCAGCACTATCGCTCCCAGAGCCCAAATACGTCTATATGGATTTCTTTTACTGGAGCTTTATAGGGAGTCAGAGGTCTCTGGGCTCTAATTGATCTGAAACATAACGTTACTATGTAGGATAACATATTGTACATGTCTTTGTCTGTGAATGACTTTTTTGCCAAACAAAAGATATATTTGTTCATTAATAGTAATATAACATATAAAACATTCAATGTTTCTTTATTTGGTGTAACAACAATACTTTATGCTCATTTCTGTATTTAATCATCTAATGTGCAAGTCCAGTTTGTGGCAAAGTGCAGGTTACCATTTCAATAGTTTTCTACAAATTGAGTTTTAATGAGGTTAGAACAAAATAAAAAGTATTTAAACCTGCAATAACTGATTTTTTGGCCACTTGGCAGCAGCAGAAACAAGTTGTATCATCACCTTTTAAGTTGATTTAAAGAACTTGTTTGGAGTCGTGTTTGTGTGACGGCCCAAATACAGAGTAAGACCCAAGCGCAGGAACCACACAGGAGATGAGGATAAAATTCAAAGAGAGTCCTTTACTTGCAGATCCAAAGTCATACACAGGTAGGGCAATTAACAAGGCAGAGGTGCAGACAGGGAGTAGGCAAGGGTGAGTCCAAAAAACAGTCACATGGTTCAAAACACAAGAGGCAGGCAACCAAATCCAGAGGGCAAAGGCGAAAACCAAAGGTAACATGCAAAGGGTCAAAAACACACAAGAGATCAAAAACGGCATAGATACGCTGGAGAGCTTGACACTAGGGAACAAGACAATCTGGCAAAGGACAAAGGGAAGAGGACTGGTATATATACACAGGGAGCTGATTGGTAATGGGGCACAGGTGACTGGGGAAAATTGACGGGAAAAGGAACAAAGACAGGAAGTAAATAGAACAACGAAAACCACACACAGGACTTGCCAAAATAAAACAGGAAATGCTTAAGAGTCTGATTGATTCATGACAGTTTGTGGCCACCTGATGAGTGTTAGTACAATAATTCACTCTCTTTTAGCTCTGTTTTTGGTCTCTACCAACTCCTGAGGGAAATATCTGTTTTTTTAGCTGCTAAATTATCCAATATGTTCACCAGCTAGTCGCCAACTTTGTCTGTCTGCTGATTTGTGCTGAGCACATAGAGTACAGTGGGTTTTTGTAAAGCTTTCGCACTGTAAACAGCTGCCTGCTGCGGCCAAAAACGACACGGTGAGAATGAACCAAAACAGTAATGTTGCTGGTCGAACTGCTAAATGCGCTAATGAACTGAAACACGCTTTAAAGCTCCATAAAGCTGAGGGGAGCTGCAATTGTTCACTGTTTTCACATTGTCATTTGATACATTTTATTATAAATATGTTGATTATAGCCGCTTTAAGAGAAAAAATTGGTTAATTTTGCAATAATCATCATTGTTTTTACACATAAAGCAGTGGGCTCTGTTGGACCCCAAACAGTGAGGATGTGAAGCCATTCTCAACATAACAAAGGGGTTAAGCATATCACTTATTTTATATTTAGGCCACAACAACTACAAGTCTTCATAAACTTTATGATTTCCTCCATCTTGATTTTGGGATCATCCCTCCACACGATGTAGAAATGTGATCCTTCAGTGGGGTGTATATGTGTGCATCCATACATATGTGTGTGTGTGTGTGTGTGTGTGTGTGTGTGTGTGTGTGCGCGTGTGCTTGTGTGTGTGTATTGAACCCCAGGGGAAGGGAGCATCCAGGTCTCCGGGGCAGTGATTGACTGTCTTGCTGAGTATTGCTGACGAGGGCGCAGTTTCTTTACTATGTCAATACAAACAGACCTGTATCTCACTGACTAGATGGGCAGCACACACACACACACACACAGGGTCCAATTGCAACAACCATAAACCCTCACAGGGCAATCAGTCATCCAGTGCTGCATATTGCTGTGTACAGTAAACCAAGTAGCAACAAGGCTGTCAGAGAGACACCCGCTTTCTCTTTGCACTACATATGTCTTTGTCACAACATTTAATACCCCTCCAGCTTCCTCTTCTGCTTGCAGCGTACAGCGTCTTACCCGGGCTTTGAGGGGATCAGTTTGGATGCATGTGTCCAGAAGCTCCTGCATCCAATCAATATCTGGGGATTTGTCAACACTCCCTGGAGAAGCTGCTCAGCGTCCCCATGCCCCGATTCTGCATCCGCTGACCCCCATACCTGTAACCTGCAGACGCCTCTTCAGAGCTACACCATAAACCAACCCTGTGTTGTTATCGATTTGGTGCTAATGTGGTTCAGAGCAATACTGTAACGCGGGTTTGGTCCGCACGCAGCAGTGGTTTTGTCATGGTGGAGTGGCTAAAGTTTCAGCATCATGAAGAGATTTAAATTTAGGATTTATCGCCGTGTTATATGATCCTGTTTATTGCATTTGATATTAATTCAGCAGCTGGTGATGTTTTAGATTGAGATGCAGTGAGGAGAAAAGGACACCATACAATCTTTCTCTCTTTTTCCTTTGCTGATGTATTTACACATACTTACCCCCAACCTATAAACATGATGCCAGTCTGTCCACTCTGGATGATCTGCTGCTTTTTCCAGTGTCTGTCCCTGGGAGACAGTCCCCTCCTGCGCCCCCCCCACCACCCCCACCACTGTGGGCGACGTTAAGGTCAGTATGACTGTCACAGTATAACAAGAAACCTTTTTCCAAATGCACATATTCACCTCCTCTCCCTCTCTCCATCACACACACATGTTCGGCAGCACAATGACACAAGATACCATCTCAGTTCCTCTGTTGCCCTGAAAAAGTCAGCTGCTGTGAGTAATTAAACGATGGCATATACAAACATGTATGTCAGTCACAGTCACATGTCAGCAGAGTGTGTGTGTGTGTGTGTGTGCATTCAAAAAAGTGGAGTGATTTTCAATAATGATCATATGAATATGTTGAGTTGTGCTAAAAGAGCAATTGTCCCTCCCCTCACATCAGTTACAATCACACTGAAGGTCCTCCACCTTCAAATATCATAACTATCTCCTATAATTTACACACACGCACACACACACACACACACACACACACATTTTGAATAATTCATTATGCATAACATTGGCAGCACTGTTCACATGGAGATGGAAAGGCAGCACAATTCAAAGCTTCCTCCGCCCAATCCTACTTGTTAATTCTCAGTGTGCATTCGCTTCTACAACGACGAACAAAGAGCAGCAGGTCCTGCATCCACATTCAAATGCCCAAAGCAATTTTATTTTCCAGCAAAAATGTTGAATGATTAACAGTGACAAACAGTGTGATAGCAGACAGTGCAGGTAATTATTGTGTTCTCTTTTAGCAAAATGTAAAAATGAGTATATTTTTGCAGCCACATTATTTGAAAAGATTAGGGACTATGTGTCTGCTCCCTTAAATCTCACACTGTCTTACTTCCTTTGACCTCATCATCTCAATGTTTTTTCTCCCTCCCTTTTTCTCCTTCTCTTCATTTTCTGCTGCTTCTCGTGTCTGCGTCCCTCTCTCTCCTTGTCATCAAATGCAATTATGGAAATACGTAGACAGTTTTGGTGAAAAAAAGGCAACTGTAGCGTGCAGTTGAATGTACAAGAGGTGTGTTTGTTGCCCTCTGATTTAGATCACATCACTGTTCCTCAGGGCTGAGTACAGTTGGATACCTGCGATATCACACAGTCCTCCAGCCTCCCAGCTTTAATATGAGAAATATGCTGATGTTTACCACCCCTGTGGTGTTTTTCAAATTTGCATTTCAATAGCCGAGGTGCCACATGTAGTTTCTGGAGAGATAATGCCTGTCAAGCACATGGCAATAACGGTGAATGAGAGACTCTTCCTCTTTTCTTTTTTCGCTCAGGTTCTGAATAGAGACACTAAACTGCCAGAGTAGATACCACAGCTGGAGACTCATCCAGGGATTGTCTGCTGCTGTTCTGTATGTATGAGCCTCCATAATTACCAAGTCTTCAACTAGTCACTAATTCTTCACGGTCGGGTTGGGCATTGATTTTAATATGCCTGAGGAATAAAACAAGTGTGTGTGTCTCTCTCTCTCGCTGTGTGTGTGTGTGTGTGTGTGTGTGTGTGTGTGTGTGTGCAAGGTCTTGCTTGAGAGCTCCACTGTCTGTGATCCCAGAAACCTTTGTTTCATCCCTCCATCCTCAACACCTCCATCACTGACAGCAAGGAAGATACGCAACAGTGTCTCCTAGAAATTACATTTATATGCTACCAATTTGTTTTTGCCTGATATGTTTTGGGGGAATCATAAATGCTGCCAGGTTGATGTTCAGTGGCAATGGTTTTTTTGTCCTTTTTGTACCGTATGCTTGTAAGAAGGTGGTCGCGGTTTGCATCCTGAGTCCCGTGTGTGGTTACGTTTGGTCAAGGTTACTGAAAGACGGTGGTTTTGGTTGAATGTTTAGAAAGTAAATACGTCCTGTCTCATTCTTTGAAATTCATCCACTGTTTAATTTATGAATATTTAATCAAGACCACAGTCTTCTTAATCCTTACCATAACCAAGTGCTTTAACTGTCTGAGCAACAAAAAACATTAATCATGCGTTAGCTGCTGTGAGTAGGGAAAACAAATGAAATATGCCTGGCAACCAGCGGGGACTCAGTTAACCTCCTGTAACACTGTAATGTGTCATTTTTACATTTTGGTTTTTGTACGAATTAAACAAACAAGACGTGTTAATTAGTGAGCTTTAGGGGCTGGAAAGTGGAGAGCCAGGGTAGCTGTTTTCCCCTGTTTCCAGTCCTTATGCTGAGCTAAGCTAACCAACTTAGCTTCATATTTACCGTACAGACATGAAAGTGGTATTGATCTTCTCATCAAACTCTCAGCAAAAAAACAAACAAACAAAAAAAAAAACAAACAAGCATATTTCCCAAAATGTCAAATGTTCCCTTAACGTAATTCAGGTGGCATTATGTTTCCCAAAACATATTTTCTGTTGCAAATGAATAGTATATAAATGTCATTTTTGGGAGAAACAGTTGCCATACAACATGGATTTACTTCACTCTCACATGGTCACAACTGTAACTGAGAATGATAAGTGTTTGCATGAACAGGAGATGTGAGGACAGCGCACAGCATTGGAGGAGCAGAGGGAGGCGTGGCCAGTCAGGTTATTACTGACTGTCGAAGGTCCGCTGAAGGTCACAGCATGGCTGAGCAACAGATCTGTTCTCCTTCTTTCTCTCCCCTCCCCCACCTCATGTCATTCAGTCTCGTGCGTCCCTGCCGACGGACTAGCCGTCCCCTCCTGACTTCCATCAAATGGCTGAGCTGCTGCCTATGAACAGGACACCCCTCGGATCAATTCACCTTCTGCCCTTATCTGAACCACTCAGACACTAATCAAAGAAGAGGAGGAGCCTCGTCATCAAGCACTGTACAGAATCTGATATATTTCACGAGGCGCTCTGCCCCCCAAGTGCCATTTATCAAATAAAAGCATTGGAGAATTTAATTAGACTTCTCTGAATATGAAACACAAATATTGCCGTCTCTTTTAATGAGGTGTCAGGGATATTCTTCAATGTATGCTGCTTTAATGGTGCGCCTGGGACCAATTACACTGTCACTGTCACAGCCAATCATTCACTCATCATCTTTCAGTCACATCAAATTCACTCTTACTCTCAGAGGATCTTGATAAAAACGGCTATCATTGTCAATTTACAGTCTCATTCTTTTTAAAACAAGATTTTCTGAGCTATATAAAACTGATAAAACTTTTATTCTCCCATATTAAATAGTTATTTCTCTGTGTGTGTATAGTGTGAAAAAATCTTTATTCCTGATGGTTTCTTCAAGGCCAGCAAAGGTCATTCTATCAGTCTCTAAGGTAATAAAGGAGGATCTTACAAACTGTGGCCTCTGACAATTGGAAATCCATCATGATTAATTGATCAGTACAGTCCAGGGAATATAACCTTGTCGTAGAATCAATTGGCCTAGACCAGAGAAGGACAGGAATTGACCAACCTAATTTTGGCCCCTCGACTGCTGAGTTGCAAAACCCACTTAAAATCAATTAGAAAAATTAAAAGCCAACAAAACAAAGGCGAAGGAGCCATACAGATTAATTACGTTCTCAATTTCCATAACTGTCTGTAATGGCAGGTCAGTCAGGATCCTCGTTAAGTAATCATGGTACTTGGCTGACACATGCACCTCTGGTGATGGACCGATTTATCCAGCTACACGGCCGGGAGGAATACTCTTCTAATGTTCTTCCATCTGAGGTGCTGATGGATGGACAGATGGCCTGAAAAACTGGGGCAAACAGGTCAGAGGAGAGAAAATGTGGAAAAGACAGGAAACAAACGGAAAGGAAAGGGAAGGAAAGGTAGAAAAGACAAGGAAAGAAAGGAGAAAGAATAGCAAATGAAAGACATAAAAAGGGAAAGGAGAAAGGAAAGTCAAAAGAAGGAAGGAAAGTAAGAGAGAAAGGAAATAAAGGGGAAGAAAAGACAAGAAAGGGAAAGGAGAAAGGAAAGGAAAGACAAGGAAAGGACAAAAATCTCTATAATATGAAATAAACGGTGGTAATTGCAGTACTGTAACTACTCAGATTTCCCTATAAAGAAGGATATCAAATCATTGTGCGTCAGAAGGAAAAAAATCTGTAAATAGGTGCAGCTGAAAAGATATTACAGCAAACACACAAAGTCAAAAAATTCACTGCTGCTCTGCTTACAGTTGACGACCAATTTAATGAAGAATGATTGTGTCTTTGGTTGACAGTCAAAAGACCTTCCTCAGAACAAGGTGAGGTTGAGGTGGGAAATAATAACAGTGAGTGAACAGTTGATTTATGAAAAGCGAGGCGAGGCAATGTTATCTACGTGGCACATTTCATTACAGGTAACTGAATGTGCTTTACATTAAAATTCATACAGCGACATGAACAAATATGCACAGGAACACACACACAGTTAGACACTAACTAATCATAAGATTGAGAAAATAGAAAAGTACTAAAAGAAACCCAAGTCACCCACAATAGGTCTTATTCCACGTAGACGAGTACCTAAAGTATCAGCACCACTAATACTAATTCTTCTTTTGGGTATTGATACTCACATCAAAAGGATCAATACCCAGAAAATTGTTGATCGCATTGTTAGATCACGTTTTGGCCACATGAACACTCCTCTTAGCGTTGAACGTTACGGCGGTATGAGCGTCAGTGACTATACGAATCTTTGAACTGAACTGAACAAAAGGATTCGATACAGCAAATGTATTCGTAATTTCCATGCCTAGCATGCATGCACACAGCGATGACCTCGTTAGTTTGAATAATTGACCCAATAAATATTTGTTCTTTACCATTAAAAGCTGTCCTCTGTTTTAAAATGCATGTGATTACGTAATAATTGGCAGAGAATAATAAAAAGTGCTTAATGTCTGTCAAATCATTTGATGGTAATGAATATGTTTTCAGAAGTAAATGTATATGGAGACAAACAATTACGTGCTACAAAGACTATCCACCTTATTCCTATAGCTCCGTGATACTTTTAATTATGGGCACGACTTCCGGTTATTCCTTTCACTGAAGTGCCATCTGTGAGAGTTAGCGGTATGCTACAGGTGTCGTCCCTTTTCTTTTGGGAAATAAATGATGTAGGAATACCTTAAATAGGATACTGTGATCATACCTCTGGAGGACAACCTGAAGAAGTTGCCTTTGATAACGTACAGTAGCATATTTAGCTACTTTATTGATTCTGTTGCTACTGACGGTGAGTCGATGAACAATCTGAAAAGCTCTGAGGCTTATCAGTACTCCCATAGTAATAAAGTCTGGCACATTGTATTAAATGAGATTTAAAAGCAGACATAGTAGATAAGACATACTAGACATGGTAGTAGCAGACAAGTCAGCTTATCTACAACAGACTGTTGTTTAAGCCACAAATTTAGTTTAGTTTGACTGTTGTTAGCACGACTTGTCCCTGAACTCCGTAACATTGTAGCTAAGGCTAAGCTAACTTAATTTGTTACAGCTATCCGAGGCCACTTGTTGAGGCTGTCCTCCCATCCCTCTGGAGTAGGAGGTACAGGTATGATCACATTATCCCATTTATGGTGTGAAAGGTTGTGTTCCCACGTTATTTATTTCCTGAAAAGCTCCAACAAAAAAGGAGACACTTGTAGCATACCGCTAACTCTCGCAGACACCGCTTCAGTGAAAGGATAGGTCCCATAATTCACAGGGCTGGAATAATGTGGCTGAACTGATCTCTCAGGAATCAGCTTGAGATATAAATTCTCCAGACATTTTTAGTTGTTTGTTCAAGCCAATCAAATTCAACCAACCAGATGATGGCAAAATATGAGCGTAGTACAGTGTCTGCCATCAAAGAGTATGAATATAACTCTAAACAATGCATAATTAATAGGCCTACTGAAACATTAATGTAGCTTTGTTTTGTTTTTCTTTATACAAACAGCTGTTATGCTCTTGTCAGGCAGTGATTTGAGAGCCTTTGACCTCTACTGAAAGCCATTTGATCAAAAACACAAACTTATCTTATAAAATGGGGATCTACTTCAGTGAAAAGAGAGTCCAGATGGAAATAAGGAGAGACTAAGAGGCTAAAGGGCAGTGGCAGTGTGAGGGTGTGAACATGGGGACGAAGGAGCTTCAATGAATGAGATAAAAAGAGGAGGGAATGGAGGTCAGAGAGGTGAGAGCAAGTGAGAAGTAGAGGCTGTGGTTGGTTGAGGCCGATGTCCACACTGCATTCACATTATACTTGTGGCTGCAGGGCTGCAGGGAACGCAATCAGTCTTTTTAGTGCCTGGCAGATCCACAGGCACAGGGTCAAAATGAAAAGCTTTGAAAGTAATCTCCAAGATAATAGACTCCTGTTCCATCCAGAGGTGGATCAATGCTGGGCTGGACCGGGCAGGCCATAAGAGAGACATTTTCCTTCTTCATCTGCAAGAGATGGGGCCACTTGCGTCTAACCTCGTCCATTATCGAGACGAGCGCGGGGCAGCGCAGTCCAAGGGCTTCAATCTCTGTCTCTATGATATTACTACCAGTCTGTACTTCATCCTCTCTGTCTACTCCACACTGCCTCTCTGTCGTGCAGCAAAGATAGATGGAAAGTGTAAAAAAGAGGGTCATCTACTCCCATATGAGAGTTCATTATCTTACACACTGCGGGAAAGAAGAGACACAGAGAAGCGTTCACTGGGGATCCCATCCATGGTGGGGAATTTCTCCGAGCTCTAAAGAGGGGCAGGAGGGATGCAGGTCAAGAGTGTCAGACGCAAAACACAACACAGCATTCATAGCAGGCAGACACCTCCACAATGCCAGAGAGGAAAGAGAAGTGTACTTTATTGTACCAGCAACTGTTCCAATGTTATGGAAATGCACGTTTAAAAAGGTGAATTGTAGGTTTTGTGTCTCCAGTGGGAGAGCTTTGTTGTCCTCCCTGACGCACACTTAAACTAAGCAGGAGCTAAGTTGATCTCTCCCTGTATGTGTGTGTGTGTGTGTGTGTGTGATGAGTGTTACAGCATGGGTATCTGCTAGGAAACTGTGTGTCTGTGAATGTGTACAGGCCGCTGTTTGTCCTCTATCGGTATGCTGCCAATTGTCAGACTGGAAGCTGCTCTTTCAAATCAGCAACAAAAGGCTCTTTCCCAAATGTTCGCTCGCTGCAGATACACTGCTTTTCCTCTTGAATGAAGCAAAGCCAGTAGTGCAAAGACAAAGCGTGAATAAACGGGGGAACACAAAAAAGGATTTATCAACTCATGTAAGCAGAACTATCTCAAGAGGTGTGAAGAAAGAGTGAGATCCAGCAAGAGGTGGGGGAGGGAAAGAGCGCCACTGTAAGTAGAGAGGGGACACGTTCCCATAGCTGTTGTCGTTATTTCTTCCCACCCGGACGGTTATTATGGTTTGGAGAGGAGTTCTGGCTGCGTCCCGTGTGGTCGCTGCTACAGTGTGACCCAGTCCAGATGGCCTCTCTTCTTTCTCCTCTGTGTCTGCAACACACTGCTGGGACTGTGACAGACGCACAGCATAGCTAACGGCCCACAGGGAGGATAGAAAGACAGACAGACAGACAGGCAGACAGACAGACAAGAGGTGTTTCAAACCAGCAAGCAGAAACTGACGCATTTACATTTACCTTTACATTTAGTGACAAATTAGAGGAAAAACCTGAATAAATGAGAGGAGAAACATAATAAATGCTGATGTTTGATATGAATGAGTATGATATGAATCACATGTGGCCTTAAAAGTCACCAGATCTCAACACCTCTGGGAGATTTTGGGCAAACATGTCTAAACACTACAAACAGTACCTTACAAATGTCGTCCTTTCCAGGTGTCCATCCATCCATTAACTCATCCTTTGGAGGGTCGCGGGGGGAGCCAATCCCAGCTGACATTGGGCTTGGGTTACACCCTGGACAGATCACCAGTCAATCACAGGGTGGACAACCATTCACCAATTTATCGTCGCCAATTAAACGTTACTACACTGCACCACCGTGCCGCCCTTTCCAGGTGTGTCAAGTCAAATGTGTAGGCGTGTATATTCAAACGTGACGTCAACATGTTACAAACGTGAAGGACCAAATAAAAAACGAGGCGTTTATGCATTTCTGAAGGAAGGATTTTTGGAACTTATGCCAAACTAAATTACACAAGAAATTAACGAAAATGCAGCAAGGTGTTTTTTGTGAAACAAAAAAATCCTCTTTAAAACCCCAAAATGATCAAACACATACAGACGGGTGACAGATTTAAGAGAAAACCTGAATAACATAATGAATACGATGCTTCCATACAAGGCACGAGGTTTGATGAATGAATGGTTTCGCAAGTCAGAAGATGGTGTTAATCCCTCCAGCAGAGATTAACAGAGTTTTATGTCAAGGAGCACTGAAGCTGATCTGGCCTACTGCAGCACTTTATGTTGGATTTTCCTTTAATTTGCTGCCTATCTTTATATACGGATAAACACCCACAGCTCCTTCATCTACTGTAGACCTGTCCGCACTGTTGTTTGAAAGAATGCCACCCAGATCCCGTCAGGCCTGAAATGATCAAACTGACATAGAGAGCTTCATCATTACAGCCTCTGACCGACTGACCGTGAACCTCTGCCTGCCAGCTGCTCCTCTCCTCACGCTCCTCACAGCTACACCGGTGCACCCGTCCAGTCTATCTAACCCCTGAACACCTCTGCCCTCCTGCAGACCAGCTCCTGGCCTGCAAGTCCCCCGCTCATCTATTATCACTGACAGACAGGCACCACACTTCACTACGTAGCCGGTAACAAGCTCCCAACAACATGTGGGATCTCATCAGTCCCTCACACACCTGTGTGCACTGTCGTCACCTTTACAAGCCATGCTTCGCCACAGATATACTTCCTATTTCACCAAAGAGATATATTTTTTTTCCATTTACTTTCTCAGCCATGCTTCGCTGATTGCTCTCCATTCAGTTATCTCAGCTGAGAGAAGACTTGGATAAGTAAAGAAGGGACTTAACAATAGGATATACAGAGGTTTCATACTTAAAGGTTGGGTAGGCAGTTTTCTTTTGGCGTCACTGGGCAAAAATGCCATATTAACCGTGCAGCATATTGTAATTCAAGTGGTCTGAGAGCAAACCTCTACTTCAGCCTCCCCTCTTGCCTCTGTTTTCAGGCTTCAGAAAATCTAGCCCGGGAGACTTTAGCCAATCAAATTATTTTTAGAGAGACAGTGGCTTGTATTGGTTTGGTGGGAGGGGCTTAGCGGAGTGATACGAGGCAGCAGAGAGAGAGGCGGAAGGTTTTGCCTAGGTTGCACAGATTTTGCCTACCCCAGCTTTAACGCCTCACACTTGTATTGTAATCTGTAATATTGCACAGTGTGTAATTATTAACAATTATAAATCATTTTTAAAAGGGAGTAAAACCGGGATTCCACAGGGTTCTTTCCTTGGCCCACTTCTCTTCAGTTTATATATCAGAATGATGTTGTGGTGAGACTGTCCTCCCAAGAAGAACGACAGCATCAGTCATTTCAGCAAGAACCCCAAAACCACATATGTTTACGTTCAAGTGACAAAGCCCTCTATCAGCTGCTAGCGGCTGTACTAATCATGACGGGAGCAAAGCAGGAAGTCAGGTCTGCATATGGAGGAGGTTCGGAATGGATTTAAGCATGGCCACAATTGTTCCGTAACCTTAACCATGCGTTTATTTTTGTAACCATAACGACGAAGGTCCCTTACCATTAAAGCAGTAGTCATTTTAACCCAAACCACAGTGTTTCTCTAAACCTAACCAAGTCGTTTTTGTGCCTAAACCTCATCAAACCTTAATCATAGCTTTGTCGCATCATAAAACAGATTTATTTTTCAACAGTGATTTCTAACAGTTTTGAAAGGCACAGACGAATGATGTCGTCCTGCTGATCGGGGGCGTCAGATCAGAAAACACTTACATGTGTCGTTGTAGAGGGCATGAACAAACAACGTAATTTATCATTTAATTTTGAGGACTTGTTGTGGCTCAAGTTTTCAGACGTATGTGGACGATACTGCCAAATATGAATCCATAGCAGCATGGTTAAAAAGACTCCTCTCCAACACTCAACATTAGAGAAGCTATAATCATATTTATATCATAACAATGTATCAATGAAAATGTGAAAACATTGTTTGAACCTACAGAGAAATATCACCTAAATGTGCAGCTCCCCTCGGCTTTACGGAGCTTTATAGAGAGTTTCAGCTCATAGTTTAGCTCTCCGACATACAACGTACACACTATTTGATATATAGTGGCTTGAGTTATTGTCACTACCGATGTAGAAAAAGCTTTATTGTGCACACATGTTGGTATGTGGTTTGTACGTTGTGCTGCTCCTTCTCTCTGTTCTTGTCTCTGTGCTGTAAACATCGCAGGATATGACTGCTGAAAGGACCTCACACCGTCGAGCTAAAGCAGAAGACAATAAGGAAAAACAAATCTGCCACATAAGCTTTAATTGGGTAATTAGGAAAAGCGAGATGAGACATTTAGTGTCCCTGCAGGGAGGAGAATGGCCCATTACCTGGTGATTTTCTCGAGCATGACTATTACTTATGGTATATAAACAATCTGTACTACACTGACCAGTTAATTACATCCATTACGCAGGACAGGATGGAAAACTCACACCTGGTCGTCTGTGCTAACCTTTAAAAAAAGCCATCATGGTTTAATGTGAATCTGGTCTCATAACAGACCAGCTGGCTGTTTGGATTCTCTCAATGCAACCTTTTGTTTTCACCACAGCTCCATATTTGAGCTCTGCTGGGAAGGATTTTTTTTTTTTTTTGCTTGAGTGATGGATCTCATATGAACTCTCATTTTTCATTTAGAAGGTGTTGGCGTGATGGTGTGAGTGGTGTTGGTAGAAATCTACTGCCAAACAGTGACACCTACTGGCGAAATGAAAGTTTGACCTTCCAATTTTGAATCATTTTGACAGGAATCCCTGCTGACAAACACCCTGTTTCAGAAAAAATATTTATTTGGGTGCTGGATATAGCATCTAAAGAAGACACTGATGAAGGGGCTTCACTTTTCTTACTCCACAAAATGTCAGTTGTTGAGGTGATGAAGAAGCTGCTCAACCTCAACAGATTTGTGCTGGTGTTGGTGGCCTTGAAACTTTCAACAAAAAAGGAGGACTTCACTTTGTCTAGATAATCTTTTCCAATCAGTTAAATCCCAAAAAATATTTTGGTTCTTGTCTACATCAGCAGCAACCACAAACAGTTTCTTAGAGACCACTTTATAAACATTTCTAAAGACAGGCACCAGGCATCCTATTGGATAATTAAATCATCAGGGAATTAAATTTATCTCTACCTGTTTTACCTTGTACGATATCAGCAACATCTTGTGATCCACTTTCTACTTATACTGCGATGGGCTCCTTTGGTGCATTTCATACTAAATCAAAATAAATAAATCTCACGGGTGTTACGCCAAAGTTAAATGTAGACTTATCACATTAAATTAAAAAAAAAAACTAAGATTGAGCTCTTCACTACAGAAGCGTAGATTATAATCTCAGAATTATGAGAAAGGTTTACGTGGAAAAAACAAAACAGCTTTGTTTTTCTGAATTAATGAGACACCTCAAAATCCTACGAGAAGCTCTCACCTGCATGGAGTACGGTTGCTGCTGCTAATCAGCCTGACCCTCCAACAGTGCTATCTGATTTCAAGTAGCCTACGGGGTCAATACAGGTACAGTATTTATTACATGTTACATGCAAAGTCGACAAAATAATAACAATACCATCTATATTACTTAAAGACAGTAAGTATCTCCCAATGTCTCAAACCCAAACCAAAATAAAACTGGATTAAACTAAACAGATGGGACATGTTTGCTTCCATGAAATCGAGCTCTCAAGTAAATGAGTTATCTCATTAATTCAGAAAAACAGCAGAAAGAACACGCATTACGTGTCCATACTTCACAGGGATGATAATGTGTCAAATTTATGTATCCAAAATGTTTCACCTGTTCAAAAGTAATAAATCAAGATTGCCACATTGTTCACTTTCTCTGTGACCTTTGAAAGAGGTCAAACACCAGAATTGTTTCTCTGTCCATTCACTTGTGGCCACAAGCGTGGAAGACAAGTTATTGACGAGCAAATAATTACAACCTGACAGTGAAAACAACTTGACATGTTTGATCAATATTTCAGATAATTCTTTTTGGTGCGTGGAGTTCAAAACCAGGCCACCACTAGAGAGCAGCAGTGCCATTTGTGACCTTGATGGAAACTGAAGTCTGAACTTTGAAAAAATTATATGTTATTATATTATATTATTTTTATGCAAACAACCTGTAAATTCACATACAGAAGTTGTGCTGTAGATTACAACCTGCATAAAGAGAGAAATACTGCAAGAGAGAGAATTCAGCAAAGTGATTCTCACTGATAATGAATATGTGAAGTACTGGTTGTGCATACAAACTATCTGACGTTGCTGATGTGGACAGAAGAAGACTAGGATGTGTGTGCGTGTGTGTGTTTGTTGGAGCATTTGGGCCTGATGGCTTTCCCAGCCTCAGCGTTTCCTGACTGAAAGGAAAACTGTTAGTGTTTGGCTCTTCACAGAACGCTCTCGAACTTTTGAAAGAATTATGGACCGTTCAAATTGTAAGCAAAGAGACATGAATGAATTCATTTCTACAATGACTGCACATCGGACACAGATCCATCCTCGTTACACACTGACAATTATCTAAACATTAGTGACTCTGTTTTATAGTTCTTATAAAAATTAAAAACACGGAATAAATTGGACAAACTTCAAAATCAAAGTATTTAAATTTGGAGTAAACATTATAGAAAGTTAATTGTCATAGTTTATATAATGAATGAACGGCTAGAAATTATTATTCAGAAGATAAGTAATTTCTAATTATGACTAAAGGATGACTACATGTTTTTGGCACTGGGTTTTTTTTTTTTGGCTCAGGGACTTAGTTGATTTTGTGAAAGAGTTGGGGAAAAGGAGACGGGAATGAGGCCACATCCTCTCATGTCAGAGTTTTATATCTTTCTCCGACATGCCTAACAACACTACAACTGGTAGAATTAAATGTTTGTCAAACACAGGCAGGCGGCAGTGAAATATGCACACTGTCTGCATGAAGAACATCTGGCAAACTGACAGTTTTTCCCATATTGCCTTTTCTTCCATAAAATCACAGACATGGCATATATAAAATGATAAATCTGTACTCACTTCCCAACAGATCAGCTTTTGTTAGAACATTTCTTTTTTTTTTTTTGTCTGGATTTTAAAAACACACGCTGTCTCCGTCCAGTAGCCAAGACTGTTGCTCAGATTGTAAACAGATGTTGATTCAAAGAGGACATAACAATAGACTTCATCTCTGCAGCCTGATGTTTCACATTGGAGATTAGCGCTGTGCTACAGTAACACTTAGGTAATCTTTCATGTATGCTCACATAGATCAGCATGCCAATATTATAGCCTACAGTTTCCCCCAAAAGACCCTAATTCAAAGCAGGTTTCACGCAGTAATTACAAGCAGAAAATTGTCTGACATAACTGTTTTTATCAGAGAGAAATACGTCCTCTCTTCCACAGATGAAAGCCGAGCGCCAGACTTAACCATTAGAAGGTCTGAAACATTTCAAGCTACTTTTGGGAAACTCAAGCACCCAAGATTGAGTTCTTGTTTGTGTTGTGAGAGTGAATAATAATCACTGTCCAACAGGGAATATCAGGTTTCCCCTGTGACTGTGGCTGGTTTGATAAGAAGTGAATGTGATGAGGGAAGGAGCTCCTAGACAGTGATGTCATACATTTCAGAAAAACATGCAGCGGAGGTGATTGCACAATCTCTTTCCCACTGAGGTCGCCGGGAGTGTTGTGTGGCACTGGCAACTTATTCTTCTGTATTTCACCAGTGAGGTTTGGTTGTGAAGGATACTTTCATAATGCAATCCAGTGATGAAAGAATGCTTCCTGTGATCAATAATGATGTATTATAATATCATACAGTATGTCCATCTACTTGAGTCCTTTTTATGTAATATCATTACTTTAAATTACCTTGAGGTGATTGAGCTCCAACATTCATAGAAATTGAAGTTAGACATCTACTTTATTGACTGTGATGGTAGGATTTTTATGATCAGCTGTTTGATACAGTATTGAACTTTCACTGTAGGAGATATTGACATTTACACAAGTTCAGTCATATATCTGTTGTTGATCGTGCTGCTTTGACAAAGTTCCTCCAGAAATATAAGATTTTTATCTCAACATAACTCATGTTTCAGCAACAGTTTCATTAAACATATATATTGCCATATTGTTTGTTTGATGTTTTACCTTCCAAACACGTTTCTAGTTGTAATCCAACAAGAATTTACCTTAAAAAGATGTTTAAATGTATGATGTGTGATTTGATTGCTGTTTTAAGCAATGAATATGAAGCATCACAGCATTTTTGTGCTGTGTTGTTCCTGAAAAACCTTCCACCCAACTCCACATGTGCTCTTTGACATTGCTGTTTCTACTTTTGACATTTCGACATGGTGTTGATGGGTACGTTTGATTGGCATAAATGGCCAACGTACATTGAAGAAGCAATATTTAATTTCAGCAGAGGTTCACAGGATAACTCTCATGCAGCTCTGGCTCAGTCTGGCTCCGTCCTCTGTTGCTCTTGGCTGGAACACGAACAAACTGTTTTTTTCTCTGTTTTACAACCTGCAACAGTTTTTCTCATTATGCAACTCTGAAATCTCTGTGCAGTGTAATTATTGTTCTTTCATTTCACGATGATGAGCTCTGTGACTTCTGTGTTCATTATTCTTCTCGCTCATTAATAAGTCAGGTGATACTGTAGCTGGATAAGGAGCCCATACATGTAGAGCAGTTACTGTATGTCATGTCAGAAAACATATTTTTCTAAATAAAGTGATGGACAGTGACACTGGCTTCCTTGCTTGGAAACTTAACTTTAACTTCAGGATAGATTGATAAATTGTATCCCTATTGCCATCCCTAAAGTCATGCCGCTAGCATGGCGAAAAACAGCATAAACGTGTAATGTGGCTGAGATTATTACTGTCAACAAACAAGACAAACAATGAATCTCATCCACACAACAGATTTGGTTTTCCCATCATTGTTTTTCTGTTCCTCTTCCTGTAGAGCACATCCGATCAGAGCCAACGAGAGAGCGTTTTGGCAGCCAAAGAGGCATCTATCTTGCAGAGCTGCACAGAAAGCAGAAAAGGTCTGATCAACAATGAATCAGTGTTTATATGTGTATATATATCAAAAAGAGAGATGTCAATTAAGACAGGAGGTACAGTAAGTCAGACACAGAGACATAAAGCTGCACAGATTGGCCATGCACAGAGTTTTTTGTGAGTCAGGTTTTCAATATTTTCCTCAAAGCGTTCATAGGGAGCTTTATCCTGTCTTTCTTGCCTGGATCTCAAAAGAACGTTCTGCCTATGAGTGAGTCATCTGATTGAGGAATAGTTCCTTGTGCAATGCATCTTCCCCTCTTTTCCTGTTAAGCTACGACAGAATAAAGCCAGTTTTTAAACGACCTCATGAAAGCTCAAGATCTGGTACGTTTCTTCCAGCTTTTGAGTTTCCTGTCTTTTATCTTGGGACAGAAAGCATGAATAAATGATTATCTTCACATAAATGTTCTCCTTCATGATCTGGATCAAAGTCTGTAATTCTTCCTATTGTTATTCCATATGAACTGTATCCACTATAAAGTCCAGTGTCCTTGATCAGCTAGAACATTTGTCTTAATTCATGGCAAAGATTTCAAGAGGATTTGCATTAAATATTGCGTATCAATTGGTGCAAAATAAAGAGAACAGAGAAAGATATATAAAGGATGAGGCTGGTGATATTCTATATTTTTCTTGTCAACAAATCAAATGAAATAACCAAAACCAACGATGTGTTAGTCTATCTGTCAATACTTTGCAACTTCCCCAGCCTGTCTGTGGTTCTCAGCCCCAAACCTATTTGTTCCTCCTGAGGACGTAAATCTCCTAAAAACAGATCAAAAATATATACTACTTTCATTCCTAAAACAGCTGGGCACTGTGGTTTTAACAAAAAGTTACTCAGACAGTCCAAATAGTGCATTAGTTGGGGACTATTTTCAGGCACAGATTTGGTGCACTAGCAGGGATTTACGACAAAATCATAATATTTCTGTATTTGAGTGCAACTGTCTGCAAAGGTGGAAAATTGTCTTTGGCCCATTCATCAATTCATTAAAATATCAAAACATACACACACCATAAAACAACAACACCGACAGTAAGAATACTCTAATAAAGTAATAAAACACAATACACACAACACCTTACAACAACACCCTGTAGCACCAACCAGGGTTTAGCTTCTCGAATCTGGACAACAGATTCATCCCCAAACTCTACACTGAACACTACCATAAGTGTGTCATTAGTGGGGTCTCAAGTATTAAAGAGAAAACAGAGATTTCATGATCACTATTATTGTGGTTTATCATCCAAGTCTCCTGCATAAGTAACTTCTGGCCTCTTTGAGTTTTCACAGATGAATCGTGACCAAGTTAATTTGTCTTGAATATACTTAGAGCAGCTATAATCAATATTTTTTTATAAAAAACAATGTGACAATGTGAAAGGGGTTGCTCCTAGTGATGAATCTACAGAGAATTATCACCTGAATCTGCAGCTCCCCTCGGCGTTACAGAGCTTCATAGAGAGTCGCAGCTCATTGTTTAGCTGTCTGACCCACAACTTTGTTATTCACTCTTGCCACTCTCATAGCGTCATTTTCGGCCGCAGCAGGCAGCTGTTTTCAGCAAAAACGCTCACTGTAGACTACTTGTACACTACTTGTTTAGTACCAAACAGCAGACAGACACAGTTAGAGACTAGCTGGTGAACATATAGTGGAGCGTTTAGCAGCTAAAGAGCCAGATATTTCCCTCAACAGAGCTAAAAGGAGAGTGAATATTGGACTTACATTCATCATTTACGACAAAATCATAATATTTCTGTATTTGAGTGCAACTGTCTGCAAAGGTGGAAAATTGTCTTTGGCCCATTCATCAATTCATTAAAATATCAAAACATACACACACCATAAAACAACAACACTGACAGTAAGAATACTCTAATAAAGTAATAAAACACAATACACACAACACCTTACAACAACACCCTGTAGCACCAACCAGGGTTTAGCTTCTCGAATCTGGACAACAGGGGACTTGAAGTTTCCTCTGTGATACGCAGAGTACTCCCCCCCACCTGTTCCCAAAGATGTCAGACGTCAAGATGTCATGTCAGACCCTGTCATTCCCTGCCTGTCCAATAGTAGTCCTCAGTCACCTGATCTGTACCTGCCAGCACACCTGCCCCTCATTCCCCATAATCAGCCATTCAGTGTATATACCTGCCCACCAACAGTAGTGTGTCTAGTGTCGTAGTCTTTGTTCTTTCCTGTCTCCCTGAGCTCACTTGTTGGATTTGTTTGCCTCAGCTGACTGCTTGCCATGTTGCTGACCTCTGCCTTGAATCAAGTAAAGCTCATTTAATTCCTACCTGCTCTGTTGTTGAGTCCTGCTTTTGAGTTCAAACAGCACCTACCAGAAACATTACAATACAAAAACAATAGAGGAGAATAAAACAAGCAGCTACGACGTCACTGGCCGTGGGGGAGAAGTGGGATTTGTGAAACTCGTTCAGCAGATCAGTTTTCAGCTTACCAATTCTTAAAAGGGTATTAAGATGTGCTTAGATGACATTTACTGAACACTCATTTATCTTGCATACATGAAACTGAGATGTGATTTAAGGTATTTTTCATAAAGAGTGCAAGAGTTGCAGTAGAGTTAATGTAGGGTTACAATAATGTGAAGACAAAAGATTTTTTAGGGAGAATTTTCAGTTTTTCCTCCCCTAACTCAAATATCCTCCTCCTCCAGACCTTTAGCGCCGGGGTCTCCAGAGGTCTCCAAACCATGCTCCAGGAGGAAAATGGACGACCTCGTTGAGCACATATCATCCGTCTTCCAGGTCAGCCCCACATGTTTCTAATCTAGCCCTTAATTCTGCATGTCTTCATGCTTTACTGAGCCGGAGCCGGCCAGAAAACATGAAGGAGGTGCTATAACCTTTACATGTGCTCTCCATAATGTGTCAGCAGAAAAACACATGTCCTCTCCCTCTGCTTGTATCCAGGTTAACGTACAGTCGTGTAAGTGGAAATGGGTTTGCACTTTGCTCATGTTTGGTAATGATAATGGGTTGGTCTTACACATCTCTCTTACTTTTCTGTGACTGAGAATCCTTAAGTTGGTCATCAGAGATGTGTTAGATAAGCAGTGTTGTTTAGTTTTTTTTTTTCCCCACAAATGCCAAATGTGTAAAGCTTTTTTCATCCCCAAACTCTACACTGAACACTACCATAAGTGTGTCATTAGTGGGGTCTCAAGTATTAAAGAGAAAACAGAGATTTCATGATCACTATTATTGTGGTTTATCATCTAAGTCTCCTGCATAAGTAACTTCTGGCCTCTTTGAGTTTTCACAGATGAATCGTGACCAAGTTAATTTGTCTTGAATATACTTAGAGCAGCTATAATCAATATTTTTTTATAAAAAACAATGTGACAATGTGAAAGGGGTTGCTCCTAGTGATGAATCTACAGAGAATTATTACCTGAATCTGCAGCTCCCCTCGGCGTTACAGAGCTTCATAGAGAGTCGCAGCTCATTGTTTAGCTGTCTGACCCACAACTTTGTTATTCACTCTTGCCACTCTCATAGCGTCATTTTCGGCCGCAGCAGGCAGCTGTTTTCAGCAAAAACGCTCACTGTAGACTACTTGTACACTACTTGTTTAGTACCAAACAGCAGACAGACACAGTTAGAGACTAGCTGGTGAACATATAGTGGAGCGTTTAGCAGCTAAAGAGCCAGATATTTCCCTCAACAGAGCTAAAAGGAGAGTGAATATTGGACTTACATTCATCAGGTGGCCAGAAAAACAACTCCAAATGAATGACAACGTTGCTCCGTAACTGCTGGATGTGTGAACAAGCAACTGTTTGCTAACAAGTTCGCCATATCAGCCTAAAAGGTTGATGATATGTCAATGTTGTGTTCACACCTTGTGTCTGCTGCCAACAAATCAGTTATTGCAGATTTAAGGTGAGATTTATTATTGTTGAGATTTATTTTGTAACTTCCTTTACTGATGTTTATTGGGATGATAGACGTAATTGAAGGAATGGTAGTATATACTGTATATGTTACACAGTTTATAATGTCCTTATTTTTGTGTTTTTATATTGGAACTACATAACATTTTGCAGATTACCTTTGGCTGCAGGTAATTGTTTAGCCTGGCAGAGTGAGATACCGTACAGTAAGAAGAGGCTTAAAGATGTATTACGTCTGCTGTCAGAGTTCTGTTGCCCTGAAGAAGCTGTCCTTATGCTTTTACTTTTACCCATGACCTAAAACTAGTTGTACTGCACTAACTAGTTAAAGGTTACTAGTACCAAGCAAGTCTAAATATACGTTTTTGTAGAAGGCTTTTACAAGCATCTCTGGTGACAAATTAAAATCCCTACATGTTTAGGTACAACAGTTGTTTTACCATAACGTCAATAAAATACCATGTTTAACCTGGAACATTTTAATCACAAGATCTCGAAGAACAGTCTGTCAACCTTTAGCCTGTTTGGTTGCAGACTTCCTCTGTGGTTTATTTACGCATGCTTTAAATAAGCACCTCTCTCCCAGACACAAAGTGCCCCACCTTTAATCTCCAATAACATTGAGACACAGACACGAACAATTTTATTTTATTGGCTTTGACTGTGAGTAATGCGTCCCAGTCTAACAATAATCCAAACTTATTTGGTAGGCTATGTTCTAAAATGTAAGCAGAGCACACTATTAGTAGACAACACTATGCTCAAAACAATGATTATAAGAAAACAAACTTTGCTTAGGTTAACATTTTTTAGATATAAACTATTTTGCTAATGGAGTAATCGTTATTCAGCATGTGAAAACACCAAACCTTCATTGATTCCAGCTTTTCCAGTGTGAGGATATGCTCCTTTTCTCTGCTGTTGCTGTTTAATATCATTGTAAATTAAATATATTTGGGTTTTTGACTGTTGGTCGGACAAAACAAAACATGTGAAGATGTCGCCTTGAATGTTTGGTTGCTGTAATCGTTCCTCCTCTCCTCACTAGTTGTGAAGTGATGCCTTCCTAATGCAACTTAAATGTAAGAGATGGGAGCCAAAATCCACAGTCCTCATTCTTTGCTATATAGATATTACAAAGTTTGGTTTAAACTAATATGAGGCTTCAGTAGTCAGAGTTAGCGAAATCAAGTTGGTGTCTTATGTATGAAAAAACTTCAGACTGCTGAAGCCTCATATTAGCTTCAACTTTAACCCCCCAATGCATTTTTACACAGAACGAGAAGTGTGGACTCTTTCCAGTGTACAAACTGGCATGTGAGTATTGTTTTAAGACAGACTTGAACAAATGTGAATCTGTCCTTTAACCTGTAGAGCTGCGGAGCAGAAATACAAAGGGCGTTCAGTATCTCAGTGTTCTGGTGACTGCTGGTTAGACAGAGAAGACTCTTGTAGCTGAGACTGAGACTGAGCTTCATGAAATGTTTCTCCAGAGCAGACCAGGACAGAGAGGAGACAGAGGTTAGGCGGAGAGCACTGGGGGGGAAGTTAGTGTTGGTCTCTTTAATGACTCTACCAGTGAAAGTATGCAGAGCAACTTCTGCTACTGTCATTAGGGGCCCGGCATCACACAGAGGGAGAGAGCCCACTCTTCTTTAGGTAAGGTAAGAAGAGAAAAAAAAAAGTCATCCAGATTTGAGGAAATTACCAAGACATTTAGAAGTCAACACATTTGACTTTTGGGGAAGGACGTCATTTTTCAGTGTACAAGAATTACATCTCTGATGAAAACAGACAACTTCTATTACCGGGAGAGGTTTTGACATTGAGGATGAAATTGGTTTGGCCCCATGAGAAAAACCTCAGGGGCTACATCCCAACACTGGCAGATTGTTGTTAAGATTAGACTGAGATAGCTTCATTCATCATATACTGAATACACTGTCAGGTTTAAACCTGGTAGCTCCAGTTTGTGATGTTGAGCATAAATACTGTTGATCTTCAGTTGAATGCGCTGGTGGGAGCAGTACTTACATCTTTTTACTTGAGTAAAATTAGCAATACCACAGTGTAGAAATACTCTGTTACAAGACAAAGTCATGCAAGATTGTACTTAAGTAAAAGTACAAAAGACTTGCCATCAAAATATGCTTTAAAGTACCAAAAGTGGAAGTAGTCATTGTGCAGAATAATGTGTATTATATTGTTGGATTATAATTATTGATGCATTAATTTATTAATGCAGCTGGTAAAGGTGGGGCTAATTCTAATAACTTTACATACTGCTGGATAGCTTGTGAATAAAGTCTTATCCTGACCTATAATAATACATCATAATTTATTTGTTGATTACATTTTGTATTATTAATCTGAATCTGCAAAGTAACTAAAATTATCAAATTGATGTAGTAAAAGTAAAAAGTCCAATATTTGCCTTTTGAACTGTTGGAATAGAAGTATAAAGTAGCCTAAAATGGAAATACTCAAGTAAAGTACAAGTGTCTCAAAATTACTTAATACAGTACATGAGTAAATGTACTTAGTTACTGTCGATCACTGGTTGAATGACCAAGTAAGTTCTTCTGTGGGTTGAGACTTAAGTAAAAGTAGTAATATCACAGTTCACAAATCACAAATACTCACAAATACTCTGTCTACAAGTAAAAGTCCTGCATTCAAAATGTTACTTAAGTAAAAGTACAAAAGTATTAGCATCAAAATAAAGTCCAAAGTACTCATTATGCAGAATGGGCCATTTCATTCTAATTATTGATGCATTGATGTGTACATTACTTTACTGTTTCAGCTGGTAAAGGTGGGGCTAATTTGTACTATATATACTGCCAGGTAGCTTATCAGTGTCACCAAGGCATCAATAAAGACTTATATTAACCAATAATAATACATCATAATTTATTTGTTGATTAAGTTTTGTATTATATATCTGAATCTGCAAAGTAACTAACTGTTTTAAAACCAGTTTCACATCTTCAACAATGTCTGATTTATTGAGCTAAAAAGATGAGCTATACATGATATAAAGTTAAAACTAATGTTGCTTGCATCATGAATTTGAGTAATGATCCCCAAGTGTTGTCGCGAGTTAAAGATTTTTACAAAAACCCTGAAACTTTTGCAGTTATGTTGGTAAACTGTCCTTCTCAAACTGTCATTAGACCGGATCCTGGGTGCTTGTGTGACCTGTTGTGGTTTCTGGCTGCAGCAGACATGAGTTGGTGTAATCACATCTTGTGCTGGTTGTAGCAGTTGGAGTTCAACATTGTTTGTTCTTGTCTAAACTACCTCTGTTTCTGGCTTTACAGCCTCTCTCCTGGGATTGACTCCAGCTTGGTAATTGATGGTGTGTCAGGTCAGGATGTTGCTTTTATTTTTTGTTTTTGCTCTGAGCTCGTATAACAATGGTGTGGAGCCGCCAATAATAACCTACATATTAATTATCATGAAAGAACGCAGCACGCCTCCCCCGTTAATGTGATTGGCAGGTATCCTCCACATGTGATAAAACAGTCAACCACAAACATGACAGGAATTTGTACTTTGTTAAAGGAATTATACTCAGTCACAGTGCTATGTTACAGTATATTCATATAACATTTCAGTATTTCCAACCTGTATGGGATTTCAGTTTCTTACATACTGTAAATTGGTGATTGTTTGGCAAACAAAAAAATATTTGATAAAAGCCAGTGTTGCAACATGTGTCCATGGGGAAGACAAAACGCCAGTGGTGGATGAAGTATTCACATCTCTTACTCCATTACAAGTAAAAATACTACATTGTAAAACTTACAATAAGTAAAAGTACAATATTGTCGACAAATTTTACTTAAAGTATCAAAAGTTAAATGACTCATTGTGCAGCAGAATGTCCCTTATCACTGTTTATGACTTTGGTTTATTTGACTGATTTATTAACATAAGCAACATTTTAATGTTGTAGCTGGTCAGGAAGAATTTACTTTTAACTACTTTATATCCTTTTGGGTAGTGTAATCTATAACAATGCTGATCATGTTTTATATGTAATATCTTAATATGAAAAGTAGTTAGTAACTATAAATGTAGTGGTGTAAAAAGTACAATACTTCACTCTGAAATATAGTGGAGTAGAAGTATACAGAGGCATCAAATGGAAATACCCAAGTAAAGTACAAGAATCCAAAAATTGCACTCGAGTAGCTACTTGAATAAATCTTTATGGTTACATTGCTGTAGATGAGTGTCTAATAAAGGACTAAAATTAAACAAATGGTGAAACCAAACAGTTATGGTGAAACCAATTAAACATTTTTCCGTTTGTCATATAAAATGTGTACTGTTAAGTAAGTATTTACTGTTGATGATAGATGTTGAGTGAATACCAGCCTGTTGACAGGCAACCTAAACCTTCTGCATGACCTAGTGCAGCTTGTTTAAAGTGTGCCAAAAAAGGGAAACTAATAAAAATCATGATTGATTTTTATTAGTTTCAATGATGTAATTCCATGGACGGATGCCCAACATGATTTACCTGTCTTGAATCCAGTTAGACCGTTTGTTAGAAAGTAGGCTGTGTCCTCTCCTGTTGCCCGGCGTTTGTGTGTCCAATCTCTCACTTTCCTATCCTCACGTCATCACTCACCACCTCTGTCCTCCTTGTTTACAAAGACATAACATCCTTTGAGGACCTAAAAAAAAGTGCCATAAAGTTGTCCTCACTAAACAGCCTGTAAATGTTAGAAAAATAAGCCGCTGCAGAAAGTTACTGTCCACTCTGGCTGGAAGTGATGAGACCTGACATCTTGAGTCTGTGCAGTGTAGGCCAGTGGATACATGTTTGTATGATCTATATCAATATTAGCAATATTGATGAATTCAATATTCAAGTAGAATATACAGGTTTTACTGAGGAGGATGGTAATCACACTGCTGTGCAATTAGTTTTGTTTGAACTTGTTTGAGATATCAGATTTACGACCAAACTCACTTGACCATGTTAATGAAAACATTTGTACTCGCATGCCTTCTAGACAAGCATGTAATATGAATACAGCAGTATAAGCAAGTGTTTTTCCATCAGTTCTTCTTTTCCTGTACTGAAAAAAAACTACTGTGTTGAGGATGCATGTGGCTTCACCAGCAGTCATTTTCCCTGTAGCATTGCTTTGGTCCTTTGTTAACTTCCTGGTGGAAGGTAAACATGTGGCTTAACAACAAGGTTGTGCTTGTTGAACAGAAGTGTTTTTCCTCACAGGAGAACCCTGTCGTCATGCCCTGTGCTAAGTGGTATCCATGCACTACAAGCACAATGTACTTTATGTATCCAGTAGTTGACCTAACTTTGCCGCTGACACCAGTCATCTGTCCCTTCACCTGGCCTGGGAACTGAAAGAAGCCTGGAAAGACTGAGGTGCAGGACCAGGTTATGTTCTTCCCCTGCTGGGTGTTCTTTGCCTTGTAATTGACAACGATGAGGTCAGCTAATGAATGTTGTGTGGAAAAACAACAGATACTGACGACTTTACAGGATCTCTAACAGACATGACTAACACAAGTGTATTTTTAGAGTCTGCTGCTCCACATCACCTCCCAGTCTCTCAAGTGTATAGACCCGGTAGACAAAATAATGTAAACTCACAGGGGTAAAACACTTAAGGAATTATGTTATAGCGTCCAACACTACCCCCAAATCCCAAAACATTCCAGATGATTGAGAATTATTTTTTAACTTAATTGTAAACTATGCTGAGTTTCAGTAAGTAAGGAGGACATTTTGAAAAAAAAAAAAAAGGGATCCAGATAGCTGTACTTTTGTCTGAGCTCTTTGATCTTCCAAAAAAGCTCACTCAGTAATCCATCCATGGCTCAAACTAACCAAAAGTTATACGGCAGACGTGCAGTAACAGTATACAGGGGTATGGCACATATTGATAATTGTCATTCAATTAAATTAAGAATGGCCTCTAACCAAACAAATGTTACTGGTCTGTTAACTTTACATAGCAAAAGTGTACATACATACATGCATGTAAGATAAACAGGAGCAGAATGTTATTGTCCTATTCAAAACTCAGGACCTATGCTCAAATTCCCCTTAAGATTAGTACATTTTAATAAATTACAGAACCAGTTCTCTTTCTATTACAGATGGTCTAAACTAGAAGTCATGATTTGATGCCACATATGTCAACATACCTAATATTTCCAAGATATGTGACATTACAGCAAGACAAATTAATCAAGAATCAATGTGACTGTTTTTAAACTCTGATATGTGCTTATAGCTTTATTTAAAATAAATGAGCATAAGAAAGCCATTATAGATATTAGTATCACATACTGGATCGCCTCTACAATCTGCATGTTTAGTCATGCAAAGTACAGACTGAGAGCAGAGCAGAGGACAATTGCCCACTTTGACTCAATCAGCATTGATCTTGGACATAGGGGGGTTGATTTATTAACGCCAGCATTTGTTACTCAGACCCCTGACTGTCCTTCTTTCACGTGTAGCACTATCTAATAACCATTGAGTGTCATGGCTGTACAATGAAGGTGATGAATAATACGGATAATAGTGTAATCAAAAGACACTGTGGCACGCTGCCAAGAGAGGAGGGAGGGGTGCTGGAGGAAGAGAGGTATAAAGGAGACGGTGAAAGAGTGAGTTGAACCAGAGTGAAGAACAGAGGAGGAGGAGAGAAATGTGAGAGAGAAATATAAGGACAGAAAAAAAGAGGGAAAGAGTGAAGACATTCCTGTAAGTATAGTGCACTCAACAAGAAGGTAAGAAATAAACAGATTATTAAATATGTTCATGTGTCAATATCAATCTGCTAACCATGTACTTTAAATCTCATAGGCAGAGGAAAATCACAATCTAAATGCAACTTATGTATATGATTAAAAATGTAATCAGAAAACGTCCTTTGATTTAGTGGTTTAAGTTTAAAAGTAAGTTACAGCAAGTGAAGAGTTAATTTAAATTTCAGAGCCTGTAATTTATTATTGTCATTTGTAATTTGAATTACTTAACTTGCATATCTGCTAATGACATTTATTGTAATTGCAACCTGCACTTTCATCTATTGGATGTAACCCATCCTGCCCAATCCTAAATAATGTACTAATTATTGTATCAATATCCTTTCTGTTCTTTCAACTTAAAAGCAAAAGTTACAAATTAGTCTGTCAAGTACAATTTTGCCAGTTTTTTTTTTTACTTAAACCGCACAAATGCAAACCTTGTGTGGGTGGGTGGGTGTGGATTGTGTTGCCAGTGTTTCGTCAGTGGATGCAGAAATGTTTGAGTGTTCCAGTGAGAAATGGTGATGGCTAACACAGATGTGTAATCTGAGTGGGGGGCTCCG
The DNA here is from genome assembly GCA_008360985.2 of Macquaria ambigua. Classification (NCBI taxonomy): domain Eukaryota; kingdom Metazoa; phylum Chordata; class Actinopteri; order Centrarchiformes; family Percichthyidae; genus Macquaria; species Macquaria ambigua. The sequence goes on along the minus strand of VMKM01000057.1, from coordinate 189,244 downwards.
TGCAGCCATGTTTTTTCACCCTAAAAGACAAGAAGGATGGAATATATCCTTAAAGAAACATTTTTGTTCTAGATGTGAACTATTGTTTTATTAACTTTTGTAAAGTTAAATACTAAAACTAAATAAGTATCAGTTGTTTTTTTATAACACATAACTGTCTAATTGACTCATAACTACAGGTATGTAAGTTATGTGTTGTTACTTAAATTGAACATTGGAAACATTGAACATAGATTTTTATGTTTCATCATTTTTTATCTTCATTTTCCCACCAGTGAGGCTCTGCTGCTGGACTCCATCTTCTTTGGAGTTCCTGGTGTGAAACGCACATTAGGAGAGGTGAAAGTTCAAGGGTCAGACGTAGCGGCAGTGTGAGAGAATGTCGGTGAGGCATCTTATTCTCATTCTGGGAATCACCGCAGCCACGGTTGTTACAGCTCAAGGTTGGTCACTCACAAAGAGCCAATCTTGGCACATATGTATTGAAAAACACAGCACCCTCCCTCCAAACATTTTAAATAACAGTCAGATGGGGACACTTGCAAATGTACACACATCAAAACACAGACACGCAGGTATGCATTGCATACAAGGTTGGAGAAAAGTAAATAATGAAAGAGGCAGGTTGATAAAACAGACAAACTTGCACTTCACACTGAAATCCTAGAATTACAACTGTACAGTCAAAGGAAAAGTGAATGTTAATGTGTGATTTAGTTGTCTTTCCTACAAACATTGGCCTGCAGCTGAAAGTATGTTCCTGTTTGCGGATTTATACTCAAACTAAATTAGGCTGTTTGTGGGCAGTCATGTTTTCTAAATCAATGTTACCCCCCTACTGTATTTTTCCATGACCATGACTGCGTTTTCTCAATTAGTGTCAAGACTGGTCAGCCTTTATGTTCAAAACTGACAGAAAGTCTGTTAGACAGCTACAACTGAACTACAGTTTGCAGATTTTACAGATACACACAATTGCACTTAGTAGTAGTAACATACAGTATCAGTGCAATAAATAATACTTTCCTCCAAAAACGTCTCTCTGGAACTTTTTAGAAGAAATTAATATTTCACTACTTAAAGGTTTACAACAAGAACTCTTTATACATTAAACATTATATTCAAGATTAACATTATTTTAGATATTTAATGGTTTTTTATGTTTGTGTAAAATACAACTCACTAACTTTGTAGTGACAACTAAAGTACATTGTCAGATATTAATGTAGTGCACGGTATAAAAGCCAAGAAATTTGTCAGGGACAACAAAGAGTCAAGCCCTTCTGTGTACCACTCTGATGGTAACTTTTATTCCAAACCTTTAAAAACATATGTAGTCGTAACTGTATGTCATTTTTTCTGGTGGTTTGAGTCACACTCGTAACATGTGATGGACACACAATTTTGAACACAGTTCAGTATGAGCTTGTATTTAGGCCATGTTTGTTTATGTACTCTGTGTCCAGACAACTATGAGTGGACCACATGGTTCAATGTTGATCACCCCGGAGGCCATGGAGACTATGAGCAGCTGGATGCCATTCGCTTCTACTACCGTGCCCGAGTGTGTGAGACTCCCCGGGCAGTCGAGGCCAGAACCACTGAATGGGTCCCAGCCCGTGAAACTGGGGAGAAGGTCCATGCAGACCCCACTGTGGGCTTCTGGTGCCTCAATGAAGAGCAGGGTCCAGAACGTAACTGCTCCAACTATGCAGTCCGCTTCCTCTGTCCCAAAGGTTCATTCTCGTAACACCTTTAATATCCATTCAGTCACCAAAAGTTGGTCTAAATGTAAAAGCAAAATCGTATGATACCATAAGACATTTGAGTCTTGTACCTCAAAAGCCTCACTTCTGACTTGGCTGTTGATACGCATGCAAAGAAGAGAGGACCGCTTTGATGTGGAATCTTTACAGGTGATAATTTGATTTGACTGTCACTTACACTCTTTTCCAACAGATAACAGTGTGAACATTCAGGGTATCTGGGGTCCGTGGTCAGACTGGAGCACATGCTCTGCCCTCTGTGGTCAGGTGCGGCTCCAACTGCGCTCCAGAAACTGCCAATCTCGCTCTATGCCTTGCAGTGGGCCTCAAGTGGAAAGGAAAGCATGTAATGAACCTGAGTGCCCGAAATCAGGTGAGCTAGCCCTGGTTTGGTCAGACAGACCCTTCTTCTGCAATTCTCTTTTTATTCAGTCAGACCCTGACTTAGCTCGTCAGATATGGAAGACCCAGTATTCATGTACTGGCTAACCTTGTTTAATTCTACTCTTTAGATTGCTCTCTGCAGTGTGTGATGGGGAAGGTAAATGCTGAGTGTGACGCATGCATGTGTGAAGAACACATCCTGCTGGGTTCTGTTCGTGGTGCCGGGGGTCTCACTGCTGAAGGCGTTACCATCCTTCGCTCTGGCAAACTCCTTACCCTTACTGACCACAATGGGCATTTCCGCATCCCTGGTATCTGCCCTGATGGCAACACCACCCTGACAGTGAGCCTGCAGGGTCATGCCACCCTTAGCGTTGTTGTGCCCCACAGTGCTGAACGTACCTCTGTCCTCAGTGTCCAGCTGAAAAGAACAGGTACAGTGGATGTCTGTGGATTTACAACAAAATATCTGATTGCAGTTCACATTACCTTTTGTAACCAAAAAGTTCATTTTGAGCTGCATATTACTGACAAGTTTGTTAGGCATGTAAGGGAGCTGATAGGTAATATGTTATTTTATCTCCAATTGTGATTTGTCAGAGAAGCTTCATGTGTTGAGCAACCCTGAGAGCAAGGCCAGGAGGGAGGGACAAACTGCTGCCTTCTGCTGCAAAGTGGCAGGAACACCACAACCAGACAAGTACCAATGGTAGGACTTGTAATAGAAACATTATAATCCAAAATAAGTCACATAGATGCATCTAATGTTTGAATAATATGGTATATTCAATGACTTTGCTTGTCTTTTCTTCTGTGTGAACCAACAGGTTTCATAACAACAGTCTCCTGGAGAAGCAGTCTGAGAGCACCTTGGTCCTAAAAGATCTGCATCCTGAGCAGACTGGGGAGTACCACTGCAGAGCAAGTGGTCCATCTGGTGCTATTAAGACCAAACCAGCTACACTCAAAGTCTTAGGTATGTTCTCAAAAATTGATAAACATATTTAATACACATGAATGTGAATCAACAGACTTTGTGAGCAATAAGTAGAGTAATATCAATGGGGTACATACTGTATTTTACTTCAGAAAGATGGCAGTATGATCAAACTAAATCAACATTTTGATTTCTAAATCTATTACACAGGTAGAGATGAGCATTCCTGTAATCCCAAGCCTGAATCTCACCTCATCCGTCTTCCACATGACTGCTACCAAAATAGCACAGACTCCTTCTACTACGATGTGGGCAAGTGCCCCTCAAGTACATGTACTGGACAGCTGGACAATGTCATCAGGTGCAAAGCCAAAGTGGCTTACTGCTGTGGTGTGCAAAAGATGGAGGAGAGGCAGCTAACATGCCAGGGCTACCAACTGCCCACCATGGTGGTGACTAAGTGTGGCTGTCAGAAATGTGTGGACACCAAGGCCATTGTGCATGGTAGGGCCATTGCTGCAGACAATGGTGAGCCCATGAGGTTTGGCCATATCTTTATGAATGGAGTCAGAATCAGCCGCACAGGCTACAAAGGTACATTCTCCATCCAGGTTCCTCCAGACACAGAGAGGCTAGTCCTGACTTTTGTGGACAACATGCAGAAATTTGTCAACACCACAAAGGTACTCCCATTTAACACCAAAGGAGGGGCTGTTTACCATGAGATCAAACTTCTAAGAAAGAAAGCTCCTGTGACCATCAGCTCTACAGAAATCAATACTCTGGAGCTTGGGGAGGTAGAGGGCCAGGAGGCAATGGTTCAAATCCAGATTCCTCCCAATTCCTTCTATACGGAGAAAGGGGAAGTATTCACAGGTAACGTAAATGCTAGCATCACGTTCCTCGACCCCAGAGATGTCTCCACAGCTGCTGCAGCTCAAAGTGATCTAAACTTTGTAGGAGATGAAGGAGATACCCTTCCGCTGAGAACCTACGGGATGTTTTCAGTTGACTTTAGGGGTGAGGAAAACAACGAGCCCCTGAACGCAGGTGAAGTGAAGGTGTTCCTGGATTCTGCCCAGGTGAAGATGTCTGCGCACCTCAATACCATGAAGCTGTGGTCACTGAACCCTGAAACTGGCCTGTGGGAAGAGGAAGGAAGTCTGCAGGTGGAGAAGAAAAGAAGAGGTAAACGGGAGGAGAGAACCTTTCTGATTGGTAACATGGAGATCAGAGAGAGACGTCTTTTTAACCTGGATGTCCCAGAGAACCGCAGGTGTTATGTGAAAGTCAGGGCTTTCCGCAGTGAACGCTTCATGCCCAGTGAGCAGGTGGAGGGAGTTGTGGTGAGTCTTATAAACATGGAGCCCACAGCTGGCTACTCCTCTAACCCACGAGCCTGGGGCCGTTTTGATAGTGTCGTCACCGGCCCCAGTGGGGCCTGTCTTCCTGCCTTCTGTGATGAACAAAAAGCTGATGCCTACTCTGCCTATGTCATGGCCAACCTTGGAGGAGAGGAGCTGGAGGCTGTCCCTTCTGCTCCCAAACTCAATCCCAACCTCATTGGAGTGCCCCAGCCTTACCTGGGTAAGATGAACTACAGGCGGTCTGACCATGAGGACCCCAGAGTGAAGAAGACAGCATTCAGCATCAATGTGGCAAAACCAAGTCCCAACACAGCTGAGGAAGGCAACGGACCAGTGTATGCATTTGAGAACTTGAAAGAATGTGAGGAGGCCCCATTCAGTGCTGCACACTTCCGCTTCTCAAGAGTAGAAGGAGACCGTTACGATTACAACACAGTGCCATTCAATGAAGATGACCCAATGAGCTGGACAGAAGACTACCTGAGCTGGTGGCCTAAGCCCATGGAATACCGGGCCTGCTACATCAAAGTCAAAATCAACAGCCCACATGAGATCAATGTGCGGTCCCGCAACATGGGTGGCACCCACCCGAAGACGGTAGGCCAGCTATATGGCCTCCGAGACACTCGCAGCATCCGTGACATGGACCAGGCAACTGTTTCAGCTGTGTGCCTGGAATTCAAGTGCAGTGGGATGCTGTATGATCAGGAACGTGTAGATCGTACCCTGGTGAAGGTGATTCCACAAGGAAGCTGTAAGAGAGATAATGTCAACACAATGCTTCAGGAGTATCTGGTCAACCACCTGCCCCTAGCCGTCAACAATGACACCAATGAGTTCACCATGCTAGCACCTCTTGACCCTCTGGGCCATAACTACGGAATTTATACGGTGACAGACCAGGATCCTCGCACAGCAAAAGAGATTGCACTTGGACGCTGCTTTGATGGCACTTCTGATGGTACATCTCGAGTCATGAAAAGCAACGAGGGCGTAGCGCTGACATTCACCTGTGGAGATCGTGAGGCAACACATCAGAGTGTCTTCCAGACCGTGCAGCGTCCTCAAGGTCAGACGGTAACAAGTGTGGTGAGAGAAGGCAGACAGAACAGACGCCGGCAGAGGGCCAATGCACCCCGCAGCAGCAGTAGACGTAGCACCAGAAATCCTACAGGAAGACGCAAGCTAAAGAACACTGAAGGTTCTACCTGACCAAATCAATCTGCAATGGAGGTGGGAGTGGCTAGTGTTAACCTTATGTTTTGATACAAACATTTTATATTGACTTTTTTTTCCAATTAATTGAATATGTAACTAAACAAAGCTAGGCCTATTTCTTGCAGCTGTTTCCCAAGGAATATTTGCAGTCTCTTACTTTACATTTTCAACTGTACTGTGGTAAATATTTACTTGAAACTGTAAATAGAGTATTTATTGCACATGCCTTATTAATCAGTGAGCTGGGTGTTATTAGTTTCTTTCATTGATGTTGTAAACAAGAACAGAAACACAACTTATCCTTTTGACCAGTGATTTATTAAATTAGATGCTTATAAAACACTGCAGATGCTGTATCTTCCACATTGTGTCCAACTGTCCATGTAACATTGAAACTGGTCAATTGCTAGAAAAGAAAAGGAGAAATACGCCCCTTTCAATTAACTGTAGCCCATATGAAGACATGGTGGGGTGAAGCCCATAAGCCCCCGCTCCTCATCACACTTGATACAAGCCTGCAGAAGCAATGATTTAGGAGACCAGTCATAGCAAGTTAATCCACTTGCCTGATCCATACTTTTTCTGCATTAGTAGAAATCAAATTAGTAAATTACATTTGTCATGCACAAAAAATACCTATAAGCACTCTTTGCTCCATATTTTCAAGGATATTCCAGAGATGTATCAAGAGAATGGCTGTGAGGTTTTAAAGTCACATTTATTATACTTGTCTATCCCTTTTACCTTACAGTGAATGTCGTGTGCTCTCTGTAAAATTACTTACATGTTGCGTCACTCTCAAATCACCCACAATGCAACCTTTCCAGAGATAAAGATGAATAATGTACTGAATAATTGTTCTAAATTTGGCAACCAAAGTTATAGATACTATATACTTTCCTGTAAGAGAACCATCCACAGGTAAGTGAGACCTATAATATATACATGACATTCTGGTTAAAGAATTTGCATAGAACCTTGTGTTTCTATGTCACTACACTTATAACTGCAATACTGTATCTGCCATTTTGACAGGAGCAACATCTAATAAAAATGAGCCCTGCAAAACTCAGACAACAGCAGTTACAATGTATTCTCCATTGAAGCTGGGTCACAGATACTACATGATAATGTGTGTGTGAGTTGAGGCTGAATGAGAGAGAAAAGGCAATTCCATATGTATGAACATAAAGAGTTGGTGAAACTGGATGCTCCCTGGTATAGTCCCTCTGGTCATTGAAGCAAAATGAAGGGGTCAACACATAGTTCAGATTTTCCAGGATGGCACTGGACAGCATGAGAAGGTACAGCTGCATTTCTGAGGGTTGAGAGAGGGAAAGGGCAGTGGTGATGTAGCCAGTGTCACATGAAGTCCTCATAGTCTTGGGCATAGCCACCATCAAACTCTGCATAGTCAAGGTCATCTCTCATCTGTGCTTTCAAACCGCCTCCAGGTACAACCCCTTTCTTCTTCTTCTTTCCTTTGTTTTGCTGTAAAGGCAAATAAAAGTCACTTTAAAAGGTGTACATTATAAAGGACTACACATTTACAGCAAAACAGCTTTCTAATTTGATCTGAGAATTCTTTGGTTCAACTGTGCAACAAACTAAATTAATGTAATTTGGCAACCATGCCAGTTAACTGGCATGTTACATATTACACTTGAATTAACAAATATACCACTGTTTAGATTCAGTATAGAAACCACATGGATTAAAAATAAACTACCAGACTGGGCATACTGCAGTTGATTTCTACTATGAGCACACATTGGGCTGGGTGAACAGCACCCCCTTCTGAATATTAACTAGAGATCAGAATTTATCTATAAGAAAATACAAGCATGCAGTCACTTACTTTTTCTTGTTTCTGTTTTTCACTAAGTAGGACTGACAGGGAATTGCTGACTTTCTTCAAGTCCTCTACTTCCACTGTTAGAGAGAGACAAAAACGGTTATTGGTCAAGCCTGCTGTAATTGAAATTTAAGGTACTGATATAGTGAATAACTAACAATCAATATTGTTCAGAAAAAATGAATGTATAGATGTTGGGCTTACATGAAATACAGAGTTCCCGAAACAATGAATCCAAGAAACTTGAATAATGCACAGATTTTTCAAACTGGGATATTTTTTCTTTCAGCAATTTTTCAAACTCTGTGAAATCTTCTTTGGAAGATGGACACATGGCATCAATCCCAGTGACACTGTTTGAAGTGCTGCTGACACCTGAAAGAAATACAAAAAGGCGGTTTGATGTCTCTTCTAAGGATATACAGAGTCACAGATGCAAAGCATTACTTTTATAAATTTTAATTCATTTTCAAATCATTGCTTTGTTCAAGCATGTTTAAAAGGTGATTCGACGCACCCTACTCAAATGATACACAATGATACTTTTGCTTTTGGTGACTAGTCTTGAAACAACACATACAAGGGACAGGCTAAGAAAATAGTGGTGGGGGTTCAGAAATGCTTATGTTAAATCAATCTGGTTAGAGGATTTTGTTTTGTTCACAGTGTCTGTGAAAAGTAGAAGAAACCAAGGGAGCAATCAAGCAAAGACACAAATTAAACATTAAATATGAATATAAATTGCATACTCTTTAAAAAGGTTTCAGTTTCAGTACAGTTTCATTTATACAAAAAAGGAAGTAGTGTCTATTGTGGAAGACAAGTAAATTTTCTGCTATAAAAAAGGAAGCAGAGGAATTTTCACATCTGAATATTTTTTGGTAATCTGAAAGGTGATCCTGTCTTACCAAAAGCATCTTTTGCTAGCTCCAAGTCTGCATCTTCCTGCAATTTCTTCACTCTTAACTTCTCTGCAAGCTGTTCTTCAGGAGTGAGTTCAGGTTGCTGTAATAACATTAGAGATGACAACAGTTTTGTGTATTATATAGAAAACTGTTAAGTCATTTTCATAAAAAAAAAAATAAAAAAAAAACTCACTTCATCCTCCAACTCTCTCTCCATCAGCTCCTGCTGTTTTTTCTTTAACCGGTTCTCTTTCTCTTTGATCTTCTCACTCAACCTTTTCTTTTCAGAAACCTTTGTCTCTGAAAAGTAAAATAATGGAATAATAAAACATGTGAATTTGCAGAAAAAGCAGACCACTTAGCCACTGATTAACATATGATACAATGCGTTATGTTCTTGTGAAACAGGCGGCAATTAAATACATACTTGTTTTTGTTATCTCTGCTTTTTTCTCCTCATCTTCATCCTCATCATCCCAGTTGTCCTGTGAATATAAAAAGGGTGGGATAGTTGCCATCTTATTATGCAGGCTTTCAAATTGAGTGAAAAACAAAAAAACAAACAAACAAAAAGCACTAATTGAGAGAAATGTCAATTAATGTTAAAAAATAAATGAGTTGGAAAGTTTATATTATACAAACATAACACACAAACATTACATACCTTACACACAAACACAGACTTACACAAACACAAACACTATACAGACATAGATATCATATCTACACACACAAAAAAAACACACTGTCCTAATAATTCCAGCACTTCAATTACAAATCTGTCCTGATTTGAATGAAGCAGCGTTCAGACAGGTTTACCACCTAAATTAATGCAATTACACCACAGGTACAGTCCATAAGCATCTAGGCAACAAAAGCAAAAAGAGTAAAAAACTAAAGCAATGCTGGGTGAGACCAAGTCCATCCAGACCAATAACACCTTGATACTAGGGATGGGCGATAAATCAATTATCCTCATTTATCAAATTTCAAGTGGTGTCACATCATATTGATATGATTTTATTGGTCTACAAATGTTGTCAAATGAATCTAAGCAAGTTGTAATAAGTTTGATTATTTTATGTGTGATTTTGCATATATCTTCCATAGTGTGATCTATATTGTTATTGAAAAAATATCAAAGATAACACTGACATAATGATTTTAACCACACTAGCCCTACTTGTCACTGCCTTAAGAAAGCGCTGCTAGTGCTGGGGACTGATCCAAAACAAAAACAAGTTCAAACATGCAATTCAAGGTCTGCCAAGTAGTCAGTGGTGTACTGCACTCCAACAATATTGACATAATAATTGTTACTCATTTAAAATCATATCCATTACCTTCATTCAATAACTAGGAATAACAAAAGGTCTTTCCCACACTCTTATCTGCAAAATTCAATACCTGACAAACTGTAAATGGAATAACTAACTCAACTTTACACACTGAGTAATGTATGTATCTCTATGAGCTTTGGCAAGCAGGCTGTTGTATTTGAGTATACTGTAAATACAACAGTAGCTCAATACAATCCACTGGGGACCAACTGTGTTCGTCCCCAGTGGATTGAAGAGGCCTCTACCAGCACTTTCCCTAGGTCAATTATCTGAGGTTTCTGGACAGCCACCATGTCAACATTCAGGCAATAATAACCCCCTGTATTTCAGTATCAACTGAGCACCAGCTTCCTACTACATGCCTGTTGTGAAGTCGGAAAGTTCTAGGCCTAGTTCTTGGTTGAGTCATCAGTCCAGATGATGATTTCATCCAACTGTGGCTAAAGTTGGTTAGCAAGCTAACGCTGCCTCATGTTGCGCGTAACTCAAGCTGAGGCAATTCAGGACAGAACACAAATGCTAATCTCCTATAATCAGTTTATGCGACCAACTTTGGGCAATGATGGGATAGCAGTCTACATTAACCACACATTAGCCAAGCACGCCAAACCATTTGAGTTAACGACGTTGTCGTCGAGGTTACCCAACATTAAAGCTCATTTTCAGACGCAAGCTGATATGGAAGCTAGCGAGTTTGCTAGCTAAGTGGCCCGGGGAGAGATTAGCTTGAAGCTACGTTATCCAATTTTAGCCCGGATATCCAAGAATTACATCGTTAATTGTCAGCTTTCAAATAAAAACCAACAACATCCGCGTCCACTACTTTACTTTAATCCACAACCGTCGACTGGCACGCTAACATTTACTGTGATAACGGTACGTTACGACAGTTGAAAACCGAGTAGTAGCATAACGGTAGCTAAATTGGAGTTACTACAGGCTGCCTGATAGAGCCACATGAGTTAGCCGTCAGCTAGCATAAAGCTAACACAGGATCGGAGGTTAGGATTGACAGGCAGTCTGAAACCGCGTCGAAGCATGGCATCACAGCGTTAGCTTGTCACTAACCAGGCCAGCTAACAGCTCGCTTAACGTTATCCTAACAAACGATGGCTGACTTAAATCCCATCTCAAACTCTAGTGTTTGTCATATTAATTTACCTTAACATCTTCCTCTTCGTCTTCGCCTTCCCATTTGTCCATCGCTGCCGCCTTTTTAGTCGGCTCCTCCGGCTCGAAGGTTTCAGCGTCTGTAAAAACGACAACATGAAATTCATTAAGCCAATCCACATCTAACGAGCGAGTTTGACAATAACGGAGTGTTATGCTCGTAAAACAAAGACTGTGGGAAGCGGATGATGTGCCGATAGCTATCCTTCCCAACTTAGTTTCTCACCCCAGTCCGCCATGTTGGCTGTGTTGGTTGTGTTTGACAGGCTCGCAGTGAAGTCAGTGCTGCAGCCCGTTGGCCACGTTCAGAAACAGCTCCCACCTTCTGGATGTCACCACGTCACTCTTGTCAGCTTAGCTACTGCCATGACTTCTCTGGACTACTTCAAGCAGCATGACACTGATATGGCACCACGGGTATTTTTATTTAATTAAATAGTAAACATAAGGAGGATGAGTGGGTTGGGTGGAATTTCTCTAAGTAGCCTAGTCTTTTCTTTCCATGCCACTTTCTGCTCCACTACATTTCAGAGAGAAATGATGTACTTCACTACAATTATTAATCAGCTTCAGTTACTACTCACTTTACAAATTAAGATCAGTCGAATAGTCGATAAACTGAAAATAAAACTATTTTTATACTGGTTTAAGTCATTTTTCATGCAAAAACATTTCATGGTTCCAGCTTCACAATCACAAGTGTGAGGATTTGCTGCTTTTTCTTTTAATTATTTTAATTTATTTAGAATGTTTTCGAATTTTTTAGTATTGGTTGGATAAAACAAGCATTGTGAAGGTGTCACTTTGGGCTCTGAGTAATTGCGATGGGCATTTCTCACTATTTTCAGAATTTTTACAAATCAAACAATCGATTAATCGAGAAAATAATCAGCAGTTCTATAATGAAAATAATCATTAGTTGCAGCCCTATACAAAATAGTTAAATACTTAGCTCCATCTCAACAAACTACAACAGTAAAATGATGCTTTTACATTAATTAATGAGTAATAATAATCTAATGTTATATAGTAGTATAACACTCACAGGAGCCATTTTTCTGCATTAAGTACTTATACTTTTAATACTATAAGTACATTTTTCCTGATTATACTTTCATACTTGTACTGTAATTAACATTTTCAGTGCAGGACTTAGTTGTATTTTTACAGTGTGGTACTACTGTATATACAATATTTTCCAAACAATGGTCATTTTTAAAAGTCAAAATTATGAGTCGTCAAATTATTAGATAGTAAATCAAAATTATAATGTTTTTACTTAAAACGTCAGAACCTTGACTTACTATCTCATAATGTTGGCTGATCATTTTGATAGTGTCCATAATTGTAATATTTAACTTACTATTTCATAATGTTGACTTACAAAACTTGACAAAATAAATATAGGTGTATTTACATGTACATACTTTGTTAATGACTTGGGTGAAAGTAGTCCACTATATTTTTCTTTTCTTGTTGGGAGCTGTATGTCCACCTAGGTTATCATATATATAAACATTATACAAACCTTTGCTGCAGATGTGAGATATTAATGAGAATAGAGAGAAGATCATTTTGAACAGTTCCACTGTGCAAACTTTAAAAATAAATAAACAGTCAATCAGAGGCAGATTGGTTTAATAATTTAGGACTATATTTATCACACCAGAAAGTGTGCACATCAATACAAAACTCACAGCAAAAATAGAATGAAGTTGACCAATAATAACACAGTCAGGTCTTACTGAGCATTATGTACCTGTTATCTAATCAAGATAAGTCACGATGGATATATAAATGTAGCAAACATTACAGCTCTTAATGACCAAAATATTATATAATTTCACAAAAATAAATAACTTTGTAGGTTTGCAACACAACTTTATTTTGCTCATAATAACTGTATAATAACTATATTTAATTCTTGTGTGATGTGTAGTGTTTGGGTTGCTTTTCTGGGTATGGAGTCACATCCCTGAGAAGGACACATCAGGACAGGAGGGGTTCAATTAGGTTTATCAAAATAAATAAATAAATAAATAAGCCAAGTGTAATGAAAATAATTCTGTTGGTTAGACTTGGTGGATATACTGTTTATACTGTGAAAATGTGTTGTTTTTTTCTCTCTGAATTAAACTGTTCATTTGATTCCTTCAGTGCTGAAGATGTGCAAGATTACAATATAATTAAATACAGTATATAGACATCCTGAAGTGCTGCTTATTTCAAAGAGGTATGGTATTGCACAGACAAATGAGATCATCTCGGGTATGTGGGTGAGGATGTGTCTCCTGATCCAGCAGGCGTGAGTGGGGTCATGTGCCAGGGCAGATAAGGTCAGGGCAGGGCAGGGCAATCAGCAGCATCAGCAGTCCCAGTATGAGACACAGAGGACTGTGGCTCAGTGCCAGTCCACGTGACTTCCCTACAGGAACACAGTGACAGCAATATAAATGTAAAGCCATGCAAAATATGATCCCTGTGGGTTATCCGTTGTTGTATACCATAACAAAAAACACTGTAAAACTAATTTCAGAGTATTTCATTACACTTTCTGGAGTTGTTCAGTGGTAATATTCCAGTATTAGTGGTACATTTCTCTTTCAGAGCTGTTATGACTATGAAATAACGCAATAAATAGAAGAAAACTCATCTCAAGTGAACCTGTTTCTGTTTCTTTTTATGTGATGTAGGATTGTGACTCCCAGGAAAGCATATCATCATACATATAAGAAGTTCACAATCGCTTTCAAGGTAAGTATTCTTACAATAGTACAGTAATTCTTACAAATTCAATGATTCCACAAATTTAGTTTATCAAACAGATATGTGTAGTTGTGAGATAATTAAAGCACATAAAAACTCCACCAATTGTGTCCCATAATGCATCCCAATTCCACACTACATGCTACTGTAACCAGCTGTTTGTGTATAAAAGGTATTCATACACAAAAAATAAATAAATAAATAAAATAATATCCCCTTTGTGTAGGATTTGATCATATCTGGCTTTGGTGACTGCCAAAGCCAGATATTGACTGGTAAACTTAGAATAAAGTTTGGAAAACAACAAAAATACATCAACAATTTTCACCAGGATTGTCTCACTTTTCTACAAGCAAAACTTTGTAGTAAAATTCTACGCACAGGGGATTTAAGTACACTGAAAGATGTCTGTATGCATGCTAAATATAGCTTGATTTGTGAGTATGCTGCTGATGCACAAAGGACATACAGTAGAGGAGCTACTTCCAGCTGGAAAAAAAATGGTGAGACAGTAGTAGTAGTGAGACTTACAGTGAGTATTACATCTTTGGAAAAAGCATTGTGCACTTTGTAAAGTTTATTTTGGCAATAATGTTCTAAAGTCGTAGTTGGCATGATGTCTGTCAGTGCACATCTTGTATGATTATCATTTAGTGCAAACATTACATACTCTATTTCTTGTACTCTTACTTCATAGATTCTATATTATGAATATTAGTATGTGACATAGTCTATAGTATTAGTATGCAATTGGGACACAACTTAGATCTAGTTTAGGTTTAGGTTAGAGCTTTGAGAGGGGTTAGTTTATCTTCACCAGATAAACTGAACAAGAAAAATTAAGTAAGCTTCCGAAAATGACCCTTCTTTACAATTATCAGTAGACAACAAGAGATATCAGTGGTTCACCTCTGAAGTCTACAGGCCTGTCCTCCCAGGGTGTCAGCACCATAGCCAGAGCTGTCCTCTGAACATCTGACAGAGCAGAGAGCTGCTCCTCAGTTACTGCCGCAGCCTGCTCATAGGAGAACATGCTGATCTGTTTCTGGTTGAACACCACCTTGAGGAAGTGACACAACAGAGAGAGAGACAAGATGGAGAGATAAGACAAGATAAAGAGTTGTCAAGGTGAACGCACCGACATGAGCACAGATTAAGATATTTTGGAACATTATGAAACGTGTGAAATTGTTTTAATTGAATGTCGACTTACAGCAAACTTATAAGGTGGTATCATTGAGATAGCCACAGGTGTGATTCCTTCAATTTGCTCTTTCACCAAAGCTGACATAGCCATGTCTGGGAGACCCGCTGTAAGAAGTGCCAAATGTTTCAAAGAGAGTGAAGAAGCAATAAGAGAGAGACAGAATACATTGAGAGGGTGTCAAGAAAACATATAATAATAGCAAGATGGCTTTAATTTAAGGTTGTGAGCACACATACCATTTGACTGAGCAACACAAATAAGATAATTGTGCCAGACAGATGTTAAGTCCGATGTCCAATTGACACTATCGAGAATTGACATTTTTTTCCTAGTACCATGTAATTTAGTACAGCTGTCTATAGTGCAATTAGCAGAATGAAAATAACATTTTCATAGTATTAGTGAGTATAGGTGTGAAAATATTGAAAATTGGTGAGTGCATAATACCTGCCAGAACTCCGATCTCAATGAAGACATCAGTTCCCCATGAACTTGGTGGTCCAAAAGCAAGGCTGTGGGACAGCAGCCCAACGAGAGCCAGCAGCTGCTCCTCTGAGCAGGACAACCTAAGCTGACCCAGCCAGAGCACCGCCTTACTGCGGCCACCAGGGAGAGACACAGCACGAGAAGTGTAGGAGGGAGGGGAAATTACTTCGACTGAATATTGTCAGCAGCAGACAAATTCAAGTGTCAAACATCAGGGCTCAAAAAGAAGGCATTAAAAAGTGCCTGTAAAATTGTTTTTATCTGCTCACCTGAACTCTACGGCATTGAAAGTGTTCATCTCTGTGACTTTAGCTCCGCACACAAAGTATCCCATTGCCACCAGTGTGCTGGAGTCGAGCTGGCTCGGACTCTGCTTGGTGGAGTTCAACACGGTGGTAAACAGTACAGCCAGCTGGGATGAAAACAAGAGTTATGATCCAGACATATGCTTTTTGAGCATACACTCAGTTTATTACTGTAGGTACACATTGCTAAAACTAATGCAGTCTAATAATAATAATAATAAATAACAGCCCTGCAAAAAGTCCTACTTTCATGAAGGTTATATTGTTTAGTGTTTTTTGTGAGGTGTTGATTCAACTTTATGGTCATTTTGAAAGCTCTGGTTTGTTGTGCTGCTGAATTGTATTTGGTTATACTTAAAGGTGTTTCTAATATTTAATCTACTATTTTTGGTCTAAATAGGATGGACGAAAAGAGGTTTGCCTCCACCCTCTGCTTTGTGCCGGGTGGTTATTTTCAGTTTGTTCTGTTGGGTATTATATATATATTTACCCAAACTGAAAGCATCAGTCATTCTTTTACTTATATGACTGATTTCTGTTTATATCAAACAGGTTTATTTAAATTAAATTAAAATTAAAAAAATATTAAATTAGAATTTGTGTGGTCCTCACTAAGCAGCTAAGAGTTTAATACTGGTGCATTCATTTCGAACGGGAAACAAACAGCCACATCAGAGGTGTCCAGCTATACTGTCTGAATACTAGAAATTAATTGACATCTCTCTGTTAATCAGGATAAAATATTCTCAGTGGTCATTTTTAAAGCATAATATTTTTTATATGTTCAAACACAAAATGTAAAAAAGTCACATTCTGGTCTTGACTCAATTCTGACCAAATATGTAGAGTAGTTGAAGCAGGCAGTATAGTAAATCTATGTGACACATTAACTGCTGCGGGCAGAGCAGCTACCTGTCTGCTGCTCCAGGTACTGACGGCACCCATAGCAGCGATGCTACCTCGCTCAGTCAGTCGGAGGCTGCTCAGCTCATCTAATGACATCTGTATCGCTATTCCACCCAGCTGAGAGATCACAGACTGGGAGAAGGACGGGACGGGGCCATATATCTGCACACACATACGTCATTCCAGTAAAGACAGAGCAGACACACAGTATTAAGACCTGGACTGAGGAGGGACAGCTACCCTGTACAGCCTTGAATTAAACACGTGAGAGGTAAATGGACTGAAGTAGATTACAAATGAATCTCACCTGTTTGACTTTCTTGAACACTTGGCTGCGTTGGTAGGATTCAAGGAACGGGTCTTGACCCATCAGCTCCAGACAGTTGGAGAAGGCCGATGAAGACATGCTCGTCAGACTGTTAGCGACCCAGACAGACGGAGCTGTTGTACGCAGAATCTCACAGGTAGGAACCATAGGAGTTTCTGGAAAAGGACACAAATATCTGATCAGGAGATGCTATTGATACACAGCATATGACTAAATGTACAGCACACAACATCAACAACTTCTATTATAAGTAAAACATATTTTTGTCTGACTTTTTCTGTTAATTTCACATGTTTTATATAAACAAAAAAAAATCTGAAACAATAATTTTGACATGATTGCTGTACATTAAAGGAATGGTTTGACATTGGACATGGAGCTTCCGCTAGTTGCCTGGCAACCTCACATTGACGACAAGACTCCAGGAAGTAACTGCGCCTGCCAAGAAACAGTTCAGCACATAACCCCCCTTAAAACCTCAGCGTGTTGTTTTTACACGTCTTTTTTTGTACGGATTAAACAAAGAAGTTATAACGAGTTAACTAGTGAGCTTTATAGGTACTGTAGGCGGATTTTGTTACCCTTTGAGCTGAGCCAGGCTAGCTGTTTCCCCCAGTTTCCAGTCTTTGTGCTAATCTAAGCTAACTGGCTGCTGGCTGTTGACTTATATTGAATGGACAGATATGATAGTGATATCGATCCTCTCAGCAATTAAGCGAATAAGCGTATTTTCCTAATTGTCAAACTATTACTTTGATGGCAGGCTGTTTGGTTAAAGGCTCTCCTATAACTGCCTTGGTTGCAGAATTTGACATATGGTGTGTTTCCCCATGTCGAACTATTCCTTTAGAGAGTACTGTCAGGCTTATTTCAGAGATTTTAGGAACCAAAGTGATGCTCACGTGACACAGAAGTTATTTTGAGGAAGCCCAGGAAAAACTGAAGAACAAACTGCTGCTTTTCAAAAAATGTCCTCTTCTCGCTCTCGTCTAAACAGTACATCCCCACATCCCCACGTTCCCACCGATGCTGGCTCATGAACAGCTTCTCCACATGCCCCACAGTCATCAGCGCCTGTGGGAACATATACCACAACACACATATGCACATGTAGAGACACAGATACACACTGATGGTTTACGGGAAAACGGGAACTTTATCACCTGACCCTGACACCTACTGGAGATGTGACACCTGAGGGATTTATTTACAGCCTTTGTTGGCCTAACCTGCCATGGGATCGAGTAACAATCCCAACTCCTCACTATGGATTTCTGGACATCGAATGAATCTGTTAGGATCTGTTACAATTCGGTAGTTTCAGGAGCAATTAAGATGTAATACCAAAACAATAAAAATACAGCAGTAAACTCACCTGGGACATCTCCTGCAGTTTGTCGTCAGGCAGGAAGAAGAGAAACCGGTCCACCTGACTGATTGTGGTCTGGTTCCAGTCCTTGACCGGGCTGTGAGGAAACACAAGAACACTTCATTGCCTTTCTACAGTTTCCTGCTGTGTGAATAGCTGGTATGCAAAGAGCTTTTGTCAGATGAAACCTCTTCTAAATCATTTTGATAATTTTCTGGTTTACCTCCTTAACTGTAAACTTACATGTCTCACTCTATAGATTGAGGAAATCCCACAAACACTTGTTTGGTTGGATTTTCTCCTGAGAGAAATTTCCTGATTAACTCAGTTCTCATAATGGCAAAATATAATATACTGTATCTAAAGCCAAAATTCACAAAAAACCCACGCACTTTTAATGTTTTTTATAACAAATTCTGGCTGTGCTGCAAATTTAAAAGCTGCAAAAGAGTTGTTGAGATGTGTAAAATTAAAGGAATTCATAGAGCCTGACTGTATTTACCTTTCCATTTAAATTGAAGACCAATTATGTTGTTTTATTTCAATTTACTTTAATTTTTATTATGGTGTTTATTTTTTTATTTCTTTATTTATCTATTTAATTTTAATTTTCTTGTTAGATATTTTTTATTTAGAGTTAATGTTTATGGTTTTCTTTTTACTAATCAGACATGTGCCAAGGATATGTAATGGCATGGTTATACTGCCTTGTTGTTTGTTAGTTCATTGTTCAATACAGCATTAAAACCTTTTTGAAGTTTTGAAGGTGATAATGTTACCCGAAGGCGGCAGGTTCTTGCAGGATACGCGCCACAATGTCCATCTTGCTGCTGCTGTAGCAGAGCTTCCGGAGGAAATCCAGATTGTCAATGAAGAAGGTGCGGTCCAGCTGGATGAAGACCTCATCCACCACATACGGCGCCATAATGCCCAGTGAACGAACCTCCTCCCCAGTGAACACGCCTGTGTACATGCCCTGTAGAGAAAGAGTCCACATAACACACACACACACAGCAAATATGACAACTTAAACAACTAAAACTCTGCACTCAAAATCTTGGCTTCCCATCTTCATCTTGTTTCTCTTAACTTATTAAAACAAGAAAGGGATCCGTATGGCAACACAGTGTAGCTCTAACTGACCGTCCTCTGCACCATTTTGTCCACCAGCAGCTCCTGTTTTGTTCTAGACAGCAAGAGAAATTGACGCGGGTCCTGAATAAGCATCTTCCTTAGGGTGTCCATCATATCTGTAGAAAACTTCTTAATGGTGCTCACCCTGCAAGCAACCACACAAACACACAGGAACAAAATTATCAAGAAAATGTTTTTATTATATAGTCAATACATTTTTAAATCACTATTCATAAACTGCTTTTAACATCTTATAAATATGTTTGATCAAGTCATAAAGTGGACGAGTTAATCAATTCCTTAGCCAAGTTTGACTATTACATATTTTATTTCCAAATGGAGTGAGCAGCGGTTTTACCTAAATTTTTATCATTATTTTATCATTATTTTATCTTCTTGGCAAACAGAAGACATGGGCAAACAGAGTAGAAAAAGGACTTGAGAAAATGTTCTCCCTGGATATTTGTCTGGGCCAACAAACAAAAAATATGTGGCTCCAGAGAGGAACTATTTCTGGGCACTATACTTTATTTTTTAATTGATCAAACAGGATGAGCACACACAGGTTTCCCATATCTTTCCTGCCAAGAAAGTACATGTAGTGATATTTCAGTGAAGGTTTTTGACATATAATTCTTATCTACTCATAATGAGATGACCATTTCCCTGCAATCATTTTGACAAATCTGAAAATTATGTTAACACATGAATAGTAAAGTGATTAATGCCAACGTATGACTTACGGCATGGACAGGGCGATCTCAGCTCCAAGATCTTTAAGCAGTTCAGAGAAGAACTGAAACTGATACAGCTCCTCGATCAAACACTTTTTCTGTCCAGAAGAACAAAGGACATATAGATTTAGATATACTGTATATATCACATGCATATAGACAGTAGAATGGCATCAGTCAAACAGGTTAAGTTTACCAGCGAGGTGTGAAGAGGACCAGGCTGCTGCCTGAGGAAGGCCAGGATTGCTCTCACTGAAGAAGGCGAGGGATCAGCCCGAAGACGTTCCTGTAAGACCTTGCAGCTCACACCCTGACCCACTGTTCCCAGACTCCTGGTTACATAAAGAGGTGAGTGTCAATAGATGCACATAGCTGTAACATATACTGTCAAGCTGCAAAATACTGCTACAAAGAACCAACACAGTTAAAAAGAGACTGAGAAAATGAGAGAATCTGCTGCCAATAGTATTCATACAAGGAAAAATATACAGAGTGCATACACATTTATCACAGAAATTAATTGTACTTACAGAAACATTTTGTTGTTTAGGTTTGTATTAGTATCAAGCACCTCTCTGAAAATTGCTTTAGCCTGGGGAAGAAAATGGAAACAGTGTTGTGTTATATAGTTGTTGTAACATGCTGGTTTATGCAGGTTCTGGGCTGCTTTCTCTCCCAGTTTTCATGATCAGAGGAAAGGGCAATCTGATATGAAGACAGTTTTTGTCCGTGGTGTTTGTATTCACAGGCAAGTCCATTCACAGTGTCAGTGATGATGACGTCTTTGCTTATACTTCTCCACTTAATAATTTAGCATCTAATCAAGATAATGTCATACACACCTTCTCATGACAAATAGAGGAAGCATATTTAATTAGAGGAAGCGCAAAGAGATCATGACACAAAGTAAAAGTCACAGGCTCAGAGGTTAGATGCTTTCACATATTAAAATACTGTAAGCAAGTGTTTGTGAACTGACTGGATGGCCTATTCTGCCATGGGGCGAAACATTTGTATAAATTTCATTTTAACTTTGTTATGTCTCTTACATTAATGCTACATAACTGTCAAAAGATACATTTGACACACAGGCATTTTTACAGGATAATGTAAAATATATTTCTGCAATAAATGTATCATCCTGTATATTTTTTTGATTTTCTCAAACTATTTATTTTGTTCTTTTTTAAATACTGATTCCTTTTAGCTTGTGACCCTTCTCTGATACATAATCAAACAAAACAACTTTGCCTGAGCTGTTACCACTCTGTTTATGCACCCTGTGATGGGGTCTGTGAGCTGGTAACAAATGTTTTTTTTTAATGAGGTACTGAGGAAAAAAGTGTATATATTAATACCATGGCTTCTACAATGTGTGCTGATGCAAGATGGGCTGTGTGATACCTGCTGTGTGTTCCAGGGTTTTTTGGCTGCAGTGGTGATGTTTTTCACAAGCAGACGGGTCCTGGGCAGGACACTGAGCAGGGGCGTACAGTAGAGCAAAGGCTCTACATCATCCAACCAACCGACCACTTCTGGGAAGCCCTGGTCAGATAACACAAGGAAAAGAGTTGCAGCCCTTCCTCCACAGATGAAAAACGTCACATAACTCTGAAAGTCTTTGACTGAAAGCGTATTGAGAAAGTGAAAAGATTATTCTCTTAATTGCATTATATACAGTACCCAGTGTTTCAATCTCAATTCTGCATTTTCTTGTACGTTTATTATTTCAGTTTTCTTTTCTTTTTTTCTCTGACTCTGACAAAGCCAAACTGAAATCACCTTAAACTGATAAAATGTAGACTCTTCAAGTTAATATGGATGTGTCTCCCCTCTCTTAGCAAGTGTGTGTGTGTGTGTGTGTGTGTGTTGTACCCATAGTTTGGTGGAGACAGCATTGGCTTGTGGCGGGCTGAGGCCTGGTGTGTGTTGGGCCATGGCGGGCAGGGATGACAGCAGCCTGTCAGAGGTGAGGGACAACAAGGTCTCCGTCTTCATTCCCACAATGAGGGAGCCGAGCTCCTGCAGCTGGCCTGGAGCAGTCAGCTGGGCAGAGGGGGGAGGAAGGTGTGAGGGTCGGGGCGCAAAAATGCAGAGAGCATCTCTATACTAAATTCACATTGTAATGTGTTTACAAAATAACTCACGGTGTTACTTGAAGACAGCTTTTCTACAATTATGGAAGCCTGAAAAACATACAGAATGACAGCAAATGAGTAAAAATAAATAAAAATATCTTATGAAGAGGTCATTTTAACCGGTAATTGACTGGTGTGTCATATATTCTGTATTTACTTGCTCCAGCTCTGTATCATGTTTATACTGTGTGAAATATTCACATCCAAGACGCTGTCTTCACCATTACTTCACCATTCACTAGAACATATAATAAAGTTCTGTGGGCTTGAAGAACGCTTGTCCAGACAACATTTTTGTCATGATGGACCTGCCAAACTCTCTGTAGGTTTGAAGAGGTTAGTCCTCTCGAGACTCCTTGTGACATATAAAAGCGAGACAACAGCTGTGAGGTGGAGGTAAAAGTAAAAGGCTCCAGTTCTTTGCTCAGGTCTCAGGTCAGGTCTTTGCCTCATCAGCCATCTTACCTCAGGGCTAAGTGTGTGTAAGACCGACTGCCTGTCAGCTGTTCTTCAGGCCTACAAGCCCCACCAGCTGCCAGGAAACCCAACCATGTACAACAAATAGGAGCTTGTGCAGTGAAAGGGACTGACTGAACCCCTACTCACTGACACCTGATATTCATTTAACATGAAAGAATCTGTGTGTATGTTAAATGGCAATAGAAATCGAGTTATAAATGATGCTTCCTACATCTTCCACTGTACATTACAGGCTGAGTACGCTCCTCTACCTGTGCAGGGCTGAATGACACTGAGTTGATGGCAGGGAAGACAGCGAGCAGCTGCGACGGTGTGAGACCCTGCAGGAAAGGCACACCCAGCAAGGGCAGGAGGTGGGAGAGCTTTGCCAGTCGATCAGAACTGAGCGAGGAGGGGACCTTTAACTCTGTGCTGTTCAGTAACAAACTGGAAATCTGGACATAAGGTTTCAGAACAAGCACAGAGACAGCATATACATTATAAATACTCCTCCAATACAATTGTTAAATGAAAGCACACATGTGAAAAACAATACAGAAACCACATAATAACTTTTCTGTTCCTACCAGTTGGCTGGGCAGGCTGAGTCCTGCACGCGTGCAGTTCATAACGATGTCCCAGATGACACTGAAGACCTCAGTGCCTTTGTACACAAGGAGGTCGTCTGGGTCTGCCAGGCATGACAGACTACCCAGCCTACAATTACAAGCACTCTTTTAACAACACACACCTGGGAGTATATGAGAGGTTTCTTTATAAAAAGCTAAATATACATTTTGTAAAAAGAAAATCTAAATTAATCACTAAATTAAGTTAAAAAAATCACTAAATCTTTGTTTTTTTCTTTTTTGCAATTATTTGGTCACTGAATCAGAATCATTGAAGGAAATTTATCCTTTATAATCTGGTGCTGCCAGTGACTAATAAAACCCTTTAACACTACTGCCCACTACTGACCATAATGTCTAATTTATCAATACAAATAGGGTATATTACATTCAATTATACATTATACATTATATTATATTGCATTACATGGTACATTATATTACATGTTCATATTCATGCAACTTAATAGTAGTCCCTGACATTTCACCATTGTGCTATTGTCCAGCAGGCGGACAGTGAGTGGTAAAAGGTCAAAAGTAGGTGTCACGCTGTTCAAATGAAGGATATCTAAGTATGGAAGCAACATACCAACAATCTGTTTATATGTCAAATTATTACTTTAATCTTATATACTAACAGGCGTTAAAATGTACCTGAAAAATCAGCAAAATCAATAAACTAAATGTGTTTTGCCAGGTTTTATCTGAGGTTAAACCTACTGCACTAATGTCTAATAGTTAATTGCGTGTAATGTAAAACAGTTTACATGGACAGAAAGGTTGGAGGTGCCTCCATACAGTCATTCCCAACCTGGTAAAATCCTTAGCAGTCAGGTTTCTGTAGGTGCCGATAATGCTGCGAGCAATGAATTCCTGCTTTAGAGAAGAGAGGGTGTTTCTCTGCAACACATCCAGCCCGTCCAACAGCTGTGGATATAAACATAATGACAGAAATACATTGATAGCATTTCTGTCTGAATATGTGACATTAAAAACTACACAAAATGTGTAAGTGTTTATTAATTTAATATGGCAACGACAAGGTCACTAATGTTCACCAGTGATCACAAAATATGAGAGACGAAATAATTCAGTTATCTTCATGCACTACAGACTCATGAACTCATGCAAAGGAATAGTTAGAAATTTGGGAAAATATGCTTTTTCACTTTCTTCCAGATTTAAATGAATAGATTCTTATCCACTCTCATCTCTCTGTACGCCCAAAATCATTGGTGACAGAGAAACAAGAGGCTGTCTGTGCTTTCTTTTGACCAGTATGTGACAAGAAGCTCTGCTGTGTCCTGGGGCTAATCGAACTGACAGAGTCCTGGCTTCTCGGGTTTCCCAGCCAGGTGTCAGAGCTCAGAGGGCTGTTACCTGAGCAGGTGAGAGCTGTTGGAAG
The DNA here is from genome assembly GCA_008360985.2 of Macquaria ambigua. Taxonomy (NCBI): domain Eukaryota; kingdom Metazoa; phylum Chordata; class Actinopteri; order Centrarchiformes; family Percichthyidae; genus Macquaria; species Macquaria ambigua. The sequence continues at coordinate 164,436 of VMKM01000057.1, read as the reverse complement.
TAGAGGAAGGGCAGGTAGGCGATCATGTTGCCAGTGTCCCTGATGAGTGACAGAGGACCTCTGGTGATGTTGTAAAGGGGCATAACTTTGCTGTACCACAAGCCAAATGCCTGCCGCTGGTCCGGAGTCAGGCTCCATAGGTTTCTGTTAATGGTCTCCATCCTAGAAAGAAAATAAATAAATAAATATATTTTTTAAATTTGTGTGATATACTGGAACTGTTGCTTTTTAGCAGTTTTACTGAATATTTGTGTGGCCTGCTTTGAAAGATTGCATTTAAACATAGTGGGAGGATGGGGGAAAACTTACTATTTACTACCATGAGCCAGGTACAAACAATAAAGGGATTTTTGGGAAATGTGCTTATTATTCGCTTTCTTGTTGAGAGTTAGATGAGAAGATTGACACCACTCTCATGTTTCTCTGTTAAGTGTGAATCTAACCAATAAGCTTAGCATAGCATAAAGACTGGAAACGGGGAAACAGCTAACCTGACTCTGTCTAAAGGCAATCTTGGAACCCATCAGCTATCGTCTTGACGACAATTTAACCTCTGGGGCCAACAGCCAATGATTCGGGGCCTCCGGTGTAGCCAGTGGATATCCGGATAACGGATATACAGGTCATTGTTTACAGTCTGATTGGCAATCTCAGAACCCATTGGCTATTGTCTGACAACAATTTAAATGCAGATAAATTTTAAGAAAGCTAATAAAAAGCTAATCTCTAGGGTTCCAAAATTGATAAAAAAAACTAAATCGTGATCAGACGATAGCCGATGGGTTCCGATTACATGTCGGCCAATGCGTTCCGCCTCTTTTGCTCTCCACACGTACTGTTTACCTACATGCAACCAAAGCCCGCTCAAACGTGATTGCTCAATACTACTCAGACTACAAACGGAAACCAGAACGCTTCTGATACCAAAATCTTAGTAGTCCAAAGGTGACGAAATCTGCCTTCCAGCACCTATACAGTTTACCAATTAACAAGTTATATCTGTTTTGTTTAATCCGAAAAAAACTTACTGACAATTTGTGGTTCTGTGAATTTTATTACCTTTAGACAGAGTCAGGCTAGCTTTTTCCCACTGTTTCCAGTCTTAATGCTAAGCTAAGCTAATTGCCTGCTGGCTCCGGCTACATATTTACTGTACAGATGTTATGGTGGTATCACATATCAATAGACTCATTCATTTCTACTTAAAAAAAAAAAGAAACAAAAAGTTCATAAGTAGCATTTCAAGAACATTGTTTTACACTCATGAGTGATTTTGTTCTAGATATTATTGTACCATCTCATTTGCTGGGCTTTTTGGGTACACGTTGTAGTGATGTTTAAGTGACTGTTATACTATGAGATGTGTTTTGTTAAATACATGAGTCAAGATGAAAAACAGACTTTCTTGCTGTTCTGTTCTACATTTAATGACTCATTCTCTTTGAGTCAACAGCAAATACCTACAGACACATTATAAGCTCTTTCTAGATTAAAATCTAGTCAGTGAACTAGTTTCCCTTACTTTCTATGTATAATGCATGAACCTAGCACCTCTGGGCGCAATGACACATCACTTCTGGCAGGAGCCTGACACCAGAGCTGCGTTCGGATGGAGGAATAATGTATGTAGAAAAGAGACTGCATGAATGAGCACAACTGAAACAAATCATAGCGTTTACTACATACTATTGGCAGACACAGTGAAAAACTCTTTAAATACTTTGTTTGACACATATGAATAATACTAAGTAGGATCTCTTTTGCTGCTCATCCCAGAGTTGCCCTATTTATAAGATCTTGGATGCGAACTTGGAAAGGTGCATGACATTGTGCATTATCCTACCAGAAGGGTCCATTTACAAATGCAGAGGCATGCTACCGTGAACGAACTCACCTTGTCAACAAGGAACACTTTTAGCCAGCTTTTAGGAACAGGTGTAGTCTAGAGGATTACACTCATGACTGCCATTCCTGAGGTTCAACAGCACCTCTAAACATATATTATTATTTCCCACTTACTCTACATACTCTAGCTAACAATTGATCCATTTGGAGATTATATCACAGCTCACATGGAGAAGGGAGGCAATCTTGGAGGTGAAAACTCCAGCAACAGAAAAACAACAAAGGGCAACCTTTAAGAAACTAAAGAAACAGTCCTCATCATTCACACACAAGTGCACCAGAGAAATAATACTGCTGATAGAAGAAGTGACACAAGAATCATTAATAAATGTGCCTCATAATAATGAGTATTGGGCTCATTACTAATGAGTATTGAGTCATAAGAAATGACTAGCTGACACCATCACTTACACATTGATGTTGTTCTGCAGTGAGGGCAAAGCCTTGATGTCAGCCGGGCTGGCCACAGCCAGCAGGGGAGCCAGGTCAGGGAAGAGACTACCATCTATTACCAGGTGGGTCTGGAACACCACTGACACCATGGTGGACAGGTACTTACTGGGCAACTGGCAAACAGATGCAAATACCAATTATGTGTCAGGAAGAATGCAATACTGTGTACTGCGTAATCAACAAAGACTAAACAGACGCTATATCGGTGAAACAGAGAACTAAGAATTCCAGAAACAGGAAAAGACTGCTAAATGTACTCTAGGTTTCACATGGATGTGTAATAGTGTGCTTATTCACCTCCAGCGTATCCTTTTTACTGTTATAGTAGTGAAGGATCAGTCTGATGGTGGTGATGTGAGTTGCATTGAGCACTGAGCTCAGGCTGCTCAGCGGTATACTGAAGTACTCCTGGACATATAAACACATAAGAAAATTATGCCTAATAAACATGAAAAACACAGAGAATAAAGACATAAATAATGCAAGGATGTCTATGGAAACGAGCCAAAGAATCTACAGCCATGCTAGCAGCTGTGTGAGGCTGTACTTTGGTACAGCTGTGCTTTGAGCTAAATGCTAATGTCAGCATGCTAACATGCTCACAATCAGAAAGCTAATGTGCTTATGCTAAGCAGGTATAATATTTAGTCTTCACCATTTTAGGTTAACGTGTTAGCATGCTAACATTTTCTAATTAGCACAGAACACAAAGTACAGCTGAGGCTGATGGGAATGTCATTAGTTTTGCAGGTTATTAGGTCATAAACCAAAGTTATTTTGACTGTATGATGGTGCCAGAGGAAAAGTTAGGGGATCACCAAAGTTATTACAGTTCATCCTGAGGGGGGCATGATTGTGTTTACCGAATTTCATGGCGATCCATGCAATAATTGTTGAGAAATGTCACGCAAAACCTCAAAGCTCAACCTCATGGTGGGGCCAGAGAAAAAGTTGGGGGATCACCAAAGTTAGTAGGAAACATCATCTGGGGACCATGAAATTATGAGCCAATACATCTAGTAGATGTTGAGATATTTCACAAGATAAGTGAAAACCATGAATGTCTGAACAAAATAATTAATGGAAAGCCATACAATAGTTGATGTTTCAGTCTGGACCAAAGGGGTGGACCAACCGACAGACTGACTTTGCCATCCCTGGAGCCATGCCGCTAGCATGGCTACCAACTTACATTAACATATAAGATGTGGTATAAATCACCTTAATGACGTAGAATTCATTACTGGTCACTTCTCTTGCTGTCTGCATCAAGCTGGTTAAGACTTTCTACAGAAGGGAAACACACACACACACACACACACACACACACACACACACACACACACACACACACACACACAGGGTTGTGACACTATTAAAAGAAGGATTAGTGGCACCATATAATCTGAGAGTGTGTTTTGACACATCATTGTAATTGTCAAATCAAGTGTAAGCCAGTAGAGATTACACCCAGGGGAAGAGATTCATTATGTTGATATCGATGACAGGGTTGTAATCGTACACCAGCTGTAGGCTGGCTGTACACTGGAGGTTAGCTGCTATACAATGACGCTAATGGTAACTGATAAGGTGGAATAATTAGATAAACTATAAAGTCAATGAATTGTTCTACACAGGAACTGATTGAGCCTGTATGAATAAAAGATGAGAGAGAATCTATATTCACACTATGCTCTGATTAACCAACAGAAAGTACTAAAATTAGTTCTCACTGACTAACAGATTCCTGTTTAATCATACAGTATAAGTAGGAGAAAAATAGAATACAGCAAGCAGTGGTGGGATGTATCAAGGTACATATACTCAGCTGCTGGACTGTGAGGAGGAATTTGAGGTACTTGTACTTTACTTGAATATTTCCATTTCATGCTACTTTATACTTCTACTCTACCACAATTCAGAGGGAAATTCTGTACTTTTTACTTCACTACATTTATTTGATGGCTACATATAGTTACTGGTTACTTGACAATTTTAATATACAAAACATACACAATATAATGCATTAAACTACCCAACAGTATTATAAAATAGTTCAAATTTGCTTCACCTTGGCCAAGTAGAACAGTCAAATGACACATTTTTCTTATTTATAAGTACTTTTACTTTGGATAGTTTAAACACATTTTGCTAATAATACTTTTACTTAAGTGACATTTTCATTGCAGAACTTTAATAGTTAGATCTGAATACTTCATCCACCACTGATAGCAAGATTACTTTTCTAACAATATCCACACAATCACTACACAACAATTACCTACCCCAAAGCATTGCAGCAAGACCCTCTTTTTCTCAAAGTTGTTTTCCCTGTTGAGATATCGAACTACAGACACTAACACACTCAGTCTTATGTTCTCAGTGACATGCAATGAGGTGTTCTGGACTTCCTCCAGGGCCAACAGGATCACCACAGAGGTGCTAACTGCCTGATCCAACACTGTGGCTACAGCTGGAGGCAGCAGATTATCCACCCTGGAAAACAGATTCTCCATCCAGCAGCGCACCAGAACCTGCAGGACCATATTCTGACTGGCACCGGGCTGGCAGGCTGAGGAGAGGTCAGCTGAGCAGTTCCAGTTGAACCGGCTCACCAGCTGTTTGGCCAGGCAGACGTTAGGATCTGCAGTGGTGTTGTTGTTGTTGTTGTTGGTGGTGGTGGTAGTGGTGTAGTTGGTGTAGGTGGTACACATGCTGCCCACCCACATGCTAGATGGCTCCCGGGACAGCCAAAAGAGAAGACCAGCGTTAGGGCAGATGGAGGTGACAAAATTGGTCTGGTCATGCTCCCAGCAGAGAGTCAGGAGTGCTGCATCTGGAAAAGTTATGCTCCAGCTGGAGTACTGGCACTGCACTGCGGGGTTGAATCCAGTCAGGCCTCCTCCTTGTCCCCCACCTCCACCAGGAGATACCACTCGATTTGAATGGTTGGCACAGTGCTGCAATAACCAGGTGTTGTCCTGATTGGCCAACAGGTTCTGGAGGACTGCATCATTGGCGCAGACTTTGGAGGTGAAGTTAAGTGGGTCAATCTCAGCGCAGAGAGCTAGCTCAGTCATGTCCACGATGATGGGACGGGTCCACTCAGAGTACTTGCACACCTAAAGTACAGATGATTGTGAATACAACATCAGAATACAAATTCTATAAAATAACATCTTAACTTGTTTTTTTGTAATGGTTTACTGTTGTCCATCTAGTGAGTAATACTGCTGACTTTAGTTTTTTGTTGTGTATATACACGAGTGCATGGAGACACATACAGTACATCATTGCCTATGTATTCATTCTGTCTGAGTATTCATTCTGGTTTCCCTGTAGGTCGTGTGACCACAACCAGGTAGCTGATGGGTTCATGTGAAGCACCTGATTGGTCATTGCTGTTAGTCTGATAACCTATTTATGTCTCTAGAATTACATGGTCTGTAAGTTGTGCTGGTGATGGTCCTTTGACTGTAACATTCACATTTTGTAAAAAAATGTTCACACAGTTTCACCTTTTGCACATCATACAAATTATATTTGCACATTTTTGAAGAGCCTCTTCTACTTTTATTTGTCAGTGTGCAGGGAATTTTTCTATGAGATGGAACTTATAACAATAACATTTGTCATTATTTTTTGTGCATACAAGTTGATTAGACTTTGGATACACAGATCCATGTAATCCAGTAAAATACCCACCTGTGGTAACACCGCTATTTCCTGTATTTCTTCTAAGTTGGTGCAGACTGATATCAGCCATTTGTTCTGAGGGTTTTGTATCAGCTTTTCAAACACAGACGCTTTGCAGCAGACATTCTTCTGAAAAGAAAGCTGATCATGCTGCCAACAGAGGCCAACCACTGAATCGTCCACCTGCCGTTCTCCCCACGTGTAGTAGTCACACCAGGCTACGATGTTGAAGAGCTGGGTCGGTTCAGGGCGTTGGAGGCTAAGAGAGGTGTTACAGTGATTCTCAAGCCAGGCAATTGCCCTATTACTCAGCAGTCTATTTAGGAAGGTTTTGTTGGCGCAAACCTCTTTAGTAAAACCACTGGGATCAAGGCGGAGGCACTGTGTCACAATGTCAATGGGAATTTGCATCACATCATGCCACTCTGAGTAATGACAATCATCTACGATTAATGAATCCATGTCAGGGAATGGTGGTGGAGTGGGCAGGTTTGTGCAGTTAGGCATGAACTGCATGTTTTCAGGGATGGAGAATAGAAGCATGAAGAATCCGGTGTTCTCACAGATGAGTGTGGTCAGTCTGGGACTGTCCAGGCTCATGCAGAACCCCACTAAGGAGGGGTCCACTGGGACAAAGGGCTGGCTGATCCACTGCTCATAGACGCAGAACTGACTCACCATGTACCCAGGGCCTGCAGAGGAGCTGGAACAGTATCCATACAGCCAACTGTTCATCTGGTCTGAGAGCAGCTTCCTCATCAAAATATCATTGAAACACACCTGTTTCACAAACTCCTCACGTTGGTTATCGCTGCACAGTGACACGAGGACAGGGTCCACCACCTTGTCAGTCAACCAGCTGTTGTAGTTACAGGCGAGCTGTTTGAGGTTGGAGGCTTCTCTGGCTACTCGAGCAGGTGCAGAGTGATTGAGAGGAGTCTTAGAGGAAGGGGTGACGGCAAGGGAAGGCTGTGTGTCCCCAAAACTGCAGTCAGATGACCTGCTGAGGAACGGAGACACTAGTGCTTGAATGACATAACACATGTTGCTCCACACCTGCTCTATCTGGTCAGGGCTGAGGGAGCTTAGCGCCTGGCAAAGGGTGAGCACAGATGGAGAGGATCCCACTCTTGAACCTGAGAGGATGTCAGCACACAGTGTGTCATTGAGCATGGCCAGATTGTGGCGATCACATTTTAGCATGATGTCATGGTTATCAATGTTGGCGTTTGCCTCTGAGACACTGCGTTTGAAGGTGATGCTGGGAGGATTCTGGTTCCCTGGATATGTGAACGCAGACTGATCTGGAACCAGGAAGATTTCCAGGAGGATGTCAACGATGGAGATACCAAAGGACCAGCTCACATTGTTGTTTATTCCCCTAAACAAAACAGGCATTTAATCATTATTACAGATTCTTTCAATAACACAACAATATTTACCCAAATGCATACAGATTTATGGTGTATATGTATTTTGCTTCTTTGAAACATGGAGGGAGATGTTAATTAAAGGTGCCCTGTGGAGTTTTCTTGTAAACAGACAAACAAAAGTTGTTTACATTCAGCGTTTCTCACTAAAATGTATCCTTGAGGTCTAACAAACCTGCTGAATGTATTTTCTTTCTCATAAAATGTTGATGCATCCTGATGATCCTGCATTGTTTACATCTGTTTTTGCTAGCTAGTAGTTTTCTTCTTCGCTGCTTTTGTTGGAGGATTGCTACATTTCTTTGCGTGTTACTGTTGTGAGGTGCGCAAGTCAGAGGCACGAATTAGAGCACAGGTGAATTCAGAATGCTCGTTCAGGTGTGAAGAAGTTGCTAAATTCACCCAAAATCGCCCAAAACGCAGAATCTGATAGTGAACTTATTCAAGCTGCAGACTGTAAAAATCTGTTTTCTCAACAGTGTAATGTTTAGTTTCCACCCGCTGTTAGCGGTGCATGTAACAGAATCTTGCCAAAATGCACTTTGGGAGTTGTAGTTAACTTCTGCCCCAAAGTTGTTATGTACACAGGTTCGTAGCATTGACTTTTTATCAAAGAACCAGATATTTGTCAACATGTTTGTCAATTGTACTGATGATTCAAATGGGAGAGTTTCATGCCGATCCGAGCCGTATATGTGCTCCAACTGTGAGTCACGTAACATTGTCTGTGGAAAGCGACAGCACAATACAAACAAATCGGGGACCCACTCTTAAAAACATTGCTCAGTAGTGCTGCTAGTGGTCAAAAGCTGCACAGGGTAGCTTTAAGATGGAAAAAGGGTTTATGTGAATTTTACTTACCACATAATGAGCTGCTTGAGATCTCCTGCACAACAAGTGGGAAAACAACTTTATAAGCATAAAGAATTTGTAATAAACTGTATATTATTCAGCACACTTTAGAAAATGACATGGCACAACTCAAATGTTTATACTGATGAAAAATAACATTTTACCTTGCTCACAGGTCTCTGTTGTGTCTAAAGATGGTATTCTGACTCCAAACTGTAAAGCTATTTTGATATAGTCCATTGGTACTTGGAGTAACCTTACCATGAACTTTGAGACATATATCACAGCTGTATCCACAAGGCCACTCACAGCACTCATCAAATTCCCAGGAAGAGGGAGATTCGACAGTATATTTATTAATATCTGCTGTAAACCATTTAAAGCTGCTGTCGTTGATTCCCCCACGCTGAGGAAGGCCCTCAGGAAGCTGTTTGACTCTACATCTCTGTTCTGTGCAGTGCATGACAGGGATCTCAGAAACGGCACATCCATCAGTAGAGGCACTCCCAAGTCCTGAAACACAGTCTTTATTAGTTGTGCCTCCAGTCCACAGTCCTGTCTCCCAGACAGAATACAAACTAAAGTTTTGGGAAGGTCATTCATGAATCTGTCTGTCATCAGTGGTTGAAAGACAGAGTACAGGTTACTCAGAACACTCAAATATGCATTTTGGTCAGAACCCTCTCCTGTGGATGAGACGATAAAGATGCGTGTATTTTCATTTGCACTGGACAAAGAGTGGATTTGGTTAATAACATTCTGGATGTTTTCCTCTAATTTGGCGGCCTCGTCAGGAGTCTGGTCAGCCATTCTTTGTATTAATTTGGGTTGCGAATACACTTTCTTGACATCACATATGATCCCTGTAGATAAAGAAAACAAAAAAAACAAAAACAGGAATTATTGATTTCGGTTGGCCCACAGTGACAATTGTGATAAAGTGTATCTACTTTTGTTATGGTGAAAATTGAAAAGTCACAACATATACAACATATCAAAGACTGTGTGACATTTATTATAATTTAACCTTTATTTAAGCAGGTAATTCCCATTGAAGTTTGAAACCTCTTTTGCAGAAATGTCAAAGAGAAATTAATTTTGCCTTTTTGTTTACAGGCTTGGTAAGAAAACAAAACCAAAACATTGCCTAAAAATAAATAAATGTAACTGACAAATATTAAGTTAGCTGTATTTATACTGTAGACTAAAGCATTTACACGTCTTCCAACATGCACCTCTTTCTCATAATCAAGTTAATAAAGCTTTATTAACTGTTTCTACTCAAGAATTTAGCTTCAAATACTGATCACATGATATTGCCACCTCAATGGAAAGGTTTTGTATTACTTACTACATTGTTTTTTTTAGACAATACATGCATGGTTTTTAATTTAGACTAGCCTGAAAGCTTTATGAAATCTTATTTTGTACTCACCAAATAGGATGCACACCATGTAAGCAGCTGGTATCGACCACATTTTAAGTGTCCTCAACCAAATGCAAGCACTCCAGATAATAATCTTTTAAAAATCCACTTTGTTTTATCCTGTTGATGCAGTCGAGATATTCAGCAGAGGCAGAAGAACCGGACTGAAAACAGGCTTCATATTGGTTAACTGCACAGAGTCGGTCTTTACAGGAAAAAAAGCATTCAACAAGCTGTCGCTCATCCTTTGCCCAGCAGGCCGAGGTGATGATCCCTCTTACATGCCACTCTGCTCACAGAGGCTGCAGGCTCCTCACCTCCGTGTCTACCTGCAACTCAACACCTGGTCTGGAGGCAGCGTAATTAAGCACACCGGTAAAGGAAAAAAGTAGGTGCGAAATGAGGGCTGTGAAACGCAGAAGGGATTTCGGCTACAAGCCAGGCCGTCGGTGCTGAATTATTAACGAAGTGTGTGGATTAACTCCTGCGTCTGAAACCCGAGTCCTGTCAGAGAAGCCAGAAGACACCAGACTGACTGCTGGAGGATTTACATGACATCTGCTGCCGCAAATACTCCGGTAGAAAACTTACACCTCCTATATACAGCCCGATGTTGCTGTGAGGTGGTTTATTTATTTATATATATATTTATATATTTATTTAGATGGGCAAATAGCAATTCTTTAAGCAATAACCCCCTAAAATAGCATAAATTAATCAGTTTACCCTAAAATTAGGCCAAATTAAGTGACAAATTATAACATAGGAATGTATTTTTCCCCAACATTGTTTAGAGGATTTTAATGTAGAAAAACCCTTCCAAGTTTTACCAAATAACATTTAGCCTACACTTTAAATGAAAAATTAAGGTCCTCCTAAGTTACAAATTCAGGGGTGACTTTATTAATGTTATCTGGCAAACTTTAATGTTTGTCTGCCTTAAACCCCGTTTAAACCACAGAGAACCCCATTATGTCAATCCATCAATTGTGCACTTAAAATCTTAATACTTTAAAAGCCATTATTAATGAAGTTAATATAAGAGGCTATAGGGGTTAACCTACCATGCTACTCTTTCACAAGCATCTGAGAAGGGATCAAAATGAAAAGGCTTCTATTATCCACTACTGCCTAGATTAAAATTAGTCTGTCCCTATTATTTCATAAGCATAAATGTAAGTGTAATGTAACTGCACTATAACAATATATGAGGGGTTTTCAAAGTCTGAGACTGCGGGCCTCCCCTGAGACAAAGCTTGGAAAAAGGCAGCCCCTCACCCCCCCAGTTTACTTGCTTAGTTTCACTCAATTCCTGGATGCCTATGGGATCATTATGCTATTTGATCCCATAGACACTCAACAATTGAGTCAAGATAGCCTAATATTGCTGTTTGACATAACTTCATACTACAAATACATAAAAAAGGTCTGTCCTGAGGCATTTATTAGTTTCTGATTCTTAGAAAGCATGAAAAACAGTCAAATTCCCCAAAACTACTGCATCTCTGAACTATCTTCACACATTTAGGCTATTCTGTGATCACTTCCATTCACTGAGCCTCCCCTGAAACAGTTTGGACCTCATGTTGAAAACTTCTGCATTATATCTTTCCTCTTTTCTCCCATGAATTGTCCCACATCTCCAGCATCATCTCAGACAGTCCAGAGAAATAAAAACAAAGGGCATGCAAGAGGTTTTTAACTTTAAAACTTTGTTTCAGAAATTCAATGTAACTGTATATACACTTTACAATAGCATATAGCCTGACGGCTAACAAGATGTCTTAAAACACTTTTAAATACATCTTCAGCACAAATAGCAATTCTTGCAAGTAAAATGGCTTAACGGATATTGAAAAAAAAAATCATGAACACGATTGCTCTCTTCTGCAGAAAAAGTGCCATGATTAAAATTTAATTCAGGACTTTCCCACAAAGCAAGCTGTATTCTCTACATGCTAAGTTTAACAGTTCAGTAACATTGCGCTAAACTAAACATACAGATATTTGTAAGAAAAAAAACACTCCATCTGAAGTAAAGTTAAATCTTCATTAATACATTTAAAAAGTAGATATGACATGCCTTTTGAAATCAAAAATACAAAAGATTTTCCTTACTTTAAGGATTTTTTTTAAAACATGAAGCTGCATGTATTGTACAACACTCAGTGTACAATAAACTGGTAATGCACATAAAAATGAGCTGGATGAAAAGTATCAAATGCCTCCCACCGATCCTTCAGGAACAAGCCATGGCTGATAATTATACATAATCACAGCCCACTGAGGAGACGAGCACACCTGGGCTACATCACACTCTCGAGGCGAGGCTTGCATACTAAAAGCTGGCAGTCAGGATGGTTGAGAGGTCATGGGGGTCAGGGAGGGGGCTACCATGGTGGGACCTCAAGACATGTTTCCTCTTCCATGCACATTGTTCTTGCCTCCTCTTCAACATCTGAATGACAGATGTGAGCTGCCATCCCTCCTCATCTATTTGTTCTAGCTGACGAGGAGAGAACACAACAAGGAATTCGGAAAGACACTTAAGACTTCACCCCATGTACAATTTACATTCATAGTCTGGACATGTGCACTCATAACATTACGTCTGAGTAAACATTGTGCCCTGTAACAATTTTACTTGAATACAAACTAATTCTAATTTCTGGAGAGCTACTAACTTCTGGTGGAAAAAAAAAGGCAAAGACAGGCAGGCGCTGAACGGATGGAAACCATCTCTGAACAGAACCTGCGTTAAGTGAGCAGCAGGGATTGTTTGGGCAGGGCACAGCAGGATTCACCTGGCAAATTTACTCATGGGGGTGGGTACAACTCAATGGAATCACAGTTCACAACACATACAGCACACTGAGAAAAAAAAAATAGGGGAAGGGTGGGTGTCCCCAGGCTTCAGTATCTGCAGAGCTTTGAGGTCTGATTGTCTCTTTCCATCTAAGCATTTTGGGGGTAAGAGCGCAGGAAATGCCATGGTGGGGACATGTGAGGAGAGGAACCGTATGTATGGCACTGTACAGGCAACCCAGACAAATCCAAACACTGACGTTTGCTTTAACATAAAATGCACTTTGATTCAAACTAAACAAGAACTTAAAAAACTTCAACAATGCATGCCAAATTGTCACGGAGATTCAAGTTAACTCTTGAGGAGTTTGGGCGATGACAGGACAGGCGTTTGAGCTTTCTGCCTTTACCTCCCAGGTTTAGGCTTGTGAGGATGCCAACACAACATCTACATTTCTGCCTAGTGTTTGTCTCACTGTCAAAGACATCAAGCCGAAACAACAGAGGAGTAAAATGTCAGTTTGGCATGAGTGTCCAGGCTGAAGTCGAGCAGATACACATTCATATAGTTACCATTTTTAAACACAATGCTTTAAACTGCGCTAAACATAAAAAAAAAAAAAAAACTTAAAAGTACAAAGTAAAAAGTATGAAACAAGACAGGTAGAGGAGCAGTCAGGGAAGCTGACTGTTAAAACAGTATGTTGCTGGTGCCAGATATGGCTGGTACAGGGTCGGGCCATAGATTTCTACCATGGGTAGACTTCATTACACACTGGCAGAGATGTGCTACATTAGTCATAATGCTACTGATATAGCCATCAAATTATACATTACAACTAAAAGAAACAAAGCTCTGATTTAGCCAGAATACTTGATTAGGAGTAAAAGACAATACTGATTATAGACAAATGACAAATCAATACTATTATTAAAGAAAGGTTAACGTTGACACATTTGAAAATGAATGCCCTCAAACCTTCACAATATGTCAGATTTACAGGTAAGAAGATTTCTTAATCCTAACATTTAATTAAGGAGCCATGTTGTGTGTCTGCAGTGAAGCCAACACATTGATTTAAACCTCTATTTGTTAGAACGAGAACAAACTATATTTTAAGTCCTGGATTAATTCCACTTCATTTGACTATGCAGTGGACTGTCATCATTAATATGCACCCACGTTCTCCTAATAGGAAAAAGGCTTACAATAAAACTGACATGACCCCTTTTAAAATATCATATCTTACAAACAGAAGTAAAACATTTTGAAACGCTATCTTTTTTTTTTTTTAATGAAACACCAGTTTTACCAGAAAAAAACTGCAACCAACAATAGAAACTTGACTCAGCTACGAGGAATGCATATGATTTTAAAGGCTACAGATTTTAGGTTTGCCAAACACCAAATCAGTGTGTGTGTGTGTGTGTGTGTGTGTGTGTGTGGCTAGGAGTAAACATACACACATGCACAGATTGATTTACAGGCCACTCATTCCTGCTGAAAATGGTCTGTAGCCACAGAGTGTCGTTATTCGTCAGTGTCAACAGCGTGAGCACCAGGGGTTGGTTTGGGTTCAGGGACTCGGTCGGGGCGGAGTTCCTCTTAACCAGGTGGCATTTTCATATCCACTAAACCAGCACCAAGACTTCAGAATTTAGTGTGGAGGAGATATCCGGCTCCACAGCTGGAGAGTCAGTCAAAAAGAGGAGTTTACCTGGGCGTGTTCATAGTGTGTGTAATCTCAGCTATACATTTAAGATATTTAGAAAATTTCACCCAGATCTTTAAAAATGTTTTCTTTTGAAGTTTTTTTTAAAAAGCAATGGTGGATTTTTAAAAACAAAAAATAAACAAAAAAAAAACAAAAAAGAAAAGAAAAAAGGCTAAAATTTTAACAGTAATGGCAATGTTGTAGTTTGTAATCCAAAGAGGGGCTTTTTACACACATGTTGTTTTCAGTCTTTTCATGTTGTCCCGTTCTGAGAGACTGTGGTAGAGTTCAATCAGGGGGCAACAGGTCGTGAAGCCGGAACCTCTCCCGAACGTGCGGCCGCACATCCTCATTCTGACAAGTTCAGCAGGCAGGAGAACCATGGCAGGAGGAGATTTAAGAACAAATTAGATTACATTTACTGAAATGGTAAAATATTACTTTGATGTAGCTGCTGTAACAGGTCCTACAATAGCTATTGAACAGTAGCACATCTTACCATCTCAACCAACTTCTCCAGGAAGGGCACCAGCTTCAGCAGCTCATTGTCATTCTTGTCCATGAACCAGCTCTCTATGGGAATCCCATTGGACAACTGTCGGGACAAGAAACATGTCAATTGCTATCACATGAGCTGCGTCTTTGCATTTTTAACTGACCTCAAATGTACATCTCCAATGTTACAAGAGACCCGAAATCAAAACGCCAAATAAAAATAAAATAAATAATAAAAATCTCCTCAAAATTATCAATATAACAGGATTTCCCACAGCGTATAATATGCCTCCACTAATATCAGAAGAAACCATTACACTTTTATGAAATATAGTATTAAGGTCCAGGGAAAACAAGCAGAGAAGCTATATCACAGAGCAAATGCCACATATCAAATGAGTGAGGCGATTGTTTAGATAGTCATCTGTTAAATAAACTGAACACAAGAGGGGATGTGTCAGTATCTGTATGATTCAGCTCAGCAGGTTGCAATGATTACTTCAGCCACGTCCTACGTTTGCTTCGCGGTAATTAATCAGAGCAGCACAAGGCAATGTCGGGAAAAAATAAAACATTCTGGGTTTTACAGAGGAAAAAGCCAAACAGCTCAGTCAGTCACAGTCAGGTTGAAATGTGTGAGAAGAAATGCTTTTTCCAGTCAGAAGCACACATTTTACACAATAGAATCTGTATTGAGTTGAAATTAGTTTGAAGTTTGTTGTGACCAGCTGTACTTGTATAGAAGAAGCTCCATGCTGTTTGCACCAGTGACTGATCAGACCAAGAGTTATTTTTAAGAAAGAGCTTTGCCTCATCCTGTGGCCAAAATCTACATTTCCAGAGCAAAACCCTGAATACAAACGTGTTTTTAATTTCCTAAAATATGTTTTCCTTTGGTTGACTTTGGTGACAGTTACTGATGTTTGTTGATAACCAGATAACACAAAACCTCCAGTGTTATATTTTGTTTAGGTGTTCACCTGATATGCGAAGGCTTGCGGTGAATTGTCGATGATGATGGTCTTTGACAGATCTCTGCCTAAGATGTTGAGGTCCTTGATGTAGTTTCCCTGGACACAGACACAATGCTCACGAAACAACCTGTGTCTACAGTTACAGAGGGGAATGAAAGGAAAGAGGGAGGGAGGGAGAAAAAAATAAATCAGTGACATGGTCAGAGCAATCAATAATTCAGAAAAACCACAACCCTGACACCTCAACAGCAGCACACGCCAACACCAGTGCTGCACAACTCTACCTCTTTTCATTCAGGCTTGGATCAGCTTTCGAGTTTGTTGTGCAATTATTACCGACTAACAAAAAACACACCGTACCTCACTAGCTGCTTTTTAGGATCCAAGATGTTGAGCAGTTTGTCTGCATACACCTTTTTAGAGGCTGTAAAAAGGATTATCTATGAAAAAGGAGAAAATAAAAGGTCAGTTTTTCAAATTTCATGCAATTGGGATTAATTAACAGGAGTAGCCAGGTTATATTTACCTCATAGATTTGAGACATGCGTTCCAGAAACTCTCTAAAGAACGGCCTCAGGCGCACATACACCTGCACACGACAACAGATAGACAGGTAAGCAAATATTTATGATATACAGACAATGTTTACTGCAGATCATTGCCATGAAAGACCAGAAGTAAATGAAGTGCTATAACATACATCTTATTGAAAGTATGTCTGAACTGGACCGTTCTCCAATTGTATGACAAGTTTATCTGTTTTTCACTGTCCTCAAAGGAAGGCTTTCTCCAAATGGGACTTTATCTCCCTCTAGTGGCATCATGAAATAAACTGAGGGAAACATTCCTGTATGACAGCACTTGCCTGGTAAATGACATCTTGAAAGAGGACAGGGAAGGTTAGTGCCGCATCCTCCAGCTCATTTAAACTGCAGTGAACCAACGTTTCATCCTGATGAACACAACAGAGAAAATACAAGGACACTCTTCTCAATCTTATAACATCTTTCAGAATCAACAAATAAATAATTTGTGGTTGTATATTATAACTGACCAGGTCTAGGACCAGAGAGAATTCAGGCGTGCTGCGTGTCTTCAGTGGCAAGGCCGGCTTACGGGTGAGCTGCTCTTCTGTCAGTGGAGGGACGTGCTTGATGAAGAAATACCTACAAATCAAAACACCACACATACTTTAATTAAGTCAAATAAAAACATCAATATAAAAACCACAATATTCACAGAATGCATTTTATGATTAACTTACAGCATACTATGTTGAACTGTCACATAACCAATCAGGACATCTGGATTTGAAAATGAGTACATTAGACCACCGTCTATGAGAACTAAGAGGATTTGTCAGCTATTATTTAAGTGTCCAAAACCATTTTACCAAAATGTTTTTTCTACTGTATTTTTTACTCAATGATAATATTAGTTTGGATTTCCTGTACCCAGGTACTGTCTCCTGGCACAGGTAAATATAAACCAACAAGCAATGATTCAGCCAAAACATATTTTACCTGCAAAGAATAAGGACACGACTGTACAGTAGGGTTTATTCATGTTAAATCATAAATCAGCAATGTCTGACAGTCATTGTTGATGTGAGAAGCGTTTTTTTAGTTCAGCCAAAATCATCATAACTGGTGCCATTGGATTCTACCCACAATTAAAAGCCTGCTGTCATTGACCAATGTCCTGTTTATATTTTGTCAAACTGAAAACATTAACAGACGGGTCAAACATTGTCTGTTCTGCTGCTGGCTTTGTTGCATTGTTTTAGGTCAGGGTGTCAGGTTGGTGGTTTGGATATCGTTTGCCTTAACTTTAGTTTTGACCTGGTCGAATCAAATTTCTCACAGTGATACAAACAATGCCCCCATTTGCAGGAAGTAACCCAACTTCCAACTTTCGTCCCACCCCTTGCTTATCCCACATGCTTGGTCAAGCTATCCCATTAACCCGTGCTTTGGTTGTAGGACTTAGTATTTTATGGCTGCAGTGTTTTACTCACGGGTCAAAGACTTCCCAGTCTTCCTCATAGGTTGCCTCTGGTGGTACTGCCGTGGGAGGAGAGTCCACATATGCCATATCTGGACTGGAGCCTGGAGCTTGGACCACAATAAGAACAAGATGAGAAACAGGAACACAAAATAGCAAGATGAGCACATCCAGCAATTGTCACTTACTTCACCATTACCTCAACATGAAGTAAAACTCTTAATGTTTCAGAACCGCATGTTGTGAGCTGCAGTATCTACCTGTGAGGGGTGGAAGGTCAGCATCAGCATTGAGCTCTCCCTCCACTGCTGTGGGAGACACCTCGGGGATGTGGGGAGGTCGCAGAGGTGGCAGCTGTGATACACTAGAGTAGAAGTTGGTGGTGGCACACAGTTCCTGCGTGGATGTGGCTGTGCTGGTGGGCGTCTCCACAGCCTGCTCCATGTCCAGCTGCTTGACTATCTCCTCAGCCTCCAATGCCTGGTCTGGCGAGTCTGAACCAGAAGAGGCTGGAAAACAAATACAAAGAGGAGGTATTTGAACAATGTACTATCAAAGACATAGGTTTGAACATGGTCTGTTTACAATGCTAGCCATATCAAACAGGCTGTCTCAGGGTCTGCTTACCATTTTTAGCTGGTGAGAAGAAGTTGAAAACAGGGGAGAAGATGGTCCCAAGAAGGGTGGTTCTGGGAGGGCTGGCGACCACCTCAACGGCCGTCGTCTCCTCCAGACTGCCGTTGGGCTTCTCCTTACTCCTGTCATGATTGGTTGCTTCTGCAGAGGAGAAGGTTTAAGAGAGTTAACAGAGGCGGGTGGAAAATAAAGAACTAGTGATTAGTCTTTTTCTTTGAGTGCCACTCACGTCCATTGAGGGAGTCTCTCCTGCCAACCCTGCTGATAGTCTTGCAGGGGGTGTTGGTGTTCGGGGTGGTGGAGGTGATCAAGTTGTTGTCCACATCACAGTGGAGGCGTGTCTTCTTGGCTGGGCTCTCCTGCTGCACCTTACAGAGACAAGACATCGTACAGTAAAGCAGTATGTAAACTGATTTTTTTAAAACTGCTAAAAGCCCCTAAACTCTGTGTGTTTTTTGGATGTCTCAGATGAGACCATGAGAGAGAAGCGTAGTGAAATCTTTGGTTGTCGATCCAGATCACTCTGAGACACATCCACCAATGGCCGATAAAAATCTTTAGTGACCGGCTGACAGACAGGCTGTGTCAAAATTCTGAAACGGACAGAAATGTAAGACCAAATTCTCACAGTGTAACTATGACTTATGCCTAGAAATCAACCAATCGGAACACAGCATGAAATAACACAGAACACACTGGCTGAAACAACTTTTAAACAGCACTGTTTAACGAAGTGGTCAAAGATTGTTTTTTTGTTTCCGCATTTTTCAAACCATGGGTGGTGTTTTTTTCCTGTAAAAACACATCATATTATGCCCATTTTGCAAGGTGTGACATACAATGAACCTACAAGATCATTGTTATCATATAATGTATAGAGGCCATAAGATCAAAGAGGCAGAAATCTAAGTCATTTTTTTAAAATCAGCTTCTTAAGGAGTTAAACAATAGATACAGATAGGCAGGGAAATCAGTATGCTACAAGTCTTAAATTAGGAATGAATAAGGAAAAGGGAAGACCGTGAAATGACATCATGAAAAAACATCAAAAATAAAACCCGTGCCTTTCCAGAGGAAAAGCTTCTTTAAACCAAGTTGACTTTTCCACTTGTTACTACCTCCTGTCCCTGCACACCAACTCCGTGAGCCAGAAGCTAAAATTAGAGCTGAGTCCGAGTTCTCAGACAAGCTGTTGCATTCCACCAGACATTTCTTGGGAAACATGACACTCTGCACCAAGAAACACTGTATTTAACTCAGCGACCTGGAAAGCACAATGCTAAATACAGTTTTAAAACAGAGAAGTGCCAAAAAAGCTTAGGCAACACTGTTAAACCAAACACACTGAGAGGAGGACAACTTTAGCTACAATATTTCAATGCTCCCAGAAGGGGCACCACATTCACATTTGCAGTGAACTCAATTAAAAAGCAGGGTTAATTGATGTGATCATAGAAGTAGTTACCTTAACAGCATTTCCTCTGATGAACTTCTTGATGGTCGAAAACAGGCCCCTTCCTCCGCTAGTGGGAGTGTCCTCTTCTACTTCTGAATGCCTCCTCTTGGTACGGGATGGGCGGCTTGCCAGACTGGGGTTCGGCTGCTGAGACGCCTTACGCATTCTCAGCCTCATTGTTTTAGCAGTCACATGTAAGGCTGTTTTAGAAAATCAGACATAGGGAAGGACAGCAGATACAGGAAGAGAGAGGAGAAATCAATACAACTGTACAGTCAAAGAAACACATTTAAGCAAATACTCAGCTGTTAAGGTGGACAAACAGGTTGTTCTTACAGTCTCGACTGTTTTAACGTTTAAAAAGGAGGTTAAGTCTGTGGGGTGTATCTATCTGTAGTATGGTTATACTGGTGCATTTTCTGCCAACATCTGGATGCATTCAAGATCCCATTTCACTTACATCACAGTGGATCACGGCAGCCACAGCTGGATTTACTTCCATTTGTACAGTAAAAAAAAAAAAAAACATTGCCCAGGATCTTACTATACACACACTCACAAACACTCCGTATTATTAGCTGTGTACATACAAGATCAATAAAAGTCGAGACAACAAAATGCAGTAACTGAAAAAACTGTAGACATGGACACAGATTTTTAAATGTACCCAATCTGAACTGAAACGTATCTGAAGGAAATACTCTCCTTCTTCTCTAGAGTTGAGGGATTTGATTGGTCAGCGTTGTCCTCAAGTATGCACGGGGAAAAACTTTAAAAACTATTCATAGTGAACACGAATTGTCAGTCAAGCATGCCAGTCCCGTGCGCTTATGTAACAGCAGCTGGCTGAAAATATGTCTGGACATATCCACAACCTGTCAGGAGCACTAAACACACAATACATACTGTAAATGTCCTTCACTACATCTGCTTTACATTTACACAGGGGTGTATCCGTGGACACAGCAGAGGTGTACCTGCTGTTGCTCAATCGCGCACACACAAAAACACTAACAGGCGCTCAGAGTACATGGTAACATTAAGTTACAGGCAGGCAGGAAAAGTGGGACAAGCCTGAAAGTTGTGACTGCTCATCAGAGTATCAAATAAATTAGCAGATCTAGACAGTGAATTTACATGAGTGTCAATGTACTAGTTTGAGAAGGATACACTCCCTGATTGTGTTATAGTGTCCAACACACAAAAATGTTTTTGATGTGGGGGTACTATTGAAAATGTCTTGGTTTTGCTTATTTTTATAGAGATCAGATTTAGTGAAAAACTACATGTGCCTCTAAGGAAAGCAAACGCTCATCTTCATCATGTTAAGACAACAAGTAATACAGGACATTTTTCTTCTATTGCACTAAGGCCAGTTGTGGAGGTAGTAAAACAACTAAAAAGATGCTGATCTTGGGTGCAACTTTGGGCTTTTCAGCTGAAATTGCTTATTTTTATTCTTTTACCATGCAATGAAAAATATTTCCCCCTTCCCAGTCACAGTATTTTGAATTGGCAAGAACATACAACACAATGTTTAACATTGCATTAAATCATCCACTTGTTATTTTGGATCGGCCAATTATAAACCCTTCTAAAAAATGTTCTTAACTACCCACAAAAACAACTCTTTTGGGGTAGTATATAGTGTTTTGCAAAATGTAAATTCTTAAGCCAGTGTAGGAGAGGACCTCTCGATGCTCGGAAATTATTTATCCCTTAACATACAACCACAGCAATTTACAATTACTGACACTGTCCTTAATAAATAAATTATGTATGTATAAAGTAACTCTGGCAAGATTACATTACTTCTGCAGTACAGTGCTGTACTAATCACAGGTTAGGTTCGACTCCCTTGTCCAATCCTGAATTGGTTCAAAACCTACTTGAAAAACTACATTGTCTACTGCCCTACTAAATCTCTCCTTGCTTCCCTTAGATTATGTAATACAGGAAAATAACACTTAGTACCACAATGATGCTCATGTTTTTGTGACTTAATTTTCTTTACCTAAACACAGTGGAGGGACAAAAGAGCAGGAACACTTTGCAAAAGCCCTGGAAGTAAATATTTTGGTGACGCTGGTGTTCGTTTCTTGTTGAGATGGTCGCAGGTGCCAATTCAACTATATGGATATTTCAAGCCGCAGTATTAAGTGTAGTTGAGCAAATCCTAATATCCCACAGGTTGTCCTATATCAGTATTGCTGATGGTCTCCTTGTGACCTCTGCTTGTCTTTGCCAATGCTTTGTTTGTGTGTTTGGTAAATATACTCATAATGTCTAACACTTTAACCTCGTTACATTACATAGTATTTGTAACTGATACACCAACAGTTCAAGCTGTTACTATTTGGCTTCTTGAGCCAATAAATGTCTCTGAAACCTCAGGAGATAAACTGACAGATGCTGCAAATTGGCATTCTTCCTGACTCTCTACTGTATGAGATTGCCCCTG
This sequence comes from Macquaria ambigua, assembly GCA_008360985.2. Lineage (NCBI taxonomy): Eukaryota > Metazoa > Chordata > Actinopteri > Centrarchiformes > Percichthyidae > Macquaria > Macquaria ambigua. The sequence continues at coordinate 142,128 of VMKM01000057.1, read as the reverse complement.
TAATGTGATTAACTAAAATATTTCATATATGGACATTTTATTTTAGAGAAGTGTTATTCCTGGAGGTATTACTGCATTATGTGTACTTTATGCCATTCTTAGTCGTTTATTCCTTCCCTGCTTTTATGCATTGCATATGTTTGTATGTACAACACATCAGGTTTTCCCGTTGTTGCCAAATAAATCTAAATGAAGTGCCTGTTATATATACACTGTATGATCAAACCTCGCCAGGGCTCGCATGGCAACAACACCATAGCTGCTAAACATCCACCTTTCTAGGCAATCGCCCACTAACCAAGGATCATGCACATAGCTAGGTACGAGCAAGTGAGCGGGAAATAAGAACATGCATGCCACTGAGACTGTATGAGCGCGCTAGCAAACGCTAGCCATGGAAACACAGTGGAGGCCCTTCCTACAGCCCGTCCACTGCAAAAAATACTCCGGGGCTAAGGTTAGCTAACTGGCTTAAGAAGTGGTTAAAGCATATACCATAATTAAAACAAATAATTTTCAGGCAGGTGACACACCTGGTCCAGTTGCCTCAAACATGCCCAAATCAACGTTTGTAAAAGTTGCACTAAATAATCACGACTATCAAGATTTGCAGGTAGCTCGATTAAGCTAACGCTACCTACACGAACAAGAGGTCGTGTGTTATGACGCGTCAGGGGTTATGAAGGTGTGAAACATAGCTTTGTACAAGTACAATTTCTCTCAACACTGTCCGATTTTACAAGTGGCGCCTATAGGTAACATTACATTGTTAATACAAGTTAGCGTTAAGGGTTTGTAAACGGTAACGTTAGCATTTCAACAAGGCAAACCCAAACAGCTAACTTACCGTGAGCAAGTCATTGCGGCATCGTAAATTGAGCGAAATAACGTTAAAATGATGAACTAAAGTAAGGCACATTAGTTAGCTAAATGGCATGAAGTTTGCTGAGCGGTTTGACTCGACTGTCTCCTCGAATTATGTACATTGTTAACGTTTGCGTTATTTGACAGTGAAACTGGCCAGACATCGTTAATCAAAACAGCTAGCTAAACACAATAACGTTAATCAAATGGTCTGTTGATCCAGTCAACGTTATCTTTCACTAACAATGCAGTTGAGGGGATTTCATTCATCAATTGGGGTATACGAACATTTGTAGCTCAACACCCACTGTAAGGATATTACATGGAAAAGATGGTGTTGGCTAATGTTAGCTAGCTAATGTAAACCTAGCAAAGTTCTGTTGTGGAATGCCAATTTGGACGACGTTAGCCTCGATGCAAGCTACAAGACTTACCCTGACGTTAACTGTTCATTCTTTAAACAAGATGTTAACAGTTACACCTCGTATGGTTAATGTTATAGTGAGTATTTATTGAATGGCTTAGTTACAAAGAGTAACGTTAGAATGAAGCTAAAATTAGCTAAAATGTCGAGTCAACCAGGAATTAGCCAGGTCCGTGGTAGGCCGTGTTTTAGCTGCCCATAGCCATGTAAGTTAGCTTAGCACAGCTAGCTTAGCGTTAACCCTACCTAGCCTTCTTGAAAAACTGCTTCGGGCTAACAGATGTGCACAGGCAAGGAAGGAAAATATTTATCCTGTCGTTAGCCAACATTACATAAACCGCAAGCCAAATTACACAAATGCACGAACAAGGTTGGTTATCGACTTACTTTACGGTGATCCGCAGTATCGGGAGATAACGACTCAAGACCGATTAACCATCACAACAGAGGCAGTGGTTGTTTTCGTGATCTGAGCCGAGTTTCTCTGTACATCTACTCAAGGGCCGTCTCCGAAATGACACATCGTTGTGTTACCAGGCGCCATTTCCCGCCTCTGCTCAGTCTCTCCAAGGCAGATACCCGTATGGGACACAGACACACCCCCTTACCGCTCAACAACACCAGCCACAGTCTACAGCGAAGGCTACCACTTGCCCGTTTCTTCTCACAGCTTTGATAAAGGCAGATGACTGCCCGTCTTTGTGGTTCCTCTTTTACAAGCAAGTAGTAAATGACTCAAAATTCAAAAGATCATCAATCGATCGGACATTTATGAATGCCTTGCTGTCAACAGATTTTACAATTATGAACTAAAGGCATTCAGGCGCTAAACATCTATGAGTCTTGTTCTTAACATTAAAAAGCTGTATCACCTGAGTAATCCAATCATTTCTACATCTACATAAGACTCTAATGCACTATCACAACTGAGAAATGACATGAAGCATCACCTTTAATAAAATTAAATTACATTCAATGTGCCTTTCCATGAGAAATCAATTTTTCTGGCTGCACAAACAGAACTGATTTCATGTTCACCGATTTCCCTAAAGGTGAGGAATTAGGTTTCCTCAGTACAAATGGTAACAGTTCAACTACATTATGTACAAGAGACCTCATTAATGGAAGCATGTGTACAGTCTGTCAGTTCCATATGTGCTTGGTTAATCTTTGCACACTGTGGAGGATACTAACATCGCTCTAAGTATTGCTTAAGCATCAGTATTTTGCTCAGTTGGATTATTAATAAAAAAGTTTCAAATGCATGCAATGGCATTTAAAAAATAAAACAAAATGGGGAGCACTTCTGAGTGTCTGTCACAAAGAAAAGAAATTGATTTAATAGGCCATAAGCAAAGTCCTTGGCATTTATAATGCATTCCCACTCGTGTAAACGAAAAAATGGTCTTTCATGTAAGAGTCCCAAAATGATGTTAGAAAGGCAGAATGCTGAATTAGTCTCTTTGATAAACATCTCTGGTGAAGAGTTTGTTTATATCAAGCAACAGCAACCTGAAAAGAAAAGTAGCAAAAACAAAACGTAGTTCGACCTTGAAGTTCAGATGTGAGTCAACAGGAATCCTTTAGACCACTCCATTATGAACTGAGGCAGTTATCAAATAACAAAACGCAACAATCAGTGTACATACAGGATACCATCTCTTCTTTCATAACTTAGAACCATTAGCAAATCAACAGCAGCTCGGGACAATGCCATGACATTTTTTTCCTTTGTATTATGTTACGTTATTCAGAATTAATTCATTAGTTGCAATGTCTGTTTTTCCAAAATAGTCCATGACATTGAGGATGCACCCTATAAACTCTTAAACATATTGATGTTCAAACTATTTTGTCAAGAAAGACCTTGGTTGTAGAGGAAGGTCTGATTATTTTTAATGAGTTACAGCTGTACGAGTTCCCATTCAAAGAATGTCAATGGCTTGATGTCTTTTCCCATAATCCACAGCCCGGTCTCCCTGCATGTCTCGATCATCATCATCTGGAAAAAAAAAAAACAAAGCAACACAAACATTAGAGATTAAGTAATAGACAATACACTAGTGCTGTAACCATACTCCATTATCACATAAGAAAACTGATATTTTTGCATAAAGTTAACGCATATAAATTATCTTAACTATGTCCTCACTATCAGACCAATCACATCAATATCTTGATTGCGATCTGTTACAGTGTACATCCATAAAAGACATGGTCACATACAGTGGAGTCAGGAAGTATCAGGATTTATGTTTTCATTGTTTTGGAAATACATCAGCACACTGGATTTGAAATGAAACAATGACTCCAGGTTAAAGTGCTGACTTTCAGCTTTAAGGGTGTTTGAGGGTGTTCACGTCCATCATGTGTGAACTGTGTAGGACTTGCAGGCCGTTCCCCTGATTTACATTAACAATGTGTTAATGCAGAAGAAATGTATGGGGAGGATACATCTAATTTTCAGAGGAAACGGTTCCTACATCTACCTAGCACATTATTATCTTCCTTGTTGGTCATTATAATAAAAAGGACATCCTAGATTTTTATTGAAATCAGAGATTGTATACAAACTGAACAGTTTAACACAGATATATAAATAGATAAAAATGACAATCACAGCCATACTCTAATCACCTGGCTAACATGACTGAAATAGTTTTTTTAGATGGATAAAAACAAAAATGGTATTCTCCAAATGCAGTATTGTTACACTCTAATCAAATATTAACATTCAGAAATCAGAAATTCATGGCAGGAAACGACAAAGAAAAAAAAAACATGGGCATGCTTTCAATATTTCAAAGAGAACACAGACACATTCACAAACACAGTGAGCTATATTTATCTACTGGTCTAGATGTGGGTCAGATGTTTGGTGGGCACAGACAGGTGGTATAGCTAAAAGAAAGCACAGGCAGGAGAGAAAATACTAGGTGGCAACTGAATTACTCTCACAGAACCGTAAGTTCCTAGGTCAAGTTTTTGCTAAGATTGGTACTGTGTCTATACAGTAAACAAAATGCCTGACACCATTCAGTTACTCATCCTGAACTGCAGACATAGCAGTCCTGTTGTGACCCTGAAGGTGTTTTTGTCATAATTCTTAAATATCTGTAGTTTATGATGGATTCAAGGACCAAACTCAGGGTACTGTGAGCTACTCTAACTGTCGGGACAAATGCAAGGGGGCGGCAGCAGGACAGGGGCAGAGGGAGGGAGCAAGGGAGGAATGGTGGATACACATCTGGACAGGCAATCCAGTCCCCCGGCCTGGCTCACCTTGAACGTCTTCCTCCCCACCATCACCATCCTCTTCCTCATTGTAGGCCAGCTCGGCCTGCTTGTCGGCCTCATACTCACCCACGTTCCCATCATCCCCATTGTAGTCCGCTAGCTTAGAGCCGTGTTGCGGATCTACTGGGGACTCGTTCTCATCAAAGAACCGGCCTGCAGGAGGCAGAGAAGGGCCTCATCAGGAAGGGAGGGAAGCGAAGGCAGTTGTAGGGAGACAGGGAGGAATGGGTGAAATACTGCATAATGAATGCATGAAGGAATAAGTGATCGCATGAAGAGGATGACAAAAGATAAGGAAGATGAGGTGAAGGGATACACAGTGGCAGTCAGATGTTAATTAGAAGACAAGTATTTCTGAAGAGTGAAGGAAAGTCAATAATGGACTTGAAAGCTGAGTGGAAACAAATGGGGTTCCCTTGTAATGAGAGACTGTTTAAAGTCTGGAAAGCACTGAGTGCTAATCTAGTTATTGGTAATCATCTGTACAATCCAATCAATCAAATACAATCGCTCTGCAGTAAATCCTATCTTATGTTTAGTTTTTGTGGGTACTGTGAGAAGTGTTGATTCAACTCAAGGGTAATTTTTAAGGCCATAGAGACAGTAAGTGTGGTGTTTTATTCTAACATGTTGTTCACCTCCACTGACATGTGAGGAGGACAGAAAGTCACAAACGCCTCAATTCAGTGCAGCTTCAGATACAGAGGCCTGTCTGGAATGGCCATTTTAACTTTAAATGTTGGAAGAGGATAACAATTGTTCTATATGCTATAAACCAATAGTTGATATGTGTTAAAATATAAGAAGTGTAAAAACAAAAGCATGAAGTTGAGATCTTTTTACTGGATATTGTTGATATGAACAAGTCACAGTGGAATGGTGACATTTTCCAATCCTATAATTTAAATATTTTACAATGTTTTACCTGCTTTAATATTGAACAGGAAAAGGGCATTTTCGTTGTTACAGGTGGCCATGTTACACAAACTAGTGATGTTTCAATTGAACGAGCACCAATTGGGCCAAAGTCAAAATGACTTGTTTCTAAAATTGCCAATCAGAAAAACTGATCATAAAATATGTACAATGTATAAAAAAAAAAAAAAAAAAAACTTAACTCAAATAGTGTTTTTACTCTGATCTATAATGGCTCTATCACACAAGCATGCCTAAAAGGTAGTTTATGTTCCCATCCAGCCTCCTACAGATTTGAGATGGCAGCGTTGATCACGACAGGACTGGGTGGGGACTTGAGATGCACTGAGCCAGGCAGTGTCTATGGGCTGCTAATGTCTAGTGAACACCAGACGCTGCCAAAAAAACGAGACATCTGGTGGGTGTCGGGTGTTAATTTGCCATAATAGGATGCAAGTATAAAGAGATCAGAGGCAGACGATTAGAAGAAAAACAAAATGAAGACGTGAACTGAATACAGTCAGTGTTTTAAGCAGCAGAGCTGCTGCAGAGGGTGAGGTGGGTGTGTAAAGGAGATAAAAGAATAGCACATATGAAAACAGAGGAGAAGGAGGGAGAAAAGGCAGCAGAACAGAAGCCAGGCAGCAGGAAAGGATCATCTGGGAGCCAGGTGTGTGTCATTTGTCTCCTCTCCTCTGCAACTGAGCCCTCTCTCTACTCCCTGACAGTGCTCCTACCTATATTCAGACATGACTTACATTCAAACAGATACTCAGTTAGAAAGTCTATCTTTCATGAAAATGTAGAAGTAGGGGTGTAAGCAGTTGGCAATATGGGCAAAGTTCACACCAACTGCATGACACAAATTGTAGTTTACTCTCTGCGTTGACACACATCACAGAGAGCTGGGAGGCAGCAGCTTAGCACCAAGGCAAAGCTAACAAGAATTAGCTGTGATTATACTTTTTTTTTTCCATGTGCAATGTTATTTTTCCTCACCCCTTCAAAATCAATCAACAGGTTAATAAAAAACACCCCTCCAACCACAACCTCCCTTGTAAATTACACTATTCCCTTTTTTAATGTGTTGTGGAGGAACTCACTTTGGCGGTGGTGTACTGGCTCTGCTGCAACTTGGTCTTTGGCGTGGTGAGGCTGGATGGGGTTGGGCACCTGGGCAGGGTTGGGCGGCAGAGGATTCCCCTTCAAGTGTTCGCTGTCACCCTTGACATTATCAGGAGCTAACAATAGAAAGAGACTTAGGTTCTGTTGTATGTATGAACAAAATCAAATATCACAAGGCCCAAAATGTTCCTTGGAAAGTGGCAACATTTGCAAACCACCTCACCTGCTACGACTAGATCTCCTGAGCTACATCATGACTACTTCACAATCAAGGGCAAATGAATGCCTTTTTATAACCTCTTATTCACAAAGCACAGTGTGGTAAACCTACTAAGTTTGTGTTTTGTAGTGTAGCAACTGACGTTTTGAAAGATGTTACACAAGACTGGGAAAACTAATTAAAAATGTAGAAACTGTCAATGAATCCTGTACCAAGATAACAGTTATCTGCTCTTGCCTTCACTTAACTAAAGATTCAGTGAAAGACACATACTTGAAAGCATTAAATCAGTAAAGCTACATTTCAATGAAGCCAGAGACCTAATTATCACATGCCTAAGGCTTAAACGACAGACTATTATAATTAATACAAATGTAATACAAATGATATACATGTGGTGCATTCTGTACCTGGAAGTTGTCTTTGCTGTTCTCCCAGCTCGTCTGCCTTGATACCTGCCTTGTTGTCTTCTTCAAACACTATCGGTTTGTCTGCCTGTTTGACGATGCCTGGAGGTGCAACCACTACTGCTCGGGCCTCCACTCTGTCCTGCTGGAGCCTGGGCTGGTCCAGGGACAGGCCCTGGCCCCCAGGGCCATCAGCTGCCCCGACTCCAGGTCCAGCACCAGCTCCCACAACCCCATCAGGGGCATCATCATGCTTCTGAGTGATGGCTGGTTTCTTCAAGGCTGTAGATAAAAGGAGTGGCAAAGTGAGAAAGCGTGGAAAGTTGTGTTTTATGTGCCACAAGGACAGAAATATAGAAGGCATTTGGAGCCATGACCCCAGAAAAGTTGTTGAGGTTTTTTTGACGTCACGTTCAGCGACATATAAGGGAGTGGCATTTCCTGACCCTGCCACAGTGCTATGCACAGTAGTAGGCAATTGAGAGTCACATCTGTAGTCTGTTAGTCAGTTATTTTTCTCCAGTTTTGGTTTTAATTTTTTTAACTGGTAAACTGACGTTTTGTACAGGCTGAGTTTAATTCTCTCACCCATGGCTGTTTGAAGTCTCCTCAAAAAGTCGCAGGTTTAAAATCATAAGGCAACAGATGTGTATCAGTTCATATTTAAAACCTAATCGAGCTATACACTGGCATTGGGATAATCTTTATTGTTTTACTTGATCTTGATATCTGCCCATCCTGTCTTAATGAGTCAAAATGTCACTGTGTATAAATGTATACACCTTCTACATCATTTTCCTCACTCATTAATTCATTGGGTTTGCCCACCTAAAAATTGCTCTTGAATTTGTAGGTCCATTGCTTACCAAATTGCACATCATCGATTTTTCCCACCTCACTGTCTTCAATACCAGGCATGCCGGCATCACTGCCAGGCTTACCCATCTCTTCTGTAACAGAGCAGAAGGAATGTGACTTAAGTGGTGGAGAGGTTGATATTAAAATAGTTGAATGAGTTCCATGTTACAGTTGCATAAACAGGAATAACATAGACCGGAAACTAGTGTGTAACTACCATATCATTTACATTTCTGCAAGATTTATATGAGGTGGTGCATTTTCTTCTAGCAATCAAATACTACATTTAGCGTGTAAGTGCGATATATAGTATATATAATATAATATATATGGCAATATAAGGAAGAACCGTCAAGACAGTATAAGCTCTGGGTTGACGCCGTCACATCCACTGTACCTTTTAAATCTGGACTGTCATGCCGGTGAGTGGCCACTGTATGGCGCTCTCCAACCATCTCCGCGCCAGGTGCTCCCTCTGCATGTCTACCTGCCACTACACCCTTTTGGCCGTCCATTACACTCTGAAGAATTATCAAAGGTGAATCAAAAAAAAAAAGGAGCATATGGAAAATGAAGAGAAGAAGACACTCTGTTTAATGAATAGGGGCACTTTAACAGGAATAGAGACACAGAGGGGAAAACTAAGCGTGGCTGCTACCATCAGTACATCTGTGTTTAAAATCTGAGAGCAATGAATAAATGCTACAGTGCTTAATAAATGCAATGTGTACCAGAGGGCAGGGGGCTATAGGCACAACCTTCCGCCACTTATCAAAGAGTCACAAGAATGATCACTATCTTGTGTATCGAGATTTTATCGATACTAACCTGTCTTAGCTTTGATGCTTCTTCCTCCAGGGTCTTTTTCGTTTCTTCATACTCATCTTTCAGTTGTGCAATCTGACGTCCACACTGTAAACTAGTTAACACATATTCCTCGTAAATTTCTGGGATTTTTTCACCATGCTATAAAACTGATTTGTGCAAACAGGCAAAAAATATTTTTGAAAAACTGCAAAAACTGAGCTAGGTATAAATCTATTCTAAAAACCTAACAACAACCAATATAAGTGAAATATCACTGAGATTAGATCAGCCTTATAACGAGACAAGGAAAAAGGACATTAAGATAACCAATGACCTAATATCATCTGATTATAGTGAATATTCAATTGAAAAACCAATAACTGTCACAATAATGGATAATTTAAAAAGCAAAAGTTCACATTATGCAACATCATGTCACAGTTCCTCGAAAGTGAGGAAAACTCCAAGGGCAGTCAATAAGGCTGACAGGAAGTAATAATGATCTACCGTACCTCTCATACTCCAGTTTTCTTTCCAAGGTAGTGCTGTTTTTCTTCACTTCTCTTAGCTGATCTTCCTGCTTCATGAACTCCTGCTTCAGCTCCTTTAGCTGCTCTGCACACACACACACACAATTTTAGAGAGAGATTTAGTTCTTGTCTGTTCAATGAACCATTACGCTTCCTGAAAAGACTTTTCAATCATTACATATCATCTATTGAGAGATTTTGACAGTGTGTGTTACAGTGCCCTACCTTTCAGCCTCTGGATTTCTGTCATTTGGGCTGTGACATCACCCTGCAGCTTCACCTGTACAGAGGAGAGAAAAAAAACAGGTTCAGGAATCTTATCAGCTGAGGGAGAGCTCCATACATTTTGACTCTTCTACACCTAAAACCAGTTCAATACAAGTCTATTAAGAGTTGCCCTGCAAAGCCATAGATGATTAAAAACTGTGCAAAAAGTTCTCTAATTAGTAGGTAGTACAACCATTAATACCAGGGATTACAGGGATTACAGGGATAACAGGTTTGCCTTGTTTTTCCTGTGTAACAAAGCTTCACAGCACAAACAGATGACACCCAGTGTGACATTTTATTTAGTTACAGCGACAAGGCAGCGAGTTCCACTTTAATTACAGCAGGGAAGTAGAAACCCCTGTACAATGTAATGGAATCCTATACAACAGCTCTGTAATATACTGTACTGATGTGAAACTTAAAACTCTACCTGCAGCCCACACTGATGCTCGCTGTGATATTATTAATTGAAACTGTTGGCTGCTCTTTATTTTGTGTTTTAATAAAACTCTCAGTTGTATGCATAACACTTTTGAAGGGAGGGAGGGAGCAAGCAGGCAAGTTAAGGAGGGAGGCACAAGGGAGAGAAACTTGGACCTTGGACTTTAAAGTGATACCCAGAATCTATCTTTAGTATCAAACACTCACTCATTGTAGGTTTGAAAGCTGCCTGTGGACTGTTAAAAAGTTGTAGTTTCTGACTGAGTTTCTGACCGAGACAGAAGGCAGTGAGTTGACAGAAATGCAGCATCAATGTCAACTGTTGTCAAGACCCAAGTTTCACCCCGTCACTCGGTCACAGATGGTTAACGGATTCCCCTGCAGCCTGCTGAAATTGGCTGTATAGAGGACAGCATGGCCAGACTGTTTACAGACCATATGAAGAACTATAAGCTTGCATGATTCATTCTTGCACCTAATGGGTACACGACTATATATACACTGTATTGTGTGGATGCCAGTTAAGATTCAACTGTCACTATTTTCTCTGCAATGCAGGCCTCTCACTGTGTACCATGCAACTCTGTTCAAACAGGGTTGGGCTGTTGACAAAAGAAAGGAGTGGCTATTCAACACCTACATTTATATCTTGATTACGGAAACAGGGAGCCGGATACTTAAGATCTTACCAAGAAACTAGGGAACTAAACAGAAGGCTAACTGTTACAGGGCCATTATTTTGCTATGATTTGATTTGGCCACAGAATATGGGATTTGGCTCACAAACACAGTGTGTGATGGTCAGCAGGAGAAAAGTTTCAGAATGGGAAATCATTTGAAAAATGTCCCCAGGTGACATTTATCCATCTAAGATTGTTTTTATACAGATGGGTGTTCATTTTTAAATCCACTCAACAAGCTGGGAGGAAGTTAGATGTGTTGTGGTCAAGGACAGCTCATCAGCAAATGTTGAGCAAAACAAGAAACTGTTACTTCCTCCAACCTGATATTCCTGCAGATTACCTTGCACATTGATTTAAATGTTTCTTTAGTGTACCAAACATTAATCACCAATGGGTAGTGATAAGTTGACAATTCAAAATCTAACCCTTTCTACCAATAAGGTTGTCTGTGATGTTGCAGACAGGCAAAAAGTCATCTTCTGCTTCTAGTCAAGATTATGTCTCACAACTCCTGAGACACAATGCGTCCTAGTTTAGTTAAACTGGATAGACAGTGCAGACCAGAAGTGGTTTGACTATGATGCTATACCATACATGGGATGAACATAAGCTAAACAAATGTATGCCTCTCCATGTGAAAGAAGCAAGTCAAACTGGATGCAAATTACAGGAAAACCTGCCACCATCTGTTGTCTAAACATCTCCCAGGGCAGCTGGACACACACCGATGTTCAGAGGGTGCTGGGACACAAAACAGTGAATGGTTGGCTGGGCCACTACGTAGGACAAGAGCCTTGTGGAGCCTACAGACAGGCCACTCACAGTGAATACATTAAGCCCCACAAATGTGTAAAAATGTCCTGATAAAATTATTCATCAATAGAATATCAAAACAGCATAAGACAGTTGGCTTCAATTTGTTTTTCATTGCAAATGCGATGATCTTTAAATTACCCTATTAAGTATTGGAAGATAGGTGGGGATAATGTAGGGAAATGTGGATTTAAACAACTAAGCTCAAGGCTAAGGAAAGGAAAACAAACCTAGCAAATTGACTAATTTTTAGTCAACCAAAAATCTGAATTGTGTGGACTGAATGTGGACTCCCTCAGCTCATCTCATAATTTAGAAAAGAGGATCAACCAATAGCACATACAGCTAAAATTAGGTATGTCTGTAGTGTAGTCTAAATCATGCAGCACTGACCAATGCACCCCAAAATCCATTATTTAAATGATCATTTCATCCACACGTGGCTTAGAGGCACAGGCACAGTGAAACAACACACTTATTTCTTCAAAAGCCTAAAGGGCTATTAAAACACCTGAGGAGAGCTATGAGCTGTGCTTTTATAGAAAAATTCCATGTTGGTGGAGCAGAACTCAGGTGAAAGCAGTTGAGGTGGATGAAACTGTGTGGATAAATGAGTTCCCAGCCAAGGACGAGTTGTATGTATCATCTGCCACTTGGTACCATGGACTACTCAAGACAAACCATTGCCCTCTTCATAATGACTAACACCTTGCCTCTTTAAAGTTAAAGCTAAAACCATGTCTCCCTCCATCATGAGTTACCCAAGTTTTCAAGTACATGCTCCGTCTGATATAGAGTAGGTAGATTACAGCATGACATAATGTAGATATTGTGATGAGATATGGTGTGATGATTTCGGTCATTGTAATATTGTGATGTGATTGAAATATTGTCTTTAGTTGCATTACAGTTAAGTGACACTTATCTAAACTTATCGGACTAGCTTAGTAAAATTAACAATGAACCTGTTTTGCCATCATGTGCTCATTACATTTGCTTTCTCAGAGAACATGCCTCCTATCCCTGGATTAAATATTGTATGAGATCATAATTTAACAGTCATACCCAAAATATGGACACACAATTATTAAAGAGGTATTAAGTCAAGAAATTACTATGATACTTGACTTTGTTATTGTTACCTATACCTGAGAGTGGTTTTGACAGAGTGCTAATCCCAGTCTGTGAAAACTTTGGTTGGCTATATTTCAAAAAATACAGTACCAGTGAAATGAAAATTTATTCCACCAGATTGGGTTGGGATCAGACATTGCTACTATACCTTTTCATCAGTGCACTTTTTGATGAGCGACTCTCGGGCCTGCAGCTTGCCCTCCAAGACGCTGTAGTCTCCATCCTTCTGGTCGATCTGCTTCCTGTGCGTGTCCACCTGCACCATCAGCTCCGAGTTCCGCTTTTCCAGCCGGCTCCGCGCCGCGTCCGTGCGCTTCACCTGCGTCTGTACCTCCGCCAGCTCATCCAGCAAGCGGCCGTGCTTGTTGGACACTGTCCAGTAGTTGAAAGACAGTATGGCGATGATCACCATCAAGAAGATGAGGATGAAGGACGGGAGGCGGCCTCCCCGTCGGTTTGCACCAAACCCAACCATTTCAAAAACAAAGTGTAACGTTACTTCAGGTTGTTACCGCAACCTACAGAGCCCAATAAGAGTACTCTCCCGCTGTAAAACACATCCGTCTACGTGACATGCCGCGTATATGCGGCAACCGTTCGGAAATGCAAACACTACAGAGACAGACAATCATGAATGTTCAAGACTTTTCACATTTCTACCGATCTTTTACTCTCCTTCCTCCTTCCGCACACTGGGCATCTTCTGTGCAACTCGTCCAATGTCAGAAGGCTGGATGAAATACGCCCGCGGGGACGTGGCCTAGCTCAGCTGGCAACGTTAAACACAGCAGACGAGACTAGACGTGGACAACTACACGGCACCGTGGCAGTAAGGAGAGGAAATACAAATCACACAACTAGCTATATAACGTTAGCCTTCAGCTAGTTCTTTTTCATGGTTCTCTTGTAAGCCCCGCAGAACTACATATACTGGCGTTTGGAGCTCCTACTATCACAGAATCACCGTCAAACAAGACCACTGATGATTTTCGATTCCGACCTGACGTTAATGTTAGCTCTCATTAACATTAACGCTGTCCAGCTGAGCTAACCACTTCACACTAGCTAGCAACGGTAGATACGAGAACACAATTAGCTACTGTCAGACAAAAAATATCGTCTCTTCTTGCGGAGGACGTACGTAATCCTGGTAATATAACTAACCAAATCGTAACAAACACTAAGGACACAGGCTTTGTATCACACGCTTCACGATTCGCTGCCTACCAAAGATGATTTCTGCGCTGTATGAAGCTAGCTGTAATCTGTCTGCGAGACTTCCGCTTTCTGCTAACGAAGCGCAAATAAGTTTCAAAATAAAAGCCTGAATTGTGCGTTTAGCACAAAGAAAGCGTGGCGTTGCTTGTAGCATTGGTTGATGCCTATGAGCGAGATGTAGGCTGTAGGCTTAAGGACTATTACACGTATGTCTTAAATGATGAACGAAAAGCATCAGCCACACGATGAAACCAATGCACCTGTATGAAAACATGACGACTGAGATATGGCGAGTGGTGCCCAAAGACCGGAAGCGCACGGCTGAATGAAAGAACACTTTACAGTTATAATGAAATAAGTGTCCAGATTTAATTATTTATTCATATTTTGGATATAAGTGTTGCGTATCGGTCTTGAAAACAAAAGCCTACAAATGTATTTGTACGACAGTATTTCTACTAACAATATTCAGTCCATTAAAACCTGGTGCGCGTAGTTTACTTCTGATCGACAGGTTATTCTTATCAGAAAAATCCAGTGTAATCTCAAATACTTGTTATCCAGTAAGTGAGGATAAAAATGTGTTTTCTCTTTGTGTAGCAAAAAAGAAAATAATGTAACTTTTAATAAAAAAAGCAGCATTAGGAAGCAACTTTTGGGGCCTGCAATCTAATTCTAACCCTAAGCCTTCATACAATCTTATGCCATTTACTTAAGTATAATTTCGTTTTTTCCCCCTTCTAAATATTATAGAAATAATTATTAATATTAACACCTCCCCCCAAATTACTGCCAGCAGTCTAGAGGTATTCTGTGCATTGACTAATTGGAAAGTACAGGTGCTGAATACCATTGCTAAGTATGCCCCAAGTAAATCAGACAAGGACTGCCTGGATTCTTAAGATGCCTTGAAACCTGTGGGTGAAATGTTGCCAAACCTCTATCAAAGCTCACATATTGTTATAACTGGTATTCATCTTAAGATAACTCACTCTGCCTTTGTAAGTTTGGTCTAGTTGCTGAAAGAATTGCCAGTGCATCAGTCACAAGCATTGCAAATTTAGGTAATTCTGCAAGGGGTAAAGTCTAAAAAAATCACGATGAGCTGAAAACTGGTCACAAGTTGACTCTTACCAACACAGACTAAAATAAAACATCACTGGGTATTTAATTAAACAACACTACCAACTGCAACATCACTATCTTCAAAATATATATATACATATATTATCAGCTTCACCAAATTGGTATTTATGGCAAGGCTAATATCCAGTGTTTCTATTATTTTGGCCAGTTCTGGTTGAGGTGACAAGATGTTCAAAATGCTAACGCCTGCAGACTGGCATACATGATCCAGACACATTCACTGAAATAAAAACACAAACCACAAGATACAAACCCATATTTTATTGTAACACTGATAAGAATTGTAACACAATGAGGTAAGTTAAATAATCCACATCTGTAATGTTCTTGAACCAGCGGCACCACAAAATATTCACCACCCTATCAGTAACAGTTCCACAAGTCTGCAAACAATGGCTAGTAATGCCCAGTTGGTTCACAGTTTAATACAAACATATTTCTTTCTGTTTCTTATGAGGACAAGAGGAACACTGATAACACAATCTCCTTTGTCTTTCAGTCCCAGATCCAAACTTACCAGCTGTGTATGTTTCTTTTTTAAGAGATGATACTCTGTAGAAAAGATCCCCTGAGGGAGAAACATTCTTTTGTTTTTCGGATGAGAAAGAAGCCACTACAGACACTGGCAGGCTCAGTCTGAGTTTGCTACCATTTCTGCTGATGACTTGGCACGGTCTCACAGAGCACTAGGAGATATAGTACCAGAGACCATTTCAGTTTGCCTGTGCTGCAGTCACACTGTGAAAATAAATGATCTTTCAGTGCTGGAAGAGTTATTAATTACTCTACAGACATCTGCTGCACAGCACAGCGTGGCTGCAACACCAGCACCCTGAAATGCCCTCAGAGTTTTGATCCAAGTTCTTGTTGGGATAGTGGTCAGAGAATAGTTTCTTTGCACTCAAGGCTTTGTTCAGAGGAGGGGGAGTCCAGTGGGTTGGTGGAGGCGCTGTTTGTCTGTGGGAGGTGTTTTGGACGGCGCATGGAAGGGGACGAACTCAAAGCACCGCAGCTCTGAAGGTGAAGATCCTCATGGCCACGCTTCCTGGGACTGCCAATGATGCGCTGGGTCATCACCTGTGCAACAAAAAATACCAAGACTACATAAGTGCAGTTCTAAAAAAAGAATGAAATATCACTGGCTATTGACAGTAGTCAGTTAAATATCAATGACAACTTTTTTCCACTGCTACTGTAGTTTTGATGCTGTATCCATTAAAAAGTATCAGGCTGTGAATTTTGTACTCATGGTCAGAAAAAGAAGACATCTACTGTACATCAGTTCAGTCCACTTCAACACGCGGACCACCTCAACTCATCTAAGAGCAAGTTTTGGTTAACATCAGTGTTATCTAATGTAATATTTAATTGTGTAACAGGTATGTTAATATGCAAACTGTAGGTGTGTTAACATGCTACTGTAGGCATGTCACTCGGCTCAAAGCATAGTTGAGCCTGAATCAGCTTTGAGACAGATGAAAGCTGAGTCAAGTCTGATGAGGCAGAGATGTCACTCTATTTTCATCCATCTAACATGTTTGTTTTCTGGTGTGTAATGGTCTGCCTCACAGGGCTGCAAGCCTGATAATAAACAATAAAACCAGAAACAGTGCTACAAAGTGCTGGTTTGCATTAAACTATCATTGGACATTATACACTATCTAATTCAGTTACCTGATCTATGACATTGGCACTAAAAATGGCCTCCTCCATGTGTTTCTCATCCGACTTGATGACACACTTGATGCTGTTGACAACCTGCTGGACTTCAGGAGGTAGACTGCAGCTCGAATGCTCCAGGAACTTGGCCACCAGTATTTTGGTGTCTTTGTACATCTTCAGGTCAGCCAGCGAGTGCGGGCGTTCGTGGGAGGAGTGTGTGTACAGGGCTCGTGGTTTGAGTTGGATGTCAACTTTCCTGCCCTCTTTTTGCTGCTTCCTGACACATATGTGACTGGGTTTAGCTCCAACTACGTCTGTTGAAACGTCTGTTGGCTCTGAAGATAAGAATTGTCATAACACATTAAATCGTATACATCACATGAAAACACATTCTTGTTATCAGCTCAGTTAAAATTGGATTAGGATGTTTTTTTGTTTCCAGCTTTATGACAATGCATTTTTTTTAGATAATCCAATGGACCCAATGGGTTTTTAAATGGATTATTTATCTTATGAAGTATAAGAATTTGCTTAAATCATAAAGGTTATACTTAATCCTTCAGTTTATCTAAAAATGTAAAATGTTTTTTACTGGACAGTCATGGTAACTGTGTATTTGTTTCAATAAAGTAGGTTAAATTAGATTTACAGATTAACCTTCAAGTCTAATTGCTTTACAAAATAGGACGTGAATGCTGTTAAGCAGCAGATGTCCCACCATTACATGCATTCACAGTTTCTATGATAGTACCTTGCTCTGGTGATGTATGAGTTGAATCTTCAGCAGCAGGGTTATTCGCAGAGGCGCAGCTTAAATTTTCTCCTGTAGAGGGAGACAAGAAACTTAGTGTGGACCAACAAAGAAGGCAATAGCTGTTGCTGGTTAGTGATCCACCATTGCTTATTGAC
Source organism: Macquaria ambigua (assembly GCA_008360985.2). Classification (NCBI taxonomy): domain Eukaryota; kingdom Metazoa; phylum Chordata; class Actinopteri; order Centrarchiformes; family Percichthyidae; genus Macquaria; species Macquaria ambigua. Next base: position 124,405 of record VMKM01000057.1, on the reverse strand, counting down.
AATGAAGGGCTGTAGAGCTGCCACTAATGATTAATGTAATTATCGATTCATTGATAATATCATATGCCTTTTTCTCATTTAATCGATTATTTGATTAGTCTATAAAATGTCAGAAAATAGCACAAATTTTCAGACTCCATAGTGATCAAACCAGATTAAAACCAAGTCAGAAACCTTGTGATACCAAATAATCTGGATCCAAAGCTTGTTTGGACTTTTTTTGCTTGAAAAATGACTCAAAAATGATGTCTTAGTTGACTAATTGTTTAAGCTCTAAAAGGCTGATCACTCTAGCTATATTTAAATGAGAGTTAGAGTTAGAGTATTTAAGCTGTAGTATAAGTCTTGTGTAACATTCTTGCCAAACTCACTTCCTGTCATAGAGGAGCAGGATATAGGGTCACTGGTGGAACGGACAATGCGTGCCAGTTTGCGGTACCTCCTGGCTGCTCGAAACACCCGAGGCCTCTCTGAGGGCGAGTAGCCACTTTGGACTGAGGTAGAGGGGGGTTGTGATGTCGAGGAGGGTGACCAAACACTGAAGCACAACCTGGGGCCGCGTGGCCTGCTAGGAGGGGAAGGGGAAGGAGAGGGAGCCAAAGGGCTGATGGCTGAAGTTCCACCAGAGGAGGCCACGGAGGTGGGGGAGCAAGGCTGAGGTGGCGGGGGAAGAGTGACGGGGAGTGTGAGCTTCCGGCTCATCATTCGTGCTTTAATGAGGGAGTGTGTTGACGCTTTAGGTGGCTCCTCTGGTAAATGTTTGGCTGACGCAAGCTCGTCACATATGTGCATTGCAGCCCTGAGTTCCTCACACGGATGTGTGTTGTCCGTGGAATCCTCCTGGTCCAGATTGCTATAGTTTTCTGAGGACCAGTCCGGAGAGCGTTCCAGTGACTCCTGGGTGTGTGAGGACTCACTGTATCCTGTATCACTGGGGCGAGCATCAGTGTTAGGCAGGCCACGATGGCGTGTACAAAGTTCCAGGCTGGTGCAGCTTCCATCCATGGGGGCAGTGTGGAGTATGCCATACGGAGAGGAGTCAGAGCCCTGGACCTCCAGGGAGCACAAGTCCTCTGAGGAGCAAGTCTGGTCCTGATCAGCCACCTCGGACACCATCAGTGACGCACTGTCCACCGAGGCTGAAAATAGGGAAAAAGTATCATCAGCATGACCACTTGTAGACAAAGACATTCGACAATCCTCTGCAATGTTCAATGCAGTGTTTGAACTGTCTTTACCCTGAGTGCTGAGTCCTGCAGTAGTGTTTCTCTCACAAAGACTGGATTCAGTGGCCTGTTGCTCTATGCTGGTGGTGACCTGTAAATAGGAAAATATTACAACACTGTTTGAATAAAATGAATTGAACGGATAAATAAGATGGAGAGAGGTTTTATCAGTGCACGCTGGATATACTGTATGTACTGTATGTATTGCATAAAAGCATCTGTGTGGCACCTAACCTTCAACACCACAGTTTGGTCTGTAGAGGGCTCTATGAGACCACAACACACTAACGGAAATGTCTCATCTTAAAAGGCAGGTGTACCAGTGGAGAAAACTACTGTATCATGTAGAGTTGAATAAGAATCTTTAATTAGATTCACTAATGTGCTTTTAAAAGGTACAGTATGACATACATACATTCATATCATGAGTGGTCTTCAGCTTGAAATCATCAGCTGAGTTTCTTCTGCCCTCTGTTCTCTCACACAATCAATCTGTCACTGCCTGCTTCCATTAGTTATTTACAGCAACCGCTGCTAATCTATTGCAGGTGAGAAAATCTTCTGCTGATTCCTATTTGAAAGACACTTTTCAAAATGGATGTGAAGAGAGCTATGGCTTTAACATGTATAATGGAAATAAGGGATTAAACGCCTAAGGTGTTAAATGATGTTGAGAATATAATGGAAGATAAAAGGATTTGCTTGCACATTATACAGTTATTTTTAGCTGTGAACAATGAGATGCAGCGAAGCCTCAACCTGAAAAAAAAAAGCTCTGATCAGTTCAACATGACAGTCAAGGGAGACCGCCTCAGTAAGTCCGAAACAGCAAATGATACTCCGATTAAATTGGTTGTGATTTTCTCAAAATAACACAAGATGAACACAGTAGCAATGCCATTTAGAGAACATCTGACTTTACTTAGCTTTTATACCTGTGGTCTATAATATCATATTGTTGACATTTAATGTGAATAATATAGTAACCTGGGCTTAACCTTGAAATCCTCTTGTTTTTAAAGCTATCTCAACATTTCTCCAGTACTTTGGTTTATGACTAATGAAAACTAGTGACATTCCCATCAGCCTCAGCTGTACTTGTGTTTATTGCTAATTAGCAAATCTTAGCATGCTAACACGCTGAACTAAGATGGTGAACACGGTAAACATCATAGGCTACCTGCTAAACATCAACATGTTGGCATTGTCATTGTGAGCATATTAGCATGCTGATGTTAGTATTTAGCTCAAAGCATTGATGTGCCTAAGTACAGTCTCATAGAGCCGCTAGCATGGCTGTAGACTCTCTCTACTGCACATGTAAATGCATGTATGTTTAAGATTAAAGGAGGTAACTGACTTATGGATTGGTCTGCTCTCTTTGGAAACAAAGAATTGAATGTGATGTACTAGGCCCAGTTGTCTATACAGAAGGCCTCTGGAGACAGTGTTGTAGAGGGCAGAGCCGGCTGATTCTCCTCACCTGGCTGGCAGGGGTCTGCCCAACCACAGACTCGTACGGAGGAGGCAGGTCAGTCGGGTACAGCGTCCCTGGGCTGTTGATGGGCACCCCATAGATGGCACTGAAGGGAGAATGGGGGAAGTCCAAGTGCAGCCCTCTGTCAGGGGCATAACAGCAGAGATTCAACCAAACAATAAACAAAAAAATCCAAATCATATCTGAGAGTGGAGAGTACACTGAGTCAGTCACACAGTGCAGAGTGTTTAAGAAAGTCTGAATATCCATCCTATCTGAGTCAAAATACAGTATATTTTCTATTAAACATTAAGAAAGAAAGGATGAAAAATATCCTCTTATCCCCGACACTCCAATCCAGATGATATATATGGGTAGTGTATTATTCTATCTGCCCCACCACTGTTTTATATGGTGCCAATTAGGAATAAGCAGCCATGCGCGCAGTCATATCTTTTAATTACAACCCCGTTCTCCCCCAGAGCATGAAATACAACCTGAGAGTTTCCACCAATCATCCGAGGCATGATGATGTCATGACACATCCCTGGCCCTGGGCAGGGACACCATAAATGCTTCCTCTGCCTTGTTGATATTTATGGCATAATTGACAAACAGATGTGGCTTCCTGCCAAATGGCTACATCAACGGCACTCTCTCTGGCAAGACTGAAAAAATGGAGGGAGTGATGAGGGAGGGGTCAGCCCATCTTTCACAACAGCTGAGAATCACGGATGTCACAGCTGCTTAACGGAGCGAAATGCTCTGAGCTGACCATGAATGATAATACATGATGGTCACAGCGAGATGGTAAACAGACAGATGCCAATGCTGCTTAATATGATGGATTTGGATTTGTCTTTGGATACAACCGTTACTTTCGGCATCTGTATATTCACCATCTCATAGGAGATTCTAGGGTGGTTTACGGCAGTCTACATTAAATAAAATTAAATAAATATAAATATAAAATATAAAAATGTTAAAGCAGCTTTTAACTTGACAAAATCCCCTAACTGACAGGTACTGTATCATACCAGCAAGACGATGTAATAGACCTCATCCTTTCCTCCTCCTAAAGTAAAGGCTTGTTTCTTTTCTTTGGTGTGTCCTCTTGAGGGCTTTGTGTCTCCAAAAACCTCCCTCTGGTGCTTGATCTATCAGCCCTATGATCAATATTTCTAATATCTCTGCAATCTTTGCTGCTCCTTCCTCAAATTATGACCACTTTCATGTCACATATAGACCTCCAGTATCTGATTCATTTCAGGTGTCTGTGGAGGGGCAGGTAGGGAGTTGCAGGAAAACAGTTATAGGCCCCAAAAAGTGAATCCTGAAGAATCTTAAATGTGTGTGTGCTGTTGTGTAAAACAGGAAACTTTAAGAAATGTAAGTGTTGAAGTCTGTCAGTTCCCACTCATTCCTCTTGCAGTTTAAGCAATTCAAAGAGGGGGCACTGAGCCAGGTACAGTAACCTGAACTTCTGATCTCTTTCAGCAACCAGCAGAATTCTACTTTTAATAGATATTGCAGAACATTTTGAGATAGGTCTCTGCAGCTATGCAATGTTGGACTTCCCAGAAACAATGCCCAATGTATTGTTAAGGAGAACATGCAGCGCTTTGATACCCAATTTGAATTGCTGCCCTCTGGGAGGTGCTTTTTTACACATTTATTCCCACTGAAATCAGTAACTTATACTCACTGCGATTATCCTGTAGTTTTTGTTTCACTTAATATAACAACTATTATACTTTTCTGGATTACACTGCACTTTGCATATAATTGATCAGTGATAGTTGTTTGTCTGTGCACATCGATTTGATGTCACAAATGTCATTAATGTGTTAATTTCCACCATGGTGAACAATATAGCTGAATGGTATTGTTTTGTATTGTACTGTAATAAGAAGCAACAACCAAAGTTGTGGCTTTTCCACTTAGTGAGGGAAATGACACAGTGTCAAATGCCATTGAAAATTGAACAAAGAGTTAGGGGGTTGCCAAAATATTTTGAGCTACAAGGCATTTATACATTTTTAAAGGGGGTTTGGATTTACAAGTAGACTATTGTGTATCATTACAATGTCTTTGGACTATATTTGTTAGCAAATTAGCAAATTACATTTTTTATTGTGTATTCCCTGAAAGTATCCACATCCCAGAAGATACATTGGTACCAGAGTTTGGGGAGCACAGAGCACTTTGTATTAGTACTGAGAAAAGATGTGGTGCTGATGAGTAGTATTTTGCCTCTCACCTCTGTCCATCCATTGAGGGGGTGCAGGTGTACTCTGGGGGGTAGTATGGTGGTGGGGGAATGGGAGGAATAAACTCATCAAAGTCCAGAGTTTGGTGGAGGATGGTTCCATGGGGGGTCATACAGTCGGCATTTAGGGCTCGCGCTCTGTGCGGCATAAACTGAAACACAGCATAAAAACAACCATTATCACGCTTTTATTACACGTGGTACTTAGTTGTTTATTCATTATTTCAGACCACAATTTATCCAGGGAGACATGACTGAGCAAATGTGTCTTTTCACAGCACCTCTCCGTTTTTTTTCAAGCACTTACATGTATTCACATCTGTGCTGTTGGACACTGAACAAGCTTCACTGTCGCAACTGCACGTCTAGCGCCTTGCTCAGCGGCACCTCAACAGCAGTCCTGAAAGCACTGCTCATTTACTTTCCTCACTCAGACTTTTCTAAGTGGGACAACTTTCCAGTCACAGCCAGCCTGCTTTTCTAATCTCCTGGCTGCCACTGCTGCTATTGACTTGGCTAAATTTACCGAGCTAAATAAAAGGTTAACACCTCTTGTGGTAAATGGGAAACGAGGCCACTCTTGGAACCTGCGAGACCATTGGAGATAAGACAGAGTGCTTTTGTCCTTCTATTTTCTACTGTTTGATTTGTCTTATTCTTTTTTACCTTATCTTTATCTTCTATTATATTTAGTTTTACTCTTTTTAAAATCCTATTTATTTGTGACTTTTTATATTGTCTTGTCTTTCTTTTATATATTATTTTAATGTCTTTCTGTCTTGTGTAAATCACTTTGAATTGCCTTGTTGTTGAAAGGTGCTATACAAGTAAACTTGCCTTATCTCTCTGTGAATCAATAGTTAGATGCCACCATGTTCAGCCACCTCAATTTATAGAGGTTTTCCTGCTGGTGTGCATGTCTGCTTTTTTATCAAATACTGTAATTTCCCACAGGTCTAGACAGTAAGATGCTCTGAGAATGACATGTCCACAGTTTTGATAATCTGAAATCAGGCCACTGAAGCAGGGACCACTGTGAATTAAGTCCTTATGCCAACGTGAGAAAGATGTTTGAGTCCCATTTTTAATTGCTGGATAATTCAAACAGCTTCGGTTACATTTATTTTCATCTTCTTACCATCTGTATGTCTCTTCTTAAGTAGTCACAGATATAAAAGAGTAATAACCTTTTTTCTATGGTCCTGTCCCAGGAATCAAAAAAGTATCTATGTAGTTATCACTGACATAAAATCACCTTGTTGATATGTTAGCAAACAGTTGCCTATTTAAACATCAATATCATATTCACTCTCTTTCTAGCTCTGTTTTGGTCTCCACTGACTCCTGAGGAAAATATCTGGCTCTTTAGCAGCTAAATACTCCACTATGTGCACCAGCTAGTCGCTAACTTTGCTGCCTGCTGCATCTGGAGACGACACTGATGAGAGCTGTGAGAGTGAACCAAACAACAGGAAAGTTGTGGGCCTAAAAACCATAATAATTAGCTGAAAGACGTAAAAAAAAAAGCTCCATAGATCTGAGAGGAACTGCAGTCGGGCGATCCCTTTCACATACATGTAGTCATTTGACATTTATAAACAGCTTATAATCATAAATTTAGCCAAACGTTTCTAGTTGACTCAAACATTACAGATTTCACAAAAGTCAGATTTCATAAATTTGCAGCAGTCATTTGACCAGGACTGATTTACATATGTATCTTTGTTGCCTTGTGACTCAAATGGAGATGAAACTAATGTAATGTCTGTACTTTGTACTCTGAGTTCAACTTAATTTATTTTACTACTATATTATGAGATCATAGCTGATTTCCAGCCCAGAGCACCAGTTTTAATATCCAGGCTCTTTTCAGCATGCACAAAATTTACAGCATAGTCCATAAAATGTGTAAAAGGATTTTGCATCAGATATTACTGCAAAGCTATTTCATATTTGGTATCACGTTGGCAGTGTTGCTGTACCTTTCCAGTCATTGATGTGTTTAGAGGCATGAAATAACTATTGTTGGTGTGAAACACAAAGGGAGCTTGGCCATGCTAATTTCCCTCATGACTGAAAGCATTTAGCTGTTGGTAATAGTTTCATTGTTCCACATAATATGACAAAAGAGGGTCACACTGAGGACAGTGTACCTTTGAGGAAAAAATCCAGTGAGATGTGAAGCTGTTTTCTTCAAATCCAACATATTTTTGAGATGCAGCAGCACACTGAGAGAGGTCCTTTGGCAATTGACCTTCACTGTGTGTTTTTACATTGTCTCATATTTACCAAGCAGGATGATTCAACCAAAAACTCAAACATCACTCTCCTCTATAAAACAAATAAAGGTTGGCACGTCATTCCAGAGTTTATCTAACCTGATGATAATGATCTTCAGACTAAAAAATGATCTTTCTTTTAACTGCAGTGTGGTCACTGAAAAGAATATAAAGTCAGCTATTGTTGTCGTCCTCCCTTCCATCACACTCACCATCTGCAGCACATCAGTTGAGACCATCTGCATACAGCACATGGCCGTGGCTAGAGCACACACAATGGTGGAGATGACGTTGAGGGCACATACGCTGAACAGCAGCTCCTAAAAGAGAGAGGAGGAGACTGTTAGAGGAACGGGGAACAAAAGAAGAGGATGAAGAGTGTGAAAAATAAGAGAAATGACAAGGGTGCAGGAGAGGTGAGGGGAAGAGACAGTTAACATTATGAACATTAAAGATGAGTAATATGAGAACAAAAAGAGGTGAACGTGGAACAAGAGGAAAAAGGAGTAGGGTGACACAAACAGCGATGACGTCACCAGTAAGGTAACCAAGTTTAGAAAAGCACAGCAGGGTGGCACTGCAGTGAGAGAACACCTCTACAAATATCTGGTTTAGTAAGACAACCACACAGCACTAAGAAGAGTCTAGTCTGCATAGTTAACACATCTAGAATACGTTTAAAAAGGTTAAATGCTGATAAAAAGAAATATGATGTCTGCTTACATGCAAGCCTAGAAAACAAATTCAATAATAGGGAAAACAACCTCATAAACCTCCATGGCTAAGCACGAGCATATTCACATTCACACTCTGGCAATGCAGTGAACAGCAAGGGGACAGACCAGTATTGAATCTGTCAGCAAAAATAAATGTGCATGCTGGTGAAATACTAGCCTAGCACTCTGAATGAGAGAAAAGATGTATGACTGCAGTCCCGTTATGCTGCTGCTTGTGCTATTCTTCCAAAAGGTAGAAAATAATCATCTTTAAGTGGCTCCATTTTTAAACCTTATCAAGTTTTGTATGTCCTAACAAACGAACCTATAATAACTGTACTACATGAATTAATTTCCCGCAGAAGAGCAAAGGAAAAGTAATTCCACCTGCCTGGAAATTGGCTCTGGGAATAGCAAGTGTTTATAGAGCATGTTGAGAGGAGAGAGGATGATAGCAGCTTGTACTGCTGCCTCAAAATGAGAAAATACTAAATATCATTGTGTATAAAACACTGCAGGTCTAGGTGATCTGCAGCCCTCTCAGATGTTTGAATACAAACACAAAATATATGCTGCTCTTCTTCTTTATAAAGTTCCCGGGGTTCATCTGTCACAATAAATTCACCTACACAATCACTACGATAATACTATAATCAGGACTATTATTATCAAACAGTGTACGACTGCAATAAGAGAGGGAGGAGGAGGAGAGAAGGCAGAAACTGGTGTGAATGTGTGGCAGAGGCTTTGACTTTGGATGTTTTAATTTAAATATCTCACGGCAAAACAAGAGGAAGTGAATCAAGTCAACTTAGAAATTCCCCAGCTCAAACATCTGCCACCACAAACTCACTGTACACCCACACAGGTGCAAAATATTTATGAATATAACAATATCATTCCTTAAAGACAAGAACAGGAGAGACTTTCAGCACTGGAATTAAAACCTCGCTACACCTCTATTTTTTTGTTTGTTTTGTGGCTCATGAATGAAGCTCCCCAGTTACCACACACAAACTGTTTTCCAGCCCGTCTCACAGATTATTCTCCAGATTCAGGAGGCACATAATTACCAGTCACATTACAAAACCCCACTTGTATTAGGCTTCTGATAAACTGCAGAGAGGACAGCCGTCTCCCCAACTGAGATCTACCAGGTAGTGGTATGTTGTGAGGGTGCAGATACCTTGACTTTTCAAAGCAGGTTCAGGCAAGGTGTTTATAGCAAGCGACAACTTTTTGCCAACCAGATCCCATTACTCACTTCCATTCCTTTTGAAGTTTGTGATATATAATGGAAGTTGGCATCTGGGATGTTCAGAGTTGCCAGCCCTGTTTGATATCCAGCGACTAGTTGCCAAAGATCAAGTTTGTGTGAGCTCAAAGTTAAAGCAGAGATGAGTTGGAACCAGTGAAGTTGAAGTTGTGCAGTGCCAATTATAAAATACAACTAATAGATGTTTGCCTTGGAAGAGAACAGTTTTGGAACATGTTTTGTGTAGGAGGAAAGTCTGGACGTCTTGTGGACAGAGCACAAGTCTGTCTGACATGTTAAACGTGGAAACTGAGAATTACTCATTTAGTCATTTAGTAAAGACAAGCTATCTGAAAACATTTGGGGGAATAAACCATTGTATATCAGAGAAGAGTCGGAGAATTCATTTCAGTACATTTTAAAAATGAACTTGTAGAGACTTGAAGCCTGCTTAAGAAAAGTAATCCATCACAGTAAGCGCCATGTGTGGTAATGTAGTGCAGACAAATCAATTATAACAATAAATTATAACATAACTTTGATCACAATAAAAGAGTCATGATGTTCAATAAAAGCAGTTAAGATGTTCACTGTGATGAATTACCTCACCCAAACAAGTCTCAGGGCTCTGCAAGTCGATTCTTATACCAAAGTGAAGTGAATGGAAAACTTTCTGCCTTAATGGCAGGGGAAACAAATTGAAAAAACTAAAACTCCATGTTGTGCTTTGAAAAATGGTCTACATTTATGTCAAATAGTCTGGCCTGACCACAGCCTTATAGTGGCAGATTGTAAAGCACTCTGGGTCTTACAGGGGGCTTAATTGGTTTATACTCAACAGTTGCCTCTTGAACTGTGAAGTTCTGGACCAGACACAAACACTCATGCCTCCACTAGCTGCTCCCTCTACCTCCCTAAAATATGACAGACTCAGAGTAGCAAAGGGCAGCATCCTGCTTTTCTCCAGCCAACAAGGAATTTATGTTGATAGTCTCGGTGCAGGTCACAGTGCTGATCTCCGCTCTCTGTTTGGCATCCCCAAGCAGCTCTTTACAGCATCTGACAGAAAACGCAGCACTTCCCTCCTGAAGCCCTACAGCAGTTTCAGAGAGGTCAGTCCAGACTGCTGGCAAAGCCCTTCAGAGATTCTCTAACCTCCAACGACAGGAAGCAGCAGATGTAGTTCTGTGATGCCACAGACTCCAAAGAAAAGGAAAAGCTTTTCTAACACCAAGAAAGTCTTGACCCTCCACACACGACAGAAGTTCATCTCAGACCTGCAGAGCTTAAATGATCCAATAATAGAACATGCAAAAATGAAGAATTGGAAGGATTCTGCTCTGAAATCCAGGTTGGTCACTCTCTGTCTGTCCTCCTGGATGAACAGCCACTCATCCAGTGACGTCCTTATCAAAAGAAATTCTGATGTTTCTTTTGGATTTCTGCCTGGAAGCCATCATGGAAGGCTAATGCTCCCTCAAAAGTTGAGACCGGTCCCTTTTGACTCAGGTACACAGCTTAATCCATCTTATAGGTACCTGACACACCGTCCGACCTCACAACTAGTGCCAGCAAAGACAGACTGATGATCCTCACGTCATCTCAGGTCTTATGTTGAGACTATGTTCTGCACCTGCATGAGAGAAAATACAGTAACCGACCCTAACCCTAAACACCAGGGACAAAGATGGAAATAAATGGATTTTATCATTCTATCCCTGATAAAGCGTGATGTGTTGCATTTTACAAATATATTGCAATGTTGTCAATAAACCAAACCAAACCAAACCAATTCAACCAAGGTCAGTAGTCTGTTTCTGTATGTCAAAGAACCTTGCAGAGAGACTGACTAACAAAAGGTACCAGACATTTTCACGTCTTTCACTGTGACTCTGAATAAGGTCTCATCATTTGCTCAGAATACAGATTGAGAATATGTCCTTGCTTTGCTGTGGACGGATGTTGTCGTCTTACTTGAGGAAGATGAAGAGGCAGAGGAGTAAAAATGAGCAGAAAATGCAATGAATGGGGGAAATCCCTGATTCTAGAGGCTGAGTAACCAGTAAGTTTTTTTCTCACCGATTCAACAAAATCAAATCGACAGAACAGCTGTTGATTCCATGTGAGTTGGCTGACTGAAATATGTTCACTGTCGATCATTTATCTGACTGTGAAGACGCTTTCCTGAGATAAAGCTGAGTTTACTGCACACAGCAGGACACATAAATCAACCTGTGTGGAGCTGTTTCTGTTGTGTGTCCTGATGGTTTATTGCAGTAAATGTAGTTTTTCCAAAATAATTCTCAAACAGCAAAGTTGGAGATCACAAAGTAAACTACAAGCATCTAGTGAGACAAGAAATATTTATGACGGCTTCATCTGAGCTAATTTTTGTTATGGGAATGCATCTGCCGAGCAGATGTTAGACGACACATTTCTGTGATTTCCCTTGTGACCGTAATGTACATAATGACATAATAAATCCTACCAGGCAAAGAAATGTAATAACACCGCTACAGAAACTGTTTAACATGCCTTTTCACCAGATATTTAACCTCTAGAAGATACCTTGCCTCAAGCCAATCAGGTTAGTGAGGTACACAGCAAGGTTACACATCCGCCCCCTTACAGGAAATCACAAATTATCTCGATACTCCCTCCCACTGATAATTCACGGCCCCAGGCAGTGCAATGAAAAGAAAAACGGGATGGAAATTAAATGTGTCTGCAAAGAGTGAATGGCACACATCAGCAGCAACGTGGATAGTGCTGACTGCTTTTGTAAAAACAAAACTTTTAAACAGAGAAGAGCTACACCTGAGTTACTGAGTGAATAAGAAACTTAAAGTTGCCCTTATACTTAGTCTACCTGCTGTGATAATTTAGTTCTCCCCATATGCTGTGTATTTTAGTGGCGGAGGAACTATACGGCAGCTGCATCATTAGGATCAGCGACAGCCTAACAGCCATCTGAAATGGCCGAGGACTCTGGGGACTCAGGCATGACAGCGTACTCTTAGACATAACTCAACACATCTGACTACTTTGGCACTTAATAAAGGTTTACAGCACCAATTCCCATCTCTCTTTTAATGAGCTATGATCAAAATGACAAATGTGCTTGATCTTTCCTCTTTTCACAAGCATGCTTCATCCCATGAAGTCTTTTATTTGGTTATCAATGTTTTATAATCAATCAGGGACATAAAATGAATGGATATGATTGTCGTTATCCAATAAAGGCACAGTAGCACATACTGTATATCATTCCTGCAGACACTCTGAGTCAAGATAATCTACCGAGATCATGCACTCGCAAACTACAGCCAGCCCAGGCTAGATACACACTGCATACTAAGAGGTCTGCCTCTTGGGGAAAGACAAATGCTGTTGCCATTCTCCACTTCCTGCCCAATCAATCTGAGAGTGAACACTTTTTTAAATTTATTTTTTTGTATTTTACGTCATTTGACTCCTCTCACATGGGATATGTTACATAGTGAGAGAGGAAACCCAGGGAGAGTAGTTTACACTTGATGATTTCAGCATTATTTTCGAACGACTACTGACTGTTACTCAAGTTAATGGTATCATTCTGATTAGAGAAGTAACAAACTGGTCTGGTGGAGTCTGTAGCCATGCTAGCGGCTCTGTGAGGCTGCACCTAGGCACATCAGTGCTTTGAGCTAAATGCTAATGTCAACATGCTAACATGGTCGCAGCGACAATCCTAACATGTTGATGTTAAGCAGGTTTACTTTGTTAACCATCTTAGGTTAGCATGTTAGCTTGCTAACATTTGCTAATTAGCACTAAACACAAAGTACAGCTGAGGCTAAAGGGAATGTCATGTTTTGCAGGTATTTGGTCATAAACCAAAATATTGGACAAATAAACAATTTGACCTTGTGATTAGATGAAATTCATCCTGAGGAGGACATGAATGTCTGTACAACATTTCATGGCAATCCATCCAATATTTGTTGATATATTTCAGTCTGGACCAAATTAGTGGGCATACCGACTGACTGACATTGCTATCACTAGAGCCATGCCGGTAGCATGACTTAAAACAGATAAAAATCAAGTAGCTTGAAGCATTTAATAGGACCAAATCAACTGTTTCCACACATCTAGACTTTCAACTCTTTATTGCAAAAAACAAGTAAGTGAGTAAATAAATGAATACATGAAATCCAATCAGATTTACACAATAAGGTTTGTTGTTTGATTAAAAGTGATTTTCTGGAGCTCTCAGTCTGGCCACTCAAATGGATTTCAAACAGTCACTCGCAATGGTGGCATTAATGGTGAGTGTGGTTAAAGCCAGCCATGACGGCAGCATGAAACATGGCTGCATACACCAACGTCTACCATTCTTGACGGGTGTAAAAGAACATTTTGTACAGCGATAAATTATTGCTACGATGTGAAAAGCTGTTCACTGTTTTCTTTGAATCAGTACATATGGTACACTATGTCGTTGCCATAGCTACCAGTACAGTTGCATCAGTTACAAATATCAGTATTAATAGTTTTAAAGACTGGGTTTTACAAATGAATCCAATTGACATGCAGTCCGAACACAGTCAAAGTTATATAGAATGTTTTTTAGATAGGAAAACATCAAAGCTCTCACCATCAGCACAATACAAACACATGCTGGCTCCCACCCACCTTGAGACGTAGGCGTATGGTATTGCAGTCCCTCAGTGGATTCAGTTTCAGCGTCTCTCCCAGGTTGTTGCAGCTCGAACTCTGCTGCTGTAGCTCGCAGCATACACACACTCCATCGCTGTCAAACTTGAGCTGGGGGGGAGGAGGGGAGAACACACATCCACACTCATGCATGCACGCCACGTACACAAAAACACACACGCAAACACACACATGCACACACAGACGCACATGCAAACGCACACACACAGACAGACGCACAGATCAGACCTGAGCTTGGTGTTTTGATGTATTGTTCTTAAATTTAATGTTGTGGAGGATACATTTACTCTTGACCTGCACAATATATTTATGAGTCACTGTGAAAACAGTCAAAAAGATAGACTATATACACGTGAGGTACAGAATATAATACCATATTGTGATTAAGAAAGGCAGCTGCACGTGGCTGATTAAAAGTGTACAACAAAAGAAGTGAGGCTGTGAGATATGAGGAGCTACCCAGGGAGGGATCGAGGTAGAGCATACCTCTGCTATGTGTCCCAGATTGAGAGAAAGCAGGACATGAACCCAACAAGTATGGGTTAATTACATTGGGGAGAGGAGATGAGGAAACTCAACGTTTCCATCACGACTGAGGGAGGGTCTCTGGGGAGCCACATAAAGCAGTGAAGTTGGTCTACCCTGCTGGTCCCACTTGCATGAGGAGAAAAGCTGCTTCTAATGTAGAAGTGCTCGGGTTAGTGGGTTGGGTGCTGGATGAATCACAAGGGGCTTCTTTAGTCATGAAAGAGATAGGAACCCCTGGCAATATAAATTCAGCTTTATAAAATCAGCTTAGCGTCTCATTATAAGACTGAGTGTTCTGTGTCCAACTACTTCTGATCACCAGCTGCAAGGACAGTAAGGCTTAATACTCTTATTTTGAAGTGTGCTGGATTCTCCTGTTTTCCATGCGGTTAACACCGCTGTTGAAAACGCCAGGGTGTAGAGAGCATTTATCCATCTGGTCAAAACCATTTTTTAAAAGCTCCAATTTAAGGGGAATTATTTTGTGGCTCTGGAGGAGCTCTGGAGGAGCTCTGTCACGTCTGAAAAAACAACCCTAGTGATGTCATTAGGGGCTATTTTGACTCGGAGACAAAAAAATTGTAACAGACAGCCTGTGTTTCAAATTGAGTAGAGTTTAAAATACAGGGAAAGAGACGGTATAATAAAAAGACGCAATTGGTTGCATTTTGGGAAGTGAAGGATCTGGCGTTTTTGGAGAATATAGGAATATAGGAACGAACTCAAACCTCAAACAACATGCCAGCACCGCCCGCGATTACTCAAAGACTCAAAAGTTGCCCTGCAGTACAACGTGGGGAAGTTGAGAAAGGTTAAACCTTATGTAAATGACTCTGACGCGTTCACGCTTGTTTTTATTACCTCGTGAAACTGAAGCACATAGTTGTTTTCTACTCCACTCAACTACGTAGTACTTCAAAGTAAAGGTCGGGTTATGCTAGAAAAGAAAGGCAAAAATGTTCATCGTTGTTCCAAACAGCCACACTCGAAGGGTGGGGTGAAAAGATGGCCGTCACAGAGAGGGGGGAGATGCAATATTGTTTAAATATGGGAATGACGGCGTACACTTTCAAGCACTTTCCTCAAAGGCATTCATGGTGTTGCACTCAGTTGTACAAGCGAAAGTGAAAGTTGTATAAACAATGTATAAAGAGCTTGATAGAGAAGTTCAACCCCTGCTGACTTTCTTACCTCAGCACACCTGGTTAATCGCTGCGGGAAGTTGGCGTGAACGTCAGATTGACGATTTCGGAAAGTTACAGAAATGGTCGGACACAGCTCCCCCAATTCCAACATTGGAAAGGTGTTTATCTGTAATTTTGCTATCTTTGATTCTGGCAAAGGTGGACATGATAATCACGAGCCATTAGTCACTAACAGTTCAGTTCACTTGTTGACTCAGTTCTACAGCCTGCTCAGAACAGAAGTGCTGCCTGTGCCGGCAGTCATGAATATAAATGTGGACTCACATGCAGACAACAATGAACACATGCCTATTACTCACTGACTTCATAGCTACTGGTTTCACAGTTGATGCTAACTACAACAAACAACACTGCAACAACAAAATTCAATTCAAGTCTTGCACTTCAACGTGACATCTTACAGCTTCTGAAGTGATCCAACTCATTCCAACAATAAACCCTTTAAACCTTTCACCTTCATGTACAGGCAGAGTCACTACATGTGTTAGTGATGACGTGTTAGTGATATGATGCATGTCTTATCTTGTTATTTTCAGAGTATGTTAGGCTACTCAAAAACAGCATCAATTGGCATGTCAGTGGTACTCTACATGTTTTAGAAGGCTTTTAATGAAAAAACCGTATGCAGTTTGTAGTAGTTTTTTGCTGTTATATGTCAGGGTTTCAACATACAGCAAATATTTACAGTATATATGAATGGATACAGGAGAGTGCCAGTGTTCCAGGAATATAGGAATCATGTTGATGTGGCACTCAGTAATGTCAAAAAATTTACTGATAGTGCAAAACATCTTAATGAGTTTTGTTGTCGTTGTGTTGTTGTTTTTTCTTCTTTTTTAGGCTTTATTTCATTACATTATGCACCATGGAAAGTCAAAGTGTGATTTTTGACGCATATTGCATCAATCAATCATCAACTGCACTGCATCATTTCTCCCACTGTCAGAGAGATACAGGAAAGGTTTTCAAGCCTCAAAAGTTGACAGCCAAATTAAATGACTTGTTAAGATGGGCATCTTTTTCGTCCACGCTTTTGTGGTTTGGAGCATAAAGCTGTAGAGTGAATGGGTTAAGGTCCAGTTGGTCTCACCAGCTGACAGTCTTCCAGAGAGTTGACCAGCTGAGCGTTCTGGCAGGAGAGGATGGAGCCCGCCAGGTTGAGCATCACACACACTGCTGACAGCAGCATGAAGAATGTGATCTGTGACAGAGACAGAGAAAAAGGACAGCATGATGTCAAAATGTTACTTACTAACAGTGATTCAGCACTTACATCTTTCTGATGTCGTGTTTGAAAGCAGCTGTAATACCAGAGGCACGGGGTACTTTGCTAATGAATTGTCACTCACAGTGATTTCAACAGTACACCAAAGAGGAAATTAGCACCGACGTCAAGAGAAGTCAATAACCTGTTTCTCCTCAGACCTCCAGAGTCTGAAGGCGAGAGAAATCATAATCACACAAAAGCTTTTCACCCAATGACACAAGAAACAACTTATTGATGGATGCCTTTCAGTCAGTATAAAACACAGACACACACACACTAACACCAGTCCCAACAGAGCTAATATTTCTCTTCGCTCCAAGCTGATAGAGCTGGCAGTTGAGCTCTAATGTACTTTCACTCCAAACGTCCCCTTGGCCCCGTTTTCCTCAGCGTAAAGGCTTCTTTTTATTTCCTAGCTGACAGCCCCGTGGATGTCAATCCCGTTAGCAGAATTATGGCATACCATTTCTTTAAATTACAGGTCAAGCATAACAGAAAGAGTTTTAAAACTGACAACAGACAACGAGCCCTCTCTGTCCAGGAAATTTCAAACCAGGCACCATGCAGTGTTTTCAGAACTGACTCCACAACTCTTGGTTTTCTGGAAACATTATGAGTCTCACAAGCTCGTAATTGATCCATTTAATTAAAAATCACAATAATAGCCTATTTTCAAAGTTTGCATTTACAAAAAGAGAAAAAAAGAGAAAAACAAATGCTGGAACAGTGTTGGTGGAGGACATAAAGGGCACTAGCAGGAGGAGTTTGACGGATATAAAGGTTGTTGAGAACATGCATACACAGATGGAGAGGAGGAGAGAGGGACTAGGGGGTGGAGAAGGGAAGGAACTGGAGGTGGCATGTAATAAACAGATGGAGCGATAACTTTAAGTGCTTTTCACCATGGCAGAAAATTGAAAGATTGAGAGGCTGATGGGCAAGCTTGAGGAGCCCCTGTTTGGATGGCAAAGAGGAAAATCAGAAGAAGAGAAAAGAGTGAAGGAAAATGGAGGAAACAAAATAAAAAAAATAAAAAAAAGGAACGAGACAATCATTAATAGACAGTGACAGAGAAGAAGAGAAGACAGACAGCGAGACAGACAGAACAAGACTCTGTAGTCCCATGGTGCATTGGTGGGGATGATGTGTAGATCTGATTAATTAGCATTTCATTTGAATGTGATATCAGCTGTCTGGCTCTCTGGTTCATCAGCTGCATGAGAATGCAATCAAGCCTCCGGGTAGAGCACTCAGCTGTACGGTGGCCATAGTCAAAACTGCAGGTCACATGACGCAGTATATACATACATAATGTAATGCACTACCAAATGTTGACTGATGGCAAAATTGAAAAAGATTTAGCTACATATACACAGTATATTGCCAACATTACTGTAATACTTGTGTCATGTTCTGTCAAGTACATTTAATTTGCAAATCTTAGGAGCTTTTGGGGAATATGGCAAATCATCACCTTGACAGAACAGATGCTGCTGTAAGCAACAGATATGACTGATTTTCTGGACACTGTGATAAAGTTTGGAAGTATCTAAGTGTACAGGCCTGACGTTTCTCACCCGGACTGATGGGATCTGCCTGTTACTGTGGAAAAACCTCACAGAGATGGGCCCATTTAAATTAATGAACACTGTTTCTCTTCATTCATAGTGATGAGTGTTGATTTCTGTGCGGTATGAAACATCATTAATGCCAAGGATGCCTTTACACTTTAAAATATTCAGACAAGTTTCTACAGCCAACTTGGATTTGTTTGTTTGTATGCAAATCTGAGTGCTCTTCAATGTGAAAATTAGTTTGGTATTGCAGGTGAATACTGTAACTAGTGGTTCCGCAATCTCCAGAGAGAGACAGACTTTTGTCACAACATCCAGACTGGCTCATATACTATTAATTACCACTTGTGACAGTAATAGTTAACATTTTCAGAGTACTGTTCTGCCGCAGCGAACAACCAACAGAAAGCATCTTCATTAGTTCTCTTGGGAGTGCAGTAGGGTTTGTTGATGCCATGACAAGAACTATCACGACGAGGATATTGTAATGCACTTACCAGTGACAGTAAAAGCTCCTTCCCTGACACACAGGCCATAAGTTGTATTTTAATGAAACCTCTCCGGGTTCGCCTCGTTGCCAGCTGAACCAATCGGACACAACGCTGCGTCAGTACCAGCTGCAATTCCAACTGAGGAGAAAACAATCTCTCTTTATCAAAGCTCCAGTGACTGTTGGGAGTGCGCTGCCATAACATCATATCGCTTTAAAAGCATATTTAATTTTTATGTTGCGTGCATTTGCTTAACTCTTATATACATCTGTGTCAGATCTTGCAATTGCCCTTATTGTAATCTACAGCTACAATAAAAAGTGTACAACCATGAAACAACAAAGACGATGCCACCAATACTCTGCTGATTCAGACACACACACACACACTGACTAAATTGTGTGTTTATAGAACAATACTGAAACATAAAATACACAATAAAATATCCAAACAGTCCTCTCCAGGCCTGTGTCACCTGTGCATACCCCGTGCTTTCTCTCTGCTGCTGAGCTGATTGTCACGCCCTAGCACCCACCTCAATGCCTTCTCATTACCATGTAGGATCACATAGCACCATTTAGCAGCTAGTCATTAATTACTGCTGCACTGCCCTCTGCACATCGAAGAGGAAAACACATACACACACACACACTCACACACACACAAAGCTGTGCACGCGCCACCCTGCCGCTGAAACAGCCGAGGCAGATTTACGCTGCATGTCATCATCACATCGTTTAGCGCTCACTGCAGAGGACAATACACCACAATACAATCACCATTCATCTCCATGACACACACTCATAGATTACAATATAAGACCCAAGGTTCAGGTGTATCACTGTAATTCTCCATAACTGTTACTGAGGTGAAAATCATTTGGCTTTAGCTTAGCGTCTTCCTATCCTTCATCTGGCCGCAGTAGTTCTTCAAACTGCAGAGGAAATGGATGATGTTTTGGATGGATCATATATGCAATAAAAAAATCAGACTGGTGAGAATTTTGTTCTTGTGTGCACAGGAAACAAGAGGTGCAGTTAGGTAGGCTGCTTCTAGAGGGGTATAATCTTAAACATGCTCTGTGGAGTTTTTGACCGCTAGTAGGGCTGTGGGGAAATATTTTTTTTATGAGTGGGTCCTCGTTTTGCTTGTTCTCATGCATGAGGACACATCATGCATGCGCACAAGCAAACGGGTGGTGCGCTACACTTTCCCGCCAATGGTTTCACAGTATTCCACTGGTCCACATGTGGCGGTAATGCGCCAAGAAATGCAGCAATGTGTCAACAAAGGCAGGGACGAAGAAGACTGCTGGCTAGTAAACATGGATGTGAATGATGCAGGATTTTAAATACTTACGAGGAATTGCACATCAATTCAACACATTTGTTAGACCTCAAGGTTTCACATAATGGGTTTTGGGTAACAGTGAATGTAAACAGAAACTTTGTTCGTTTACAAGAAAACTCCACAGGGAACCTTTAAAGCAATATTTCGACATTTTGGTGAATCCGTGTATTTGCTCTCTTTGGAGTAGAGTTAGATGAGAAGATTGATACCATTTGGTACGTTAAATATAAGGCTACAGCCAGCAGACAGTTAGCTTAGCAGGTGAATGGATGTTTTTATATTTGGGTTTTTGTACGGATTAAACAAACAAGATAGATGTTTCAATTAGTGAGCTTTAAAGGTTTTGTTACCTCTGGACAGAGCCAGGCTAGCTGATTCAGTCTTTGTGCTGAGGTGCTAACCAGCTGCTAGCTGTAGCCTTACATTTATGAGAGTGGTATCAATCTTCTAATTTAGCTGTCCACCAAAAATGTCCAGTATGTCAAACTCCTTTAAAGTGTGTTGAGTTTCAGTGGATTTGGAAAATCTCTGTAAAACAATGTCAATTCAACAATTTACACAAACGCTACATGTCAGCATTTACAGTTCAACTTCAATAAATGTGTCTAAACAAACACATCACCGGCCTCAGGCGAATGTAGATGCTGGCATGCCTGTAATTCAAACACACCTCATCTTTCTATTCTAAAGCTCTCCCCATCTGTCTGCGCGGCCACCAACAACAACAAAAAGCCAAACTCATTCATCACCTCTGTTTATTTGAAGAAGCACGAATCAGAGATAAGATAAGCATCTCGGTGGGGAAACAGGACGGATGCAGCAGCAAACAGCAATAGGCAGATTGTTTCATTATAAGCCAACTAATAAGAAATATACAGATATTTAATGGGAATATGAACAGAGCAAAGTGGGTGCTCATATATCATCAATTGACAATTTCAGCAGTATTTTAAGCAGAAATGCATGAATATTTTATTAGGAGTATATAGCCTGAAGCTTGCACATATGCACAGAACTGTCATGTAGATATATAGTAGGTTATAACAAGAGATTATATGCATTCTATGTGTATCTACATACTGGTGCAGAATGTGAAGATTAGGCAATGTGCATTACTAGCAGTTCAGGTTATTAAACACTGAAGCTGGAGGCATCATATGTGGTACAAATCTGACAATGTGTAAGGTGCATGTGCGATTTTGTCTGCTATTTGTAGATGACAGTTCATAGTGTATGTGCAGAAAAGATTCCAAGGACATTCAGTATATCCATGTAGTCGGGCCATTAATTCAGTGCTATCACACAGTATATTGTTAGTGGAATCGTGTTGCTGTCAGCATCACAAACAAACTCAAACACTCAGTAAAATACAGGTGCATGAAAATAGCCTTGTGCATAATAACCTTCATGCGTGTATTAGTTCCACAGATTATCTGCTCTTGCTTCACGGTGTAAGGCAGATGATGAAATTCGAACACTATGAAAGCTTATCAGGGATGCATCAAAATTGCAAACCATAGCATGTTGTGCAATTTAGAGTACATCTCTTTCTCACAAACCTCACAGAGTGCATGTGGTGCATTTCTAGAATGCGTGTCAACCACAGGAAATCTCTCTGTTAACTTTGTAATGTTAGTGCCATAATACCTATTGAATATCAGGATCCAAAGAGTGATTTCCTATCTGAATCTGAGGTCTAAGAATAGAAGCTGTTGTAGATCATAAGGCTCTTTGAGATACAATTGTGATTTGGGGCTATATTGTTTGTTAATGCTGTGTTACTGCTGTTTGTCCTCATTAATCGCTTATATTGTCTTTAATGCTGAGTGGTGAAGCCAAAGGCAATTTTTCATCATGTGGACAATAAAGATCCTAATTCACTTAATAGAAGCAAGGTGTTCAACTCTGCTGCAGGACAAATACTTCATTAGTCTAGCAATAGAAAATGAACTGGCAACTATTTTAATAATCGATTACTCTTTTAAGTTGTTTTTGAAGTAAAAATATTAAAGTTGGAACTGAGGATTTGCTGCTTTTTTATATCATTGTAAAACACATTTATGTTTTGGACTGTTGATCTGACAAAACCAGGCATTTAAAGACGTCAGGTAGGACTTTAGGAAATTGTGATGGGCATTTTACTCTATTTTCTGACATTTTATTCCTCTGAGTTCAGGTTCATTTGGGTAAATTTGTGTCTTCGTTTAGCACCTTTTAAACTGTCCTTACGCCACATGCACTGCATCCTTTTTTCAGTACAAACTTAGCTACAAGTCTGACTTATCATTTTGTCAATTTAACAAATTATAAAGCTGCCAGGAAGCGAAAATGCAAAGAAAATGACACAGGCGAGGCGCCTATACAGACGTACAAATGTGATAATCATTCAAAATATTACCATAGAACAGTTCGAGGTAAAGGTTTTTTCGCTCTTTATACACACAAATACAGCAGAAAAATATAAGAAATAAAACTATAATACAGTCTATTTACACGTAAAGTCCATTTACTCGTTTTTGTGCCTTTTTCATTGAAAGATCCTCTAAATCACTGAAATACTAATAATTAAAAGTTGTTAAAATTTTCTTTTAAAGAAATTGTGTTTACAGACATAAATGAGATACTTTGTGAAAGCACCACATCAGCACTTTCAACCGGTTTTCTCAGCTCCCTCGCAGTAGATAATGCTAATGTGGTATGACAATGAGATATTGGCTCATATTGTAGAGTTCCCAAGTAGTAAACAGTGAACGCACTATGGGACACAACAACATTCAAATAAGCCTCTTTGAAAAGATGTCATGATGTACAGCTGGGGTTTAGTAACTAAAGATTGGGCAGTTTTGATCAGATGGGAATTGCATAAAGGAAGAATTTGAAACACTGTTAGCACCCTTTGACTGCAGCACAAATTAGTATTTAGTCTGCAGCAGCACTGCGACACAAGGCTGTTTATTTTCAATTATCCCTGAGCCGTGAGAGTTGGAAGCAGTGTTGGTTTGTTTTTGCTTCTGCTCAGCAAATCACAAATCCTCTGATTCAGTTTCCCTCTGACACTTTATATCAATCCTCATGCCGCTGCAGAGCTCATAAACATCTGTGAACAAAAGACACTTTAAGGACAATAAGAGATCATTACTGAATATTGATTAAGAGGAAACTGAGTCATATATTGGCATTAAGAACTTCCAGATCTGGTAAATTGTTCTGCTACTTAAAGTAATGTAAAAATATGTTAAAATACACACAACGTGGGGGTTAAGCCACAATCAGTAAAGATAACAATGTGTCCCTCCTACTGACTTTATAAACACACAAGAGAAAGCAAATCGAGGGCTGCAGCAGCTGGCTCTCATTGGTTCCCACTGCTAACTGAGGCAACTTTCTACCTCTCTGCTCCCACCGAGGGCCCTGGTGTATATTTATGTATTCATGTGTGCGTATGGGTGTGTGTGTGTTTAGACCACATCACCAGTGATTGGAGTTGTGTGACCCTGAGCTCAGTGCCGGTTCAAATAAACAGTGGAGGTGTTGATACTAACTCTCAGCAGCAGAACCCAGGGGACGTCACACTAAACCAGACGTAACGACTTCCACAGGCCCCTAATCCTGCTGGGGAATAGCTTCACCACAGGAGCACACATCATTTAAAACCCTCATTCATGAACATATATGTGTTTAGAGATACCTGGACACACATACATTTGCAGAAACCATAACTCTGACCCCACGAAAACAGGTTTTACGAGTGAGCAGACAACCAAATGTACTCAAAATATAAACCCAGTTGAACACAGCATACAAATGTTCACATTCTAAGTTCTGTGAGGCGTTGTTCACACTACACAGCAGAAGGATCGCATGAAGATTAAATTTGCAAGGAAGTGGCATTTTAAGAGCATCTTGATGTAGTTCCCGTTAAACAGGACACTGGGTTTTCATGATAAAGTCACAGTAAGATAACGAAAGTAAGATTGGGGACTCCCGCACACTGTCAGTGCTAAGAAGTGATGTTTCGACATAGACCTGTGTCAGACATACAACACCACAAGATGTTATCACAGAGATCACAGCATTAAAACACGCTGTAAGGTTGTTTTGGGTTTTCCTTGGCTTTATCTTATTGTTCTAGGTGGTCAGGAAAGAACACCAGATGTTTTTCTAGTTTTTTTTAGTTGTTGACTGTAAGAGTTTAAAAAAAACACACACAAAAAAACACCTCGCCTCTTGACTTTGTTAGCTTTGATGGGTAGTCATGTTGACAGCATGTCAGACTGCATCTCCACAGGCTGTGATGGATTACTTCCTGTGGTTAGAGACATCATGTGGAAGCTGCAGTCCAACACCTTTTATTGGCAGATGAGACGTGAAACCTACATCAAGCGTGCTGAGCTGCATCTTACGTGTCGGAGTACATTTTTTAATTTAATCTTTTGTATTTAATAACATGTATTCACACTTCAAGAGTAGCCCTCTACCTCCAAACATCCACACGAGGAGAGGATAGATAATAGGTAATCAGACAGGCAGTCCTTGGGTGTATAAGGGAAGTAGGGGTGCTCTGTGTAAGGAGGCAGAGGAGTTCATCTCTGTGCCAGTGCTCACACTTATTGATTAAAACAGACCATGAAAGACAGTATCACCCTGAGGGTCAGTAGCTGATTAACCTCCACTTCTCAACATTTTAATCAACCACTGACCTCTAAAGAGCTCAAACAAGGAGGCTCTGCCTTCTCTGGGCTCTTGGTGGTGGGGGGGCTGCTGTAATGAGACAGGCCTATAATGAACCTGGTCCCAGCAGACTCTCACACCACACAGAAGTGCAGCAGGAACTTTGTAAAAGATGCTGCTTGCTTAAGGTGGTTCACTGAAAATCAAGGATGACGTCTCCACAATACGATGTAAAACCCTGTCAAATCTGTTACATCACACACAAGACAAGTACAGGCTGTGACATGATTGTAAACAAATTGGTTTAAAAGGGACAAACTAGGGAATATATTCAATTTATACGTTGTTTTTCCTCTGACAAAATATAAGAAATTAAGGCAACCTGTCATGGATTGGGCTGAAACTAGACTTTGAACCAGTGTTCAGTGTATCTAATGACAAACGGATGGTCCTTGTGCTATGTGTTGTACTTCCAAAACAGCTACCAGTAAGATATACATTAGCCACCTGCTCTCTGTTAGAGGTATTTTTGTGCTGCTCCTCCTCTTTCAACATTTCAACATGCAAACAAACTTTCCAGTATTGCTAAATATTAATTAAAGCGTCAGAGACCCACTGAGACATGTAGTATTTCACACATTGTTTTGCAATGAAATTAAAATAGTCAAGTCATTTGTGGGGAAACAATATCACACTGAGATAAGGTACTCAAGCATTAGGAAATGTTTTTTCTGTTGTGCTTTCTTTTCCCATAAATATGAGGAATCTATATTTGTATGTTTTAAAAAGTAAAATAAACCATTAAATAGAGCTATTAAACCACATTCAACAACTCTTTCGCTCTTTAATCATAATGGCTGAAGGAGAGCAACGTGACCTGAGCTGTGACTATTTGCTGAAACACCTCTGATGCTGCTGCTGCTGCTGCTGCCTGGATCATGCTGCTCTTGCTCCTATGAGCCATCAGATAAGGGGGTCTATCTAATTCATATTCTAATTAATATGGAGCCACACTTCCTGCTTCTCAGGGCCTTAGGGGAGGACATCATTCATCAGGCATTATCTCCTGTTCACCCAGCCAACCGTGCTCTTTCACACTCTGCCCAGCTCTCTCTCTCACACTCTGCTCATCCCTTTGTCCGATCCCTCACCTGTCACTTCCTGTCATTTTACACATAATAAGGGCATGGGGAAGATGGAAATAAAGAATCAAAGATGGTTCCTGTAGGTGTTGGCTTTTATGTGCTGAGAGAGACAATGTGATATAAATGCAGGGGAGAGGAATCAAGAGAAGAAAGGAGACAGCATGATTCAAAACACTTCCCAAATTGCCTCAAGGGAGACATCTTTTAGTCTATGCTGGAAAAAGGCAGAGTGGATCATCAGGTTTTTTCAGTGTGGAGCAAACCAAATCTCATATTGTTTCCTTTTATTCATATTTAATTCAGTTCCTTTAATGTCATTGCATGAGTAGAATGAAATTACTTTCAACAGCCTACCTTTGATGCACAATAAAATAAACACGAAACAAAGCAGAGTTATACAGTAGATTTAGGGGAGGCTTAGGGAGTGATGAGATACATTTAATCATTACCCTTTTGGAATAAAATTCCAATCAAATTAATCAATCTGTGTGATTATATCATAATTGGATTTGTGAATTGGTTACGATCATTCGGCATAAATAGCCTTCGGTATCTGTAGTCCAAGTTACAGGTTTTCTTTTGCCATTTGCAATTATCATTTACACACCTCCATAAACTCTGGCTTGTTAGGAAAGAAAAGACGGTGTTCTTCCTCTTGCGTCTCTAGAAAATTCACAGGGAAGTTAGGGAGGTTTAGTCGTTCACCCCCTCCCATGTCCTCAGCAAGTTAAGACAAAGTGAATAAAACTGCAAATTTAGGAAGAAACACAGAAATGTGGGGGTAAAAGCTCCAAAGTGAAAATATGCAGACGCCACGTAAACTCCTTAAACCTCTTAAACCTTTCAAGTACCAGTGATACTCAACAAATTCTCCTTTGATAAATAATTTTGTCTGCAACTGAAAACACTGCCAAAGAAAGAGAGAGAGAGACATGACCTGAGCTGTTTAACAGAGGTGTATACTGTACATCTGTACTGTATATATAGACACACACACACAAAATGAGGAAGAAGAAAAATGATAAACCAAGTTAGAAATTCCTGCAGCAATCCAGCACCTTCTGAACGCCATGCTCAGAGTACAGGGACGGTGATCAAAACATGAAATTACAGAGGCATTTTAACGATGCAGGAAAATCTCAGAATCAGTAGCATCACATTGCCTGAGGCCGAGCCACTTAGCTGACACAGTTCACACAGTACAGTTAAACTACTGGGGGGTGATGTGAGCGAGTCCCCCTCGGTGGGAATCACTGCTCCAAAGAAGCTTCTTTAATCACCCTCTTCTTCCTTCTTTCAGCTGTTAAGAGTGAAGTTGGATATAAAGAGCAAAGATGCTCTGACTCTTTCTCTCATTTGAATGCCTTCTTGGCAGATACACAGTATGTGAGAAGAGAGGAGGTGATCCGAGGAGCAGTGGGAGACGGAGAGTGGCAGTGCTAATGCAAACTGACCAGAGGTGACAGGCAAACTGTGACCAGAGGGAAAACACTCCTGAAGCACACACACACACACACACACACACACACACACATCCTTGTACTCTCTCTTTCAGCTTGCCTGGTGTATAAAGAAATAACACATAGTCTTTGTTCAGGCTGGCAGCGAGGTGGCTTTAGAAAGGCCACTCTTCAACAGGAGCACGCAGGGTGAAGCCTCCACGTTGGCAGACATCCACCCTGCTTAAGTGTCCCTGAGCAAGACACTTCAGCTCTGTGCACCAGGTTAGCACACACTCACATTAACAGCTGCTGTTTATGCTTAATTAAACAACATTAACTGCTGATCCTGCATTGTGATGGATGAGAAACCATATAAGAGCTTATTATCACAGAATAGTACTTGTACCTGACTACTTGAGAAAGGTGTCCCTGCTTTTCTTTACACTTAATTAACCATATTCATAGCAATGGCACTCGCTGAACAGCTATCATTGCAACCTAGGTGAATTATTTGTCTGCAGAGAACATTGGGATTTCATTTGAATTGAGATTTTCTGGTACTGTTATGACAACTGATGAATACACGAGCCTCTTACTTCTAACATTTCTGTTACTGGAAACACAGCTGGAGTTAGATAAACTTGAACACATTGAGATAAACATCCACACTGAGCCAAAGTGAACTTTTAAGGTTTAACAAAGGATGCTGGAAAGATGCAAAAGGATGTTGCTTAGCAACAGGAAAATATTTTTTCTTGGCCGAGGACCAAAGAAAATTTATCAAAACAAACCCAAAGCTTCTGTCTCTGCCTTTGTCCCTGTGCCTACGGCCACATCACAGCAGTGCCACTATGTCATGGCAAAATCTCCTTCTTCTTCTGTGTTACTCTTTATTTTTGCTAAACCATTTAAAATGTGACAGGAGCAGGGAGAAATGGAAATGCCCAATCACACAGTTCTGCGTGAACTTGCTGGTGAAACTTGAGTGAAATAGGAGCTTTATGTGGGAGTGGGAGGTCTTTACTACAGTAACTCATTCCACTGTGATGCTGGTTAAATATACTGAAATATGCTGTCTTTTAGTTTTCTGTTTGGTTATGATTAAAATATCTGAGTTATAAAATCATGTGAATAAATACTGAAAAAATGTTTTTCCTCTTGGCTGAGGTGGAAAAGTTGGTGTGTCGATAAAAGCAAAATGCGACAAAGTGCGATGAAACAGACTAGGCAAATTAATCATGATGTACATGAAGCATGTGACCTAAACGTTGACTGAAGAGACGAAAAATTATGGCAGACGAAAACATCAGATGTGTGTGAGCGATGAGGAGACTGTAACCTTCCTCACATAAGACATGAAACAAACATAAATTACTTATTAACATCATGTTTTCTAATTTTTCCCCCTCCATTTCAGGTTTGACTGCTCTCTTTAAATTACGTCATCTTGTTGCGACCTCTTCTTCTGCAATGCCATAATGGCAGCTGACTGGAGAGTTAGCTGCCATTCCGTTTGCGTTACATTTGGATGAAAACTTGACTCCTTTCTCACGTTTATGATTTCATATCAATTCAGTTGAACTGTGAACCTCAAATGAAAGAAGCAAGCTTCTATCTACAGGTGTGCTGGAATACCAATGAGCAGTTATTAAACCTTGCACTGGTTGAGCTTTCCCCTATTTGTGTGCACATCCCTGTGAGAACAGAAGATAAAATTTCATAATAAAGCACATCAGACTAGCTCTCATTTCAGGGCTCCTCCTCCTCCTGGTCCCCTGCCAGCTCTGTAAAATAACTCAAAAGAACAGAAAAGAAAATGAATGGGAGTAATCCCCTCCCAAAGCTTTTTTTGAGAGCTTTGCTTCTGTTCGAAGTAATGCAAAGTTTCCCACAGATTTGTTCTTTGAACACTGTCTCTCCACCCCAAAACACCACCTTCCACTCAGTCTTACTCGGCTGGCACATTCGCACACGTATGCACTTTTGTTTTCATCTCACTCTGTCTATCTGTCTGTCTGATACACACACTTCCTGTCTCTCTGTTTTCCTTTAGCAGCTTCTGACAGGTGGTCCTGCGGGGCCCATCTCAGTTGGCAGTAGGCTACATCTCCCACAAAAGCCTCTCCATCTGGGTCAAGTCAGAGAATAACAGGCCTCTAAGGAAGAGGGAGACAGGAGATGCACACACACACACACACACACACACACACACACAAAATGCGAACACAGAGGTCGATCTGAAATTGTGTGTATGTGTGTCAGTATGCCTGAATTCTTCTTCATGCGTCTGTTTATGTGAATGCATGTGTGCATCATGGCTTGTGTCTTTGAGTGTTGGTTTTATGTCTCTGGCTGTACTGTATGTCTGCATGTGTTGAGCATTTGTGGGTCTACATGAGCACTTACAGTTGTAATAAAAGCCCAGAGCCTGGAGCAACAACAGAGTCTCTTCACAGCTCCCTAATTACACAGAATGGCAGGCGGCAGTGGCAGCATTTAGACCGCTGGGCACATAGATGAAGAAAACAGGTGCTCGCCAAAAAACGTGAATTCTATGGACTTGCTCTGTTAGCACCGTCAAGGATTTCAAGAGGATAAATATGAAGGAAATGAGTAGAGCCAGTTCCTTCCATTGTTCTGCTTCACTATCAGAAAAAAATACATCATAATATGGATAGGTTGAAGTATGTTTGTGCTTTTGTCTAATTCAGACAGTCTGACATTTCCTTTCTTGTTTTTCTTTGGGGTGAGGATTTGATTTGACACGGGAAGTCGGGTACACAATATGGACTAGTTTAAGTGGTTTAAGTGTATATTACATTGCTAGAAAGAAAAGTGATTACAAAAAAAAATAATCAGGAAAAAAATAATAACTTTAATCAACATTAGCAACAATTAGCGTATGTCAGAAATTGTAAATTCTTGAATTGGTACCACACACCCCTCTTAAGGTTTCAGTTGACACTGTGGCTGAGCTAGACAGCATACAGTTAGCATAACATAGCTGTCCAATTCAAACCATGTTTCTCAACCCATAAAGGAGCATTTAATGTTTCAGTTGTTCTGAAAACTCTAAAAATCGCAAAATATGTCGATGCATGTTTTTTCCCACACAGCAAGTTAAGTTACACACATCCACATAATGGCAGTCAGTGTTTTTACAGTCAGTTTGCTTGTTTAACAAGCGATAACCACGTGTTGTGACATAGGAAAATAAGAGCCAAAATAAGAGCTCCCTCCACTGAGTCCATTGTTCTGGTTCATTCTTCCCGACAGCCACATATGAAATGTAATACCTGGATCTCCATCAAGCACATGCACAGGCAACACATACATGAACTTATGAAAGACTGTTTTAAAACAAGGCATGCTGTTACATTACAATGATATACATTACATGTCCCATTTCAGGAGATGTTTATGAGTTGCTCTGATATCGCTGTACACCTTGACTTGACAGGATTATTTGTAGGTATGCTGGACTACTTCACTCATACCAGTCTCAGGGGAGCTCTTCTTTATTCATCATGAACAATCAATTTATGGCAGATAAAAACAAACTTCAGCTCTAATATTTATTCACACTCAGGGCTTTCAGCTTTCATTTTCTTCCGTCAATGATCAAGAGGCAGTAAAGATCGATGTTGCTAATCATAGTGTGCTGCCTCCCCGGAGTAGCAATAGTTAGTGTAGTATGTTGTTTTATTTCTGGCCTGCTGGAACTGCAGTATAATGTAGTCTGGTGCTCTCAAACACTGACTCAGCCATCCATAGATTCACAACAAGTCGTGCAGACATGCAGGCATGAACCATGCATGCACACATTTATGAGCACAGACATGTGCACACACGCCAATCATCACACCTCCCTATTTTACCTTCTCAACCTAAAAGAGAAAACAATCCCAGGGCAGCTGGATCCCTTGTAACTGTGTTTTATAGAAATGTGCCAGCATAAAGAATTTACAGTATAGTTATCTTTGCCAAAATTACCACAGTATACAAAATAATCTCTAATCTAATTATTTTAACCAATAAAGGAGTTAGGAGATACACTACTTAAGTGAAATTGTATTTAGTGTACATCACACAACACTTCTGTATTGTTCAGTCAGAAACACTCATGTCAAGAAATTAACCATTTAAAGCAAATGCATAAACAGTAAGATGTGGAGCTCTTCGAGGGAGCTCTCAAAGAATCTGAGCAGCAAAGAGTATTCCTGCTTAAATCCCACCTTAATACATATACATGAATCATTAAATCTTAGTTGTAAATCAACGATACTAAAAACGTACACACATAAGGAGGAGGTTGGGTTGTTGGAGGGAGCTGCAGCATCAAACAGCGTTAGCATAAAGGTATCAGCAGTAAAAGTGAGAAGTGTCAGGTTATAATGGCCACGCTGTACATGGGTGGGAATATGATTGTTACTTGTCAGCTGATGAATAAGTCAGTGATTGTGAAGCGTGATTGAAGCAGCTGATACCACTCAGCTAATGCAAGTGTGACTTCAGTGCTCTGTATGCACTAATGCTATACTAAGAAGTAATTGTAAAAAATAACAATTGTCCAAGGCATATTTTTAAGACAAATAAGTGTTTCTATACTACAAGTATCATGTCCTTCGCGATAAAATAAGTCAAGCAGTAGTAGTAACAGTAGCAGTAAGTAGTGCATCTGCTGACTTCAGTACTAGTAGCAAAGAAAGAGGCTCACGCTCATGACTGTTGCAGGTTACTGTGATTAAGACAGTTATTGTGATAATACACACCAATGGTAATATAACATTAATGTTTTATAGAGATACATAGCTGTATAATATACTGCCCCAGCCCTCACTTCATTCATGTGCTTCCTCCTGACATCAAAGGTCACAAGCCGTACCCAGCCATCAAGCACTGGGTGAGCCTCCAGCAGCTATAAGCCAGGCCTGCCAGGGCTGTAAAGTAGTGGCTGCAGTCATGCCGCAGTATCAGCTCACTCAGCTGTGAAATATGGCTGACATGATTGTGTGCAAACCACAATTACATCTCGAGTCCCTGACAAGTGACCACAGAGCACTAGTTGTTCAGTCAACTGTGAAAAATAAACTGGTGGACCCTGCCTGTAATGCCTCTATTTGCCCAAAACACAATCACTGCAATGTCACACACAGTTCTAACCGTTTGCTAGAGAAAGAGATTGGCACCAATGTGACAGCAGGGAGAGGAGAGTGGAGCCTATTTGTGCTGCTTAACAATAGCTGAAAGAAGAGAACAAGCATCATTTTGTATGTGTGCTTGTGCTTTGAATGACTGCTGTGAATTTCTCAGCAGCTATGGTTTTATTATTATTGTATGCTGTCAACGTGGCATTTGAAAATTTGGGAGAGTTATATTTTGGACTGATTAGTATAAGAATGCACAGGGGAAAAAAGTATTTTCATCCTTTTCTTCTTCTCAATACAATAAATATGTGATTTCCTCTTTGTGAGTTTGTGTGTGTGTATAACAAACTGGATGCTTTCGGAACCCATGAGATGTTTTGGCAGGTAGTGACACATATTGTGTATAAATTTACCATGCGGCTGGTTGGAGTTGGATTCACCTACAGTAGATTTCAGGGCAAAATATTCTGTCAGTTTACCTTTTTAATGGTCCTCTTCACACCCACCTTATGCAGTGCTGCAGGTACTGGCCAGGGCATGACTGTCTTTGCTTTAGATTTAAGTTTCTCCAAAAATACATGCAGTTTACACAGTGGCAGATTTACCACACCAAATTTGTAGTAATTTTTTGAAACAACGGTATCAGTCAGAGGCAGACAAAAGCAGCTTGTCATTTCTAGCTAGCGACCATCTGCTTTTGCTAGCTGAATGACTGTCACTGGCAGATTTTATCAGCTGTGGCTAGTTAGCTGATTAAGCTAACGTTAGCTTCATGACGCGATTTCAGAATGACTTTTTAATGTTTATAGCTGACTCGATAAAAAGTACTAAAATATGCACTTGGTGGCTACATAGATGATATTCGTGCTAAAAGACTGAGGCTAAAAGTCATATTGCCGACCTTACGCCAAATGACCTTTCAAGCAATTTCACTGTCGCAGACAAATTTCTAATGTCAGAATAAAATCATGAGGGTTTTGTTAGAGTTGTGGCGTGCTCCCGTCATCTCGATCGTTTGGTGTAAGGTGGTCATAAAACTCAGAGCTGTCTTAAGTCAGTCTTTTTCTCGTCTTGACGTTCCAATAAAATCAAACATGTTTAACAGTATCGGAAGTTTTTAGCCAATGACGTGAACATTGTCATCAACAAATAGGTGCGTTCTCTCCAGCACCAAACAGGAAGCAGCAAACCGGGTAGATAGTAAACATGGACGGGACTCCTGGGAGGCGTCTTGGTTCTCTTGGACTGTGGAAAAGTCAGAGTCACTGGTGGAGCTGTGGGGTGAACAACTGCACCATCTGGCTGGCTTAGAACTCTAGTTGGTCCCCGAGCGCTGCACAGTGGCTGCCCACTGCTCCTAACACTTAGGATGGGTTAAATGCAGAGAAGGAATTTCCCTACGGGGATCAGTAAAGGATGACTTAACTTGTGCCTCTTTGTCATGTACTCCCGTTTCTGCAGTTTTTCTTCTTGTAAATTTCCTAACCCCGGGAGCAGAATGGGAAATAATCTCAAAAGGAATAGTCTAGTTGTAGTCTTGCAAATAGTGACCCCGCAAGAACCCCGGTCTTTGCAACATCTTATAGTCTGTGACTAAAAACTATGTGACTTATGACACCAGTTGATGATCCATGTAAAAGACATGGAAATAAAGAAACAGCATTGTTCTTGTGCAGAGAAGAGCTAGCTAGTCCTGGTATTATAGGTATAATAAGGAACAATGTACAATTCATTCTAAAATAACCTTGTTTGGCTGCTTAGTTTACATACTTGGACAAGAAAGATAGAGGTTAAATTTATATTTTATTGTTTGTGTCTTCAAATAGAGTTTTTTGCACACTTTTAGGGTTTTATGATGTGGCATTATGTTATGTGTTTGGAGAACGAGTTTAGCTGGGGAAGCTTGTTTGACGTCATCTTTTATTCTCAAATTGATAAAAGTTTGAGGTAGCAGCTAACAGCTGTAAAGACAGCAGGTAAATGAAATTAATAGTGTGAATGTATAAACCAGAGGGTGCTGGTTTCTGTAGTTTACTGTGTTGACATGAGGCTTAGTGTTTTAGGCAAGCTAATATTTATTAATGTTTGATGGAAAAGTTCTGTACTAGTACTTATGCGCCACAATAATGATCATCTTTCCATGATATTCACACTTCTACAAGTGCAGAAAATAGAAATAAGCTGCAAACTCATTTGCAGACAACTGTACAAACACATCACCAACCACCTCTGTGTTTATATTTACAGCATACTATGAGCAACACCACTATAAATAATCCACTGTGGGATCGTTATGATCAAAAGACAACCAAACCGCTGAAGACTAAAAGCTGCAGTTTCTCATCATTGTGCTTTTGTTTCGTATTAGCTATTCATGAATTAAAGATTTAATACTAGCCTCAGAGGACATGATAGTGGTAGGCGTATAAACCAGAGAACATCTTGTTTATGTTAACAAACATCCAAGCAAGAGAGATTTTTAAAATACTCCCTGACATCATGTACCTTGTGCCTAACTCATATCTGTTTACACCAAGCACCATGTGTCCCACAGTTGTAATTTTGTTTCATTGAGATTTCTAGAAGTCACGAAAGATTAAATTGACTGCGTGCTTTTAATTGAAATAGCCAACAGAAAAGGGAGAAGGACATCAAAATGATTTAGGATTAAAGACGAGTCCAACATTGTCTGTCTGGGGCCAAAAACCAGGGGCCCAAAGCAATAAGTTAGACCACTTATAGCTTAGGCAGGCTCAGAAAAAAAACACACAAACCAATCCCTGCTGGCCACATAGCCAGGAACAGAGGCTGCTAATGGGCTAATTTCACTCCTAATTAGAGGATTAATTTGTCCATTTAGGTCTGTATGAAAAATGCTCAACTATTGGAGGACAAAACTGGGTTGGCCAGACTCACCATCTCCGCCTATGCTGGTCTGATGCACAGCCTTTTAATCATTTCATTAATTGAATGATAAAAAAATGGCACTCACAAACTGTGTCGTTTTAATTTTTTGTTGTTGTGGTGTCTGACTATAAATCTTTATTCCACCAGCGTAGAGATGTCTGTTTCCTCGTCGTAATCAGTCAGTGTGCCATCTCTCTCTCTCTCTCTCTCTCTCATCAGCTACAGTAATATTTACGGCCTGTCAGGGTTACAGGCTGTCACAGAGAGCACCTCATAAACCCTTTCGCCGATGTCCTGCTAGCCCGACTGTAGTTAGGTGATCGTAATGGAAAGTCTACGGTTATGATGTGTATGTGCTGTGATTTGTGTGCATCATTAGCTAGATATTTGGAGATGTGGAGAGCATGGGTGTGCATGTCTTTATTGTTAAAAAAGAGGGAAGCTGCTGCCCTCTTGACCATACAGTGGGCTCGAGCAGTGTGTGTGTATGTGTGTGTGTGTGTGTGTGCAGGCAGCAGTGTGGATTGCTGAACAGATGTGCCCTGGACTCAGATTTATCCCCAGGAAATCTTCGGCCATCCGCACGTCACTGAAATGGTGTTGTAAATCACACACTCTCTTTCTGTAGTCGATCTAAGATAAACACGCGCACACACATTTCAACCAGGACGGTCAACACGCCCTGGCACTGCTCACACACACCTAATATTTCTCCACAGCCAGTCAGTTAAATCCACAATCTTCCAGCCTTTCTTCAAGAATTAGTTAATAAATATCCCTCTCTGTTTATCCCTACTCCCAAATCTTTAATACAGTTTGTTTCTTCTTCATTTTTGTTTGGCACAGTATAAAACACCATGCAGTTGGCTGTGCATATTTTACCCCATCAACTACAAATTGCATATACCCTAAAGCTGAAGCTGAAGGTGTTTTGCACTCACATGTTGTGTTATTAGGAAATCAAACCAAGAATACAAGCAATAAGCAAACATAAACATAATAAAATATTGCATTACAGATTAGGTTTCTGTATTGTTGTTGGACAAATGACAGGAAACATGGGAAGAAAGAGAAGGGCACAACATGCATTAAAGGTGTTTACTAAAATGAACTGATACAAATGGGTGCCTGGAAGACATGAAACTAATCTTACAGGATGTTTTGAAAATAGCTAGCAAAAACCCCTTTATGCACTGCTTCCAGTCCTGCAACAGGCTCAGCATCAGAGGTCACAGCTTATTTTTAAGTCCAATTGATTTTTGACAATTATCATAATAGCTGATAATTAATTTTCTCTGAATTGACTAATGGTTTCAACTCTCCGTGTAAATACTGTGTTTTGCATGTGTTTTGTACGCGAAAATCTTAATTTGTAAAGTAACTAGTAACTAAAGCAGTCAGATAAATGTAGTGCAGTATAAAGTACAACATATCCCTCTGAAATGTAGTGAAGTAGAAGTATATAGTGGCATGAAAAGAAAACACCCAAGTAAAGTACAAGTACCTCAAATTTGTACTTAAGTACAGTACTTGAGTAAATGTACTTAGCTACATTCCACCACTGGTTTATGCTAAAGTAACCTGTTAAAACATCTTGTTTGTCATTAAAAAGGGCAGGTCCTGGTTGTCACTCCATCATTAATCTCCCCATGTTTTTTTCTCAGGCTATG
Organism: Macquaria ambigua; assembly: GCA_008360985.2. Taxonomy (NCBI): domain Eukaryota; kingdom Metazoa; phylum Chordata; class Actinopteri; order Centrarchiformes; family Percichthyidae; genus Macquaria; species Macquaria ambigua. Next base: position 87,067 of record VMKM01000057.1, on the reverse strand, counting down.
AGTTCCACTGAAAGATTCAGGCACTATTTTGGGACACCTCAAAACTGTTAGCCTGTGAGCATAACGCTTTGCCTCAGGGTTGCCTTGGTGACTATGAGCTGTTACCTGACAAACGCTGCAGCAGTGTTAGGGTGGCAACAGATTTCCTAGCTGCAAAATACCCTGGTGTATGCATACTTAGAGTTAATATATTCTTAAAAATACAAATTGACTTGACTTAAAAAATAATGTATTTTAGCAAACACTTGTAAAAGACTGGATTGTTATTAGACTGGCAGGACGTGGACACTTGTGTTACTGATTTGTCCCCAGAAAGAGGTTGGTAACATCTGTTTTTGCTCCTTTGTAGTGATTAAATATGCATAATTGTGCTTATAAAGGTTTAAACGCTGTTTTAACACTGACTGATTGATTGATTTGCCTAAAAGTAGTAACATTTATATAGAGAGAGTATAAGATATACTGAATTCAGCTTATACTGTAAAATATTCATAAACTGCTTTTATTTGTAGAAGGTGAACCCACACCAGGGTCCTAAATACAGAGGACATGACCTCAATGTGTCCACTGTGGCTACGGGCCTGCCTGTACAGCATGTGCATGTTTATGTATCCAGTAGGAAATAGCTGCAGAAACATTGATAAATGGTGTAAGAAATATGGGGGTGACAGAACATGATGACAGCCTCTAATCTTTACAGATCAAACATGAATGATTGTTTTTAGTGTCCCAGGCCTGTACGAACAGGCAGCAGAGGGATGAGCATATCCCCCGGATCAGGCCAGAAACATGCTCCAGGTCCAACCTGCCACTCAAAAGGTTAATGGATGCATCGGAGAGTCACGCCACACCGAGTTGACTGTCTTGGTGGAGATGAAACATACAGACTACTGGACGCCACTGTTTCAGCCGGCAGTTTTCAGTTCAAGAAGTGCTGGTAATGGCTATTGTTTGCAATAATTAAAGTATTCTCAACGTGTTATGAGAGCTGAAAACATGCTTAGCTTGAAGCACTCTTGTGAACGTACAACAGCGTCTCATTTCCATTGAAAACAATGAGCAAAAGAGGCCAGCACTGAAACAAAGATTTTCCCAGCAGAGAAGCAGCTTTAATATTCTCGGGGCATACAGTATAGGTCGAGAACTCTCTGCCATCGAGATAAACCTTTTTAGCTCAGGTGATTAATGCATTATAGTGGAAGGCAAGAACTTGCCATGAACTTGAATTCATTTTGTGATTCAATGCAAAATGAAACACTTCTAGGTTATTGAGAGTATAGTAAAGAATATATTTCTTCTGCTTGTTCCACAAGCTTTAACCATCTGGTGGGTTGGCCTTCAGTGATTACCACATTTACATAGTCTGTAATATTCCAAAATAACAGTAACCTGATTAAGACAATACTGTGAATAATAATAGATTTCTATGTAAACAATGTGTTCTGATTTTCCCAAACAAGGGTCAAAGTCGAATCCTGTCCTATTCCGAAGTATAATGAAAGTGAGACTTTGAGTATTTCAGATTTTAGACGTGTGTGCACCTTAATCAAACTATAAGACTATTTGATTTTTCACAGCTTTTTGCAACACATCCTCTACCTATGACGTCAGCACTGGCCGACTGACCGACAAACTGTCAATGGCATCAAATACAGCCACTTCTAGCCTGGCTAAAACCTGGCAGCTCAAAACATGGTTTTATAAAGTTTGCATGATGAGAAAACCACAGTTGCAATGTAACAGAAAGAGAAGCAACAGCATGTTTAATCATTCATTGCTCTATGTTCCATAAACAGGAATATACCGTAGTTCTATTGGCCATCGGAGTAGCTTGATCAAAAACACTGCCCTATATTGAATAAGCTCAACAGTCGCAGTCCATGCAAACATACTCAGTGGTGCAGGGAAGCACCGTGTGACATTCAGGCCATGGCTCAACTACACAGCGCTGCTCCAACCCTGTGCCCTGTCACTAAAGGACAACTAGTACTCACATCCCTGTGGAAACATGAATTTAAAGTAGCTGCACATGTTAGACGCTCTCACTGCCTGACACCTCACAAGTGCAGTGAGCGTTTCACCCCAAGACTTCTGCACCTCTCCATTATTTAAATCTCTCCACACTACACTTCAGTCCAGAGAAGTATCAGCTAGCTACAGTGTAAATAATGCTTCCTTTTTATGAATGACACAGCCAAACTGACATAAACTAAAATCTGAGAATAGAGGTTAAACTCAAACTAGGTCTATACTCTGACAGGAATATTACAACATTTTAGGAAATGTGCTTATTTGCTTTCTTACTGAGAGTTAGAGAAGATCCATAACACTCTCATGTCTGTGTATTACTAGAACTAGAGCTACAATAGGCTGTGTTTGAAATCGCTCCCCATGCACTGAATATACCCGCTGCCATTTAATTTGAGTGTAAAATTGAATGCCCTCAAAATTCTCACAGTGAACGGTAAAAGTACTTTCTGCTAAATCCCACTGTGCAAAGTGTGCGTGGCATTTCATAGATGCAGAGAAATTACAGTAATGAGACCACCTGTCAGTGGTGATGAGGCAAAATGAAGATGATTCATGTGTCCAAAAATCTCCATTTACAGTGCTGCTCACTGTAAACAACTAAGTGTTTGTTGTACAGGGAGTATAAAAAAGTGAACGAGGGACGGATTTCGCACACATCTCTACTAGTCTTGTGACCACCGTGAAGTTGCCAGGCAACCAGCGGAGACTCCAGGAAGTGGATTAACCAGTCTGCTGTTCCCCAAGAAATAGTTACAACACGTGTCATTTTAACATTTCTATTTAAGTATGGATTAAAGAAACGAGATACAACATATTACAAGTTAATTTAGAGGTATTTGCATTTTTGAACGGCTCCCCCCTGCTTCCAGTCTTAATGCTAAGCTAAGCTAATTGCCTCCTGGTTCTAGCTTCCTTCTTAACACACAGACATGAGATATACATACATATCTTCTCATTTAACTCTCGGCAAGAAGGAGAATACCTTGTACAATAGTAGCGTAAGTCCAGGAGATGATGTTCTGGTACGGCAAAGTGCTGCATTTGAATTGCATAGATTAAAATGGAATTAACTGTACATTAAATATATATAGCAGTATGTAGAGGCATGTATTGTGTGTACTGTACTTACACTTTAAACAAACTAACAAAAAAGCAACAACAGTTGAGGCGTCCTGAGACAAATACTCTATATCTTTCCCGACAGGGCAAACAAGGATTTACTGCCCTCTAACTCTCTCTCTGTCTTTCTGTCTCTCTCTAAACACATAATCCATCATAGTCACAAACAGCAGAAGACTGCAGGTAGTCTTGTCTTCCTCCTGCCTCCGAGTGATACGGAGTAAATCTGCCGTGGCATTAATGCAGCAGACTTGACTGGATAGAGAACTACAATGTTTATTAGCTATTTCAGATAAGGTGGAAGAGGAGGATTTCCTTCAAACATGGACACAGTGTGTCACATTCCACTGAGCACAATATATCAATATATAACTTTGGTGTGGGGTTTACAAGGAAAGTTTGGGGTTGACAGAATTTCATATTCGACACATCTTCTCTCCCCACAATAGCGCACCTGTGTTTTTCCACCCCGGCATACAAACATCCAGTCTCCAACCATCCAAACATTGCACTAGCTGTCGTGCTCTGACTTGACTGCAATGTGTCAGAATCAAAGATGTTGCACAAGCTTTCCTCTCTCTACCCTGTCTCACCTTTTCTATTTATAACTCATATCTGTCTCACTAATACTTCAGTATAAATACAAAGGTATCAGATCTCAAAATACTGAAAGATCATTATAATTAGAAGAAAAAATGTATTTTCAATATCTTTTACCAATTGTTGTAGGCCTGCAACTAATGATTCATTTTGTTATTGATTTGTCAGTTCTTTTTTTTCTATTCAATAGTTTAGTCTATGAAATGGCATAAAATAATAAAATATGCTCAACACAATTTCACTAAACCATAAAGGAAGAGAAAAAAATAGGCCGATCCCACTCTTAAACCTATCTTTTCAATAAGAAGATACAGCCAGCAGCAGGTTAGCTTAGCTTAGCATAAAGACTGGAGTCTTGTCATCACCATAAGGTTGCCAGGCAACCTGTCTCCAAGGAAGTCACTGCACCAGACCACAAAATAGTCCGGCACACAACCCCCACAATGTGTTGTTTTTACACAGTTTTGTTACGGATTAAACAAATGAGACATAACATGTTAGTGAGCTTTAGATGTGCTGGTAGGCAGATTTTATTACCTTTGGACAGAGCCAGGCTAGCTGTTTCCAGTCTTTGTGCTAAGCTAACTGGCTGCTGGCTCCAGCTACATGTTTAACAGAGAGATATGAGGGTGGTTTCAATCCTCTTATCTAACTCTCTGCAAGAAAAACAAATTTATATTTTTCCCAAAAATTCCTTTAAGTGATAATTTGCTTGTTTTGCCCAACTATCTGTTCAAAACCAAAAGACAATCAATTTGCAGTGCCATAAAATAAAAATGCAACCCATCCGCAACTTAAGAAACTGGAAGAATCAAATATTGATCAATGACTTAAACAATTAATGAGTTATTGAAATAGTTGCAGATTAATCCTCTGTGAACTGACTAATAGAATTATCAACTAATCCTTTTAAAATCCCAAATTGCCCAGATCACACAAATAGCCCCTGGACCTTGTTTTATCAAGAGACCAATCTCGAATAAGTCAGCTAAGAAAAACAAGTCTTTAACACACGTACTTAAACGGTTTGGAGAAACTCCAGTTATTACCAATCACGACGCAGAGCATGGCCACCCACAGTTGGCAGATGGGTTGGTGCAGCGTTGCCAGGACTGAAAGCGTCCAGCCGGTGTATTAGTCACCTGCCAGTCAGCGCTGGGTCCAGGCCAGAAATGGAAAAAGCTTGACTGTCAGGACTGAACATTACATGCTACAGTCACAAAAACCACACCAGATATTAACTTTTAGACCCCTCTAAAGACAGAAAACCGTGGTCACGGACTGACATCTCTGTATGCTAGCAGGCACAGACTATTCCAGTAAATTAGTAATGCCTTTTAAGGAAAGAGAGGTAAGATGATTTAACCTTTATAGAGAGCACAATGTGTGACCAATTTCTACTCACACCTCGATGATGGGATATTTCCTTTGATCCCTTGAAGAGCAGAAATGATTCAGATCTCTAACATTACACAACGGCAAAGACAGGAAGGGGGAAGGGGAGTAGAAATGTGAAGGGAGAGGATGCAGATATGTGCAGCAGGGAAGCAAGGTGATAAAACTAAAGGGAAAGAGACAAGCGGTATGCAGTGAGAGGGGAAGGGTACGACACGATGTGGTAAAGCAGCAGAAATGAGATGAGATTATTTATGGCATAAAGAGAGCGTGAAATAGAACGGGGCAGGGGCTTGTTTGTGCTGTGCACCAATCCCGATCTCTGCTTTAAAAGGACAGAACGACTGAAAGATATGAAGACAGAGATCATCATCTTCAGTCACAAGTAAACCATAACGGATCTGTACGACTTTTTGTAGTACAAAGGATGAATTATGTTATGCAGTGTATCACACATGCAGGTAAGGGGAGTGTGGGCTACAACATGCACTACATGACAGTCGATTAAAGGTTTTCTGGCTCTATTATGGCAGACAAATGACTCTCTGGGAACTCTTGGGAAGGAGAGAAACATTTCAACCACTCAGATGTAAAGCAACACTGCAAGACCAGGGCATGTGTATCAAAACGGTTATCTGGTTATTTATCAAAAGTAAAAATTCTTCACTTGTTACCCCTACTCACAAATTTGAGAATTAAAGCTGTTTATCAAATTTCTCACGACTGAACAGACACTTTCTGAGACATGTTTCGGAGTGACTATTAAAAACAACATTGTTGGTCACGATGAATAATACATTAGCTGAAGCAACATGTATTATTCAGAATAGCCTATTATTTGCATTTGATTTGAACATTTGATAGGATGTTACACTCCTTTTGTTTTCTTTTTCAATCAGGGGTGAAAACAACAAGAATAAATCTGGCACTGACTTTGTTTACATTTTCCATACTGCTTCATTGTCTAAATTGTCAATGTGGTACTAAATTCTCCTTATTATTGACATCAGCAACAACATTCATTTTCTGCTCCAGTTTTAATTAATTAAGACAAATTTTACACAAATTATATGAACTTTTAAAAATATCTATATATTTTTGCAGAGTAACATCAATAAGGTAAAATGTAAGAATTTTAATTTAAGGGTAAATCCTTGCCTCTGATGGGCTGTTCTTGCTAAGAGCATGCATGTGATTAATCATGTGATCACTTGACAGACGCTCTGAAAGGTCACACTTACTCTCGTAGATTAATAAATGTGTCTTATTGCTCACACTCACTCGTTTTACTGTTTTACTCATTTTAAGTTGGCACTGAATTCTTCAGTGTAATTCTTAAAAGTTGAATAAATATGGGCGCTGGGACTGTATTCATTCAACTTACAAGAATTACACTTAAGAATGCTAAAATATTTATAATATAAATGTACAGGGAATTATTTGACATGGAAACAAAATGAAAACCAAACTAAAGCAGGAAAGAAATTGACAATTGACATCATATCAGTGCCAGCTTTTTTCTTGTTGTTTGCACACATGATAAATTAAAAATAAACATTTGTGTAACACCCTGCATCATCCCACATCCAAATGCAAGTAGTGAGCTAAAGCTGTCCTATTCTGAATTATACATAATGCTTCAGATAATGTATTCATTTTCACAACCAATAATATTTTGTACAATCATGTACAAAATAACGTGTCAGAAGTTGTGTGTCCACCTCTGTTTCTGTGCTGCAGTCACCTACTCTTAAGCAACTTAAGAAACATTAAAGGCTCTTGATTTATCTTTCCCTTAAGTCCAAAATCTCACTCTTAGCAGTTTCATGTAAACGGGCAGGGGTCCAACATCCTGTGATCTGAGTTCAGAGAATACCACGTACATGGTGGCACAAAGGTTTCTATCCAGTATGATGCTGTGTGTGTGTGTGTGTGTGTGTTTGATCTGACGAACACAGTTCAATGATTGTTCATCTGTGCAAGCAGAGACAAGAAAAGTGAAAACTGCTAAGACTTCTAACTGACTTTGGTCCTGTAGTTTCCAGGTCAGCGGCTGTGAAAACATACAACACTGGAGCTGTGATACAGGGATTTCAACACAACCTGAACATGCCCCAAAGTTGAAACTGCGTTGACAGACAGTTACAGTTTCTATGGCTGCTAGACCACAAGTGTGATAAGCAACAAGGTTTGGACTTGCATTCACACTGTCACATTGTGTTAATAAGCTGAGATGATAGCTTGAGGACTATTTGCATTCACCTCTGGTAATCATTTACAGTAGTTAATGATGTTTTATGCTTTGTCATGATTTGTATTCTCGTGTGGTGTGTATGCTAATCTACATGTGGCGATCCTAACAGGAAAGAAACAAAGCATCTGTTTCAGTGTGTACGTATGCGTCTCCATCAACCCCATCTTCACAATAAAAAGACTCCCTCTTGGGAATTATCGCTTTGTTCAGAGTTGTCAGATTAGCTGAGTGTGGGCGTTCGGAGGACACTCACCACAAGAGAGAGCGGCCTCTTCCATGACACCACTCCGATCAGTCCAGAGAGCAGCACCTGGAAGAGAAAACCGATGCTGTAAGAGCTGAATGACACTGACAAGTATGTGGAAACAAAGACTGACATACTGTATATTCATATAATGGATTAAAGAGAAATCCCGGTTTCATATAATCTGTGGTTTAATTTTGTAGTTTTGGCCAGTTTTCCTGTTGATAATAATAACACTGTGATCACCAAGATAATTGGTGGGATCTTGGAAATTAGGTGATATCACTAAAAATAAGTTTGATGGTGCAAGAAACATGAGCAACACAGGTTTTAAATATTTTGTGATAATGATGAGTGATTTTATTACCGTGTATGGTACTTGGCACTTAGACATTATAGCAGCCCCCAACCTTGGATCCATAGATCTGAAATCATGTTCAACCTATATAATGACACATGTACACCCATTCTAGGTTGACTATGTTTGTATTTTCCATATGCCTTTGTCCATTTTTAGCCATGCTAGCCGCTCGGTTTTTAAGGATGGCAGTGTCGGCCTGTGAGTCGGCCTGTGAGTCGGCCTGTGAGTCGGCCTGTGAGTCGGCCTGTGAGTCGACCTGCCCATCACGTTGGTCCAGACTGAAATGTCAACAACTTTGGTTTATGACCAAATAGCCACAAAACTATTCACTTTCCCATCAGCCTCAGATTTACTTTGTCTTTAGCGCTAATTAGCAAATGATAGAATGCTAACACGATAAACTAAGACAGTAAGCATTATACCTGCTTAACATCTGCATTTTAGCATTATCATTGTAAGTATGTTGGCATGCTACGTTAGCATTTAGCTCAAAGCAACGCAGTCCAGGCTGCTAGCATGGCTGTAGACTTGTTTTGTCCGATGAAGACAGAGTAGAGTTGAAATGTTTGAACTATTGAAGAATATGCGAACCCCCTTTCACATAAACCCCCGGGTAATCCAAAATAAAATAGAAATTTTCACCCAACTGTCTGTGGTAAACATCCTTCACAGTTTACAGACCCACTTCCTGGTTCAACTTTGACCTACTGTACTTTCCATAGTTGAGCACATACAAAGTTTTTGTGTGCAATGTGGGATTATTACCAACATTTCAGGTGTCCTCACTCTCTGTTTTACCTCCAGATTAAGTGGTTTGGATAATCTGGCTAATCTGTTGCCTTGTTTATAGCCTGCATGATCGTCTGACCACTTGTTTCTTGCTCTGTCAGACTTTATTGTAGCACCGTTGCCATATTCCCAGATCTTGGCATTCACTTTGGCGAGTACAATATTATCAATACCAATTAAAATGATGGCAAAAACTATGAAAATAAGACCGAAGTTGTGATGAACCAAAGCTGCCCTGTATTACTCACAGAAAAACACCCAGCAATTAACATTGCATCTATTTAAAGTCCTTCTGTCACTTGTCGTCTGATACACAAACACAGACTTTCGATATGGGATTCATGTCTTCTTTGGTTTCTCTGGCAAATACACTCAGATTGAAAAGATCATATTCTACATGATGGGTTGAGTAATACACAGATCAGGTGGGAGTTGTCGCTCTTGTTTGGCAATTCTGTGCCCATCTGCCATCAGATTTGTCACCCGTGTTTCAGTGTGGATGTAGATTTCTTTGTCGACTGCTCATCATGTATTCGCAGAGTCTCTCTTCCACTGATTCTTTTCTCTTTAGCTGGGAACAAATGAACAACGTGATGCTGTAGTCTGAGGTGGTTATAGAAACGCACTGAGCTTTTCTAGGACTGTAATGTACATGAGTGCGAGGTTACATCTTTTCACAGTTGGTTCGGATTTTAAAAGCTATTCTTATGTGTTCCCAGCTTCTTATAAGTGTGATTCACTCCTTACACAACCTGATCCCCCATACAGGAAACTACACACAAAAATGAAATATAAAGGCTGCTGTAGACCGTTTGGTCCCAGTGTTGACTTCATGGATACTCTGTATTTATTTACTTGTTTACTTAGTGTGATTTGACAGTGATACACATCATAGTTTAGACTACTGGAGCCACAGTTTGGCCGGTGAACAAAAAGATGATTTTAGGAATCACCTCCCTAATCGTCAGTTAGTTACAGGAAGCTCTATTTATTTAGGAGGTCTCACTGAGATCAAGATTTAATTTACAAGAGAGACTTGAAAACAATTTACATGTACAGCGAAACAACAAGAGAATACAGTTACACAAAGTAATCATCTCGCCCACACATACACATACACTTAATTAAAACAGTCAAAAATGTTATTAAAAATATCAGTCCCTCAGAGGAACACGTGTCTCTAACTTCAGTTTGTTTTGCAGTTAATTTCAGTAGTAAGGTGCAAAGTAAAGGAAACTCAGTTCAGAGTTAGTATGAAGAACTTTTAAAGCCAACCTGTACTGTGACCTGGTGTCATGGTTGTTTACTTTAAATTCGACTAAGGATGTTAAATATCTCAGCAACTTAGATAGCATAGGCTTATGAATAAAAACACAAGTATGTTGAATGCCTTCTGGATGTCAGCAACGACCTCTGAGTTTTTCATGTAACTCACTGTGAGCAAACTGAATGGCACAGTGGTAAATGGCATCCAGGGGTTTAAAAGGTACTGACAGCAGCATGAGAACACAAGATATCTACATGATTGTTTAAAGTATAGTGCTTAATGTTTTTTCTGTTTTTAATGGAGAAACAAGCTCTGTTGCAGTATAAGAATCCAATTTGAATTTCTGGTTTGTGAACAAGGTGTTCAATGTGAGTTTTGCAGGACGATCTTGTATCCTAAGTTCTTATAATAGTATAATGTTTTGATTAGATTTTTGTTGACAGCATGGATCGGAGTAGAAACATCAGAGCTTTTGTGCTCTTGTGAAAAGCACACATGGTAAAAGCAATGAGGAATAATGCACAAAAAATGGCACTGACAGATACTATTGTGACAACAGCTGTACATTATACTCTGCCTTGGCCTTTTTTCTGTGAGCTTTAAGCAGATATTTCACCATCTATCCATTTTCTAAACCACGTACGATGTGAAGATTCACAGCGGTCTGGAGCCTATTTCAGCACACATTTGGCTAAAAGTATAAAAATAGTATGAACTAAGAGAGAATACTAAAAGTGTACTGTAATAGCAACTAATGTTCCTACAGCCCTCTAGCAGCCGTAGTAATTATGATGGGAGCAAAGGAGGAAGTCAGATGACGTTATTATTATTATAGAGTGACACGTAGGGAGGAGGTCAGGGAGGAACTGTCTGACTCGAACATGAGTGACTGCTGTTCATTTCCCATTACCAACCGACAGTCAGTGCAGGTTTCTTTTAACCACGACCTCTGTCTTCTAACCTTAACCAAGAGGCTGTTATTGTAACCATGATGACGAAAGTCCCCTAACCTTAACGAAGTGGTAATTTCAACCCAAGCCACGATCTTTCCCTAAACCTAACCAAGTCGTTTTTGTGCCTAAACCCAACCAAACCTTAACCAGAGCACATGAAAGGCACATACAAATGATGTCGTCCTGCTGATCGGGGCGTCAGATCAGAAAACGCTTCTGTGTGTTGTTCTAGAGGGCAGTTACAAAGAAAGTGTTGTGTTGTTTATCTTGGAGGACTTGTCGAAAATGCAGCATCTTGTGTTACTACCGCGCCGACTTCATCAGACTGTCTCTTTCAGGACTTATTGGTGCTCCAGGTTTTTCCATTAGCACCGATTTGCCTTTAGATTTTGTGCTCCATCTACCTGGAACCAGTTACCCTGCAGCTTGATGCTTCGGCTGTAATGAAGCTATCTGGACCCATCTTGCTGCGATGTCTGTGGTTCCCTTTAATATTTATTACTCCCATCCTGTTATTGATCTGCCGGTTTGTCTTTTGTAAAGATGTCACTCTAATCAGCAGATGGTTTTTGTTTTTTTTAAATGGGATGCCTGACTAAATTAAATGTAGATTTGAAAAAAAAAAAAAAGCACCTATTGGTTTTCTCAGCACGCTTCAGTCTGGGTGTGGTGTTGCATTTTTACAGTGCCAGCTACTGTAGGTGTGAATTCGCATATCAGCCAAATGTGTGTGAACAAAGGGTACTCATAGCCTCCGGCGCTCTATTCCTCCATGGTCTCTCTCTGCCTTTCACCCTTCTTCACCCTCCATTAAACACCAACATGCTCTCCCCATTTCCCCCACCTTGCTCTCCTCCTTCCTTCTCTTCACTGACTTTCTTGATATCTCCTCTCGCTCTTCCAGTTTTGCCATCGTTCCCTTTCCAATTTCTCCCTGTATCACACTCCATCTCTGTATTTCTTGCTCCTGCGCTGCGCCCACACAGTCACAGTATATTTCTGCACTTACACACTCACTTTCACCGCTCTCTATCCAGCCTTCTCATTTCTATTTCCCTCTCCATCTTGTTCCACTCTCTAGTCAATCTTCCACTTCTTCACTCACCTTGATACCCACAGGACCTGGCGAATGGGATGTCAATATTTCATTTGAGCACACACACACACAAGCCAAATAAATAGAAACCTGGATTAAAGAATAAATCTGGTGCTTTATATGCAATAAATGTATCAAACTAGCAAGTATTGCTCCATCATTATCCAAAAACGATTAAAAATACATAAAAGCCAAACACGTGTAGTTTCATTGTCTCAGCAAATAATTTTATTTTCCCTCACGTCAATACATACATACATAATTTTTGACAAAGCAGCCTGCGTCTCTGAAGTGTGAAATTCACTTGTGAATGTATATAAATGCCTATATTACTGACAATTTGCCTTTTTCCTTTTGTCAATATACACTATTTAGGATCTATAGAAATATAGATACAAAGTTAAGATAATTATAACAAGTTAAAAAAAAAAGAATAATGTGGCTGCCTGCTCCGCTTTTGAAACGTCTCCAGTGGACATTGTAACCAGAAAGAGCTGCAGCCAGTGGACATCTGACTGACTGTGTCTCTATGCACCATCTCTAATAATAATGTCTCTGCTGTGTCTGCTCTGTTCATTGCTGATATGAACTGCATCAGGCAGCCAGAGACAGAGGCTTGTGTTACTGCTGTGTTACTGCAGGTAACATTCACCCTCCGCTCCATACCGGTGTCAGGCACTGCGACAAGGAGTCCAGAGATGTCGTGTCACCGTTACGAGCCCCCCTCTCTCTCTTTCTCTCTCTCTGTGTGCTCGGTGCTGTTCCTGGCAGCAGAGAGCAAATGCGCTGCACAATCAAGGTTGAATAGAGCTCCTATCATAATGCAATTCCTGGTTACTTATCCAACGCTTTCAGTTTCATCTGAGATCTCCATATATTTGCAACATGAGGTAGCTCAGATGTGCAGACGTGCTGTTATTATACTTCACATAGGACAGTTATCTCCACATGCAACAGCATTCAAGCGCACCTTTCCTTCACCTTTGCCATGTCATATTGTTGTAGATATCAAGGGTGCAATCAAAGACACACACACACACACACACACACACACTGATGGTTGAATGAGCACCACAACTGCTGCAGACACTGAATGACACTGAAATGTAGGAAATCCATTTCTCTCTTGCCATCCTTCCTGTCCCTCCACTGTGCACTGCATGCCTGTGTGTCCATGTAGACATGTGTGATGGACTGTGTGTGTGTCTCTGTGTGTCTCTGTGTGTCTCTGTGTGTCTCTGTGGTTTGAGGGGAGAAATGATATGAGTGCAGGAAGCATGTGATAGCTTTGCTGGTTGTCAGTCACTGGAGGCTTTTACCCTTGGCTGCTTCCAGAACAGGATTAACATGCAATACTTAGCAGCATTAGTCACTGAAACCTGGGTAGCACACACCCACTAACATACTGAAAAAGTGCTGAAGCATCTTTCAGTGTGTCAGCATGTTTCCTGGTATTCTGACACTGACAAATTAAAAAGCAGAGTAGAAGCAAAGAAAAACAAAACAATAGAAACAGGAATAGCAGGGAAACAAAGTATTATGAAATTAAAGTCAGCAGAAGAAGGATTTTTTAAAAGATACACTGACCCTGATAATAAAGTAAAGGCACTTCTATAAATTGCTTTGAGCCTGGACCACAGAACAGCTTTTAGTCTATAACAGCCTTTAGTCAGTCGTTGTGAGACATGTTGGTGCAGTACAGTATATGAGGTTAATGATGCTGAAATCTGTTTTGTGCAAACAAGATGAACTGAGATGAAATGCTCTCTACACGTAGTATTAATCAAGCATTCTAGATGAGTTGGAAATTTTAAGTTGCCAAATCACGAAACATGGACTACTGGAAGAGCAATAAACAAATCAGGAGGAAATTAAGTATATTTTTAGGCAACCTTGAACTAATTTTGTAAATATTTCCCAGCAGAAGATTTTATGTTAACAGTCAAAGGCTTGAGAGAAAAAAGGTAACACTGTGAGAAATTTGTTCAGGAACAACGACCAGAGTCTTAATTTTAGAGTTGGATAACATTTAAAGACATCTGATCTTTGATAGCAGTTCAGATCATTAAGCATATCAGCTTAAGTGACACACAGCTGGTGGGAAGCAACTTAAAATGACAGATGATTTGATAAAGTGAGCATAAAACACTGAATTAATTTCTAAAACTGCAACTCTTACGGACTAATGTGAAATTATGGGGGTTATATCTGTGTGTCTCTGATATACACACACACACACAAACAAAACACACTCATGCAGATTCACAAGGACACACACACACACACACACACAGAGAGAGAGAGAGAGAGAGAGAGAGAGAGTACTGACAAGTGTAAATGGAACGGAGAGATAAAAGCGAGGCTTTGGCTTTTCACAGGACTGGATTAGAGGAGCCAGTGTCATCGCCATGAAAGAATGCATTACTCTGAATCTCTGACAGAGACAACTAACACCTACACACACACACACACACACACACACACACACACACACACACTGACTTGCAAAGGTGACATGTCATTTGAGGTCCACCACAAAGCAAACATTTTAAAATACGACATAAAATTCCCTTTTTACAGATCAGCGACTTATTGCGAAGTCAGCGTGAAAAGGTTGAACTCAAACTGCTTCATGACAACATAAAGGCACGAGAGCCCGGCGGGACCACTGGATGGGAGAAACCCAGTCAGCGATAAGTCTGTGTTTTCCAGCCACACACATGCACAACACAGAACGCACATTCACAGCCCGGTACACAACTTCAGTACAACAAAACCTCAATTTTAAAAGAAAAACATGGAAAAGTGTTTTGATATTTGTAATGGAAACTTGTACAAAAAATAGCATATTTAATCGTGATCATACAAAATAACACGCTGTGTGTGGATGTGAATGAGTGTGTCCCATCCTATGAGGACTAAATGTCCACATGAAGAAAAAAACCTCCAATGAGAGAACAAGTTATTTCTGGGGTGTTAAGTTTAGAGTTGCATGTACTACAAAAAAAATAAAATAGGTCTCAGGATTAGCATTGTTAAACTTTGGTTTAAATTAAAGTTATTCTGTGGGTCTGGAGACTTCAGTGACATTACAAATATTCAAATATTTGCAGACAATGTCCCTCTGACCGTTACCTCTGACGTGCAGGTTTATAGTCATGTGTGTCATGATCAGGATGAGGATTAGCACCTCCAAGCTCTTTCAAGAAAAGGTTTAGGTATCTTGGGGTATTATTAACAGATGAGATTGACCAGTGAAGTGGTGGTAAGAAGAGAGCTGAGCTGTAAAGCAAAGCTCTCAATGTCTTGTTTAATCTTCGTACTAACGCAGAGATTTGGAGTACTGAAAGAATGAAATTGGAGATGCAAGCAGCCGAGTTTACGTCTGGTCTTAGTTTATGTGATGGAGTGAGGAGCTCAGAGATTTGGAAGGACCTTGATATGGAGGCACTTAACTTTGAGAGGAGTCAGTTTAGGCGGTTGAGACACTTGTTAAGGCTGCTTTCCCCGGACACCTCTCCTTTGAATATGTTCTGGGCACTACTGACTGGGAGGAGACCCTGGGGCAGACTCAGGACACAGTGGAGGGTTCGCATCTCCCAGCTGGCCTGGGAGCTCTTAGAAAACCCTGAGGAGGAGCTTCTGGGGAAAAAGACGTCTGGGCTTCTCTGCTCTGCCCTGTTAGTAACCTGATGAACCTTGTTTTTCTGTTTTTGTCTGAAAAACTAGTTAAACGTTTTCAATTACATTTGGTGGAAATGTATGTCATGAACCAAGGAAAAGGAGGATTTTCTTCATGATAAATTGATACTACAGAAATGATTTTTTCTCTTTTAAACATACATTGTCTCTGTAGTTTACATTTAGGTAATTATACAGGTCGCCTATTGGCAGCAGAGTCAATCATTGGCCTAAAACTGATGAAATTAATCAAAACACTGTGTTTCCCTTTTTCTGTTTTCTCATGTAATAAACTACTTGCTGATTTTGCACAATAAAGGGCTGCTCACATGTAAACCACAAGGTTGTTTGTTTTTCACAGTTTTCTATATACACAAATGACACACATACTTGATTCAGCCTGCCAGCTACAGTATGCCGACAATACAACAATCATTGGTTTGCTGCAAGAAGGAGATGAAAACAGTGAGTTAAAGTATTTTTTTTATCATATCTCATTGCTCGCCAACTGCTGTATGGATAGATGTGATGATTAATGGAAGTAAAACAAAGGATTATTAGTACTTCATATTTGATTCCTGTAGTCCTGTTTTAGTTAAAGACCACCCTGTGCAGGTAGCAGATGATTTAATATGCTTAGAAACCATTTTTGATTCTGGGCTGAGCTTTACAGTATACACTGAAGAACGTAACATGCTGCTGTGTCTCTTATGATGTATGACAGCATATTTTATAAATGGTTGTTCATAAAAGTGTTTCTTTGTCTTTCCATTTGTCAGTGGATACATGGGAGCCAACAACAGAGCCAAACTGTCCAGAACCGTAAACACGTGCAGCTAATCAACTCTGAGGTCACAGTTTGTGTTGTATTTATTTCACATTATACTATAAAGTGTGTCCAATATCTTCACCTCTACACTGTATGGAAATGACGTGGACAAAATATTAGAAACACCTTTCCATACAATGGAAACACATTCAACACTACAAAAGTGCAGCCTCAAAACAACACGCAAACAGCAAAAGTAGTACTCGTAGAAAAAAAAACAAAATATTATTGCGGGGCTACCCTATCGCACTGAATTACATCATAACACTTTCACATTTTTGGTCACTGTGTGTACACACAGATAAAACCAAGTGGAATTATTTCCTATACGAGACCTAACTGCTGTGTCAAGTCAAGTTAATTTTATTTATACGGCACAATATTACACATCACAAGTTTTCCTCAAAGGGGCACTACAGCACACGCCCTCTATCCTCAGTAAGGGCAACAGGATCCCTCTTCCAGACAGAATAGATCAAAATACCAAATTTCAATATGGAAAATCAGTGAATGTGTGAAGCTGAAGGTAAATTTCCACCTCTGTTGACAATAAATTTCTCTTCTATTATTGTTTCAATGCTAAAATGTTTTATTCAAAATCATTTTTATTTGTCCCATTTTGTTTCGTTTCTTCTGAAAAATCAATTTCCAAGAGAGTAAATAAAAAACCTCTTTATCCTGACATCCACAGCGAGGACTTCCATAACCTTCCATAACCAGACGACAGTGGAGGTGTTCACGACTCCTCACTACTGTTTAGAAAAAAGATCATGCGAGTGGCTGAAACTGCTATGGATTCTACCTAAATCACAGTCTTGACCTTATTCTTATTCATTTATGCATGGCGCCAATCAAAGAAGCCATTACAGAGAGCGAGGGTTTAGAAAGCAGGCCGTTTCTCAAACATCATCATCGCCAAGATGGATGGAGCCATGTGCGGTTGCCGTGGTAACCACGTGCTGGCCATTTGCCAGGATCCATAATGATTTCGCATCAGCTGCTGCACCGCGAGGAGCGGGGACCCTCGCTGGTTCAGACAGGCTCAAGAATCCCCCACAACATCATCATCACACACACACACACACTTTGACATATGTTACATACTCACATACTGTAGAAACCCTGTCATACATGGTAAACACTGGAGCCAAAATAAACAAACCTCTCCGACACACACACAGACAGATTCACACACATAATGCACACACTGCCCTCTCCATCATTTCCTCTCCTGCTCTTCTCTTTCAAGTGAAACAGCCGCTGTTTATTTTCTTTCACTTTGGCTTCATGTTGGTAAAGAGAAGAAAGTCTTTACAAGCCAACCGTCTCTCTCTGAGCTCTTCCTGCCTCTCAGCACAGAGTAATCTGACACAGAATACGTGTGTGAAAGTGTGTGCGCTGCTTTGTGTGTGTGTGCATGTGTGTCTCTGTCTTTAAGTGCAGGCGTGTGTAAACCTGCAGAATAAGGCCGAGCAGAATATGTCCGGGGAAACTTACCGTCCTGGCCTTTAATGAAACGAAGAGCTGCTGATTAAGTGGGCGTCTATGAGGGAGCTACTAAGTGTTTGCTACATGAGTTTATACAGTATTGCTCTCATAATTTACCTCCTGCTCATTCCGTTTTCTTTTTTCTCTTCAGATTTCTTTCCAAAAATGAAGCATCACATTAATATTTGTTGAACACCAATCACATCAATCATGTTCATGAAGGTGATTTTCAGCAGGTCTGTCAGTTGGTCTGTTGGCCGACCACTTTGGTCCAGACTGAAATATTATAACAACTATTAGATGGATTGCCATGAAATTTTGTACAGACATTCGTGTTACTCAGAGGATGAATCCTAAAGACGTTGGTGATCCCCTGACTTTTCCTCTAGCGCCACCATGAGGTCGACAGTTGTGGTTTTGGGTGAAATGTCTCAACAACTGTTGGATGGATCGCCAGGAAATTTGGTACCAACATTCACGTTCCCCTCAGGATGAATTGTAATAACTTGACTTTGCATGTAGCACCGTCATCCGGTCAAAACTTCAATTTGTCCAATACTTTGATCTGCCACCCACCTTTCTCCTGTTCTAGTCTGTTACCATACATATCACTACTTGGTGGTGCCAACTCTTACCTTGTGAATTTTGTGTATCTCACATCTCTCCAATGTGTGTCTGTTGGGTTCTTCTCTATGTAGCACTTTATTTATGTTATTGCTCTTCCTGCTGAATCCTGCACTGCTGCTTAGATTCATTTAGAACAGCACCTAAAGAAGGTGTGTAATTATTTATGCTACACATGCTCCTAAATCCTCATATATAAGTGTCTCTTATAGAAACTGGGAAAAACAAATTGTATTTTTAGGATGAATGGTCCTGATTAAGAAAGTCAATCAATGTGTTAAAGTTTTGCTTTTGAGCGAAAAGTGCAATTTAGTTTTCCAGATGTCTACACTGGTTTTGTGAAGCTGAATCACATTTACAAATTTAAAATCTGATGATATTTTCTAATATCAATACAACAGACAAGTTCACAGAAAGAAAAAGAATAAAAATCTAAATGTGGATAAGATAGAAAAATCACCTTGTGTTTCACCTTGAACATTTCTCTCTCTCTCTCTCTGTGTGTGTGTGTGTGTGTGTGTGTGTGTGTAGATGTGCCTAAACGAAAGACAAATGAAGGTGAGCTGTAGCATCAGGGGAGCTGAACTCCTAATGCTTGTGTGACAATTTCAGCTTCAAGTAACCTTCAAGTAACCTTTGCTGGCCATGAATGAGCGGCACCCAAAATGTGTCTCTCTGTGTGTGTGTGTGTGTGTGTGTGTGTGTGGCCTACCGCATGTATGTATATATGTATATATGTGTGTCTGTGTATGGACATATACAGAGAGCACGTGAACCACACTGCGGGGATCATGAGGTGTTTGATGCTTCTGTGTCTGTGGCTCCACAGAGTCTCTTTACCGCAGCCTGTCTAACTGAAGCTCATGCTGACAAAGCTAACAGACGTGTGCACTTGGCCTCCTTGTGTTCCCGCTGTTTCAACAGCAGCAGCACTCCTCCTCCAGATCCCCCTTTCTTCCGTTAACATCCGTTTCCTACAGTATTCCCTTCTCTCTCCACCCACCACCTGCTCCTCCTTCCTAACCCCTCCCCCATCTTGTATATCATCACTTCGCTTTGGAGCTCAGCAGCACCTCGCCGCCGTTGCCATGGAAACAGGGGAACAACAGCAGGTTGGCTGCTGCTGCTGCTGCCGCCTGGAGGCGTGGCATCTCAGCCACCCTTTGCTCCTCTCCTCTTACTCATGGAGGTCTCCAGTACCTCCGCTGAATCCATAAACCAGAGACGGGAACGTCCGTCTGAATGTGAATCAGTCTGTATCACAACTAAACAACAACAAACCAGTGGGGACAGCTATATTGTAGTTATCAGCAGTGGTGTGCTGCAGCCATCGCAACGAGACAGAATATGGCATGAACTGGAGTAGGATAATGGCCCTATTCAACATTTACATTAAATAAAGATACAAGCATTAAATGTAAATGTAATTTTGTTGGGCCAGTAAACAATGAGTTCCTGGTTGCTAAGAAATACACGATTGCTTGTTACTTGAGTCATACAGCACCAAAGTTATAAGGTAGAATCTCATATATGAAATTCTGAAGCATGCATGCCAGCGTCAATACAAAGGGAAGGATGAATCAGTCCAAGTGCATGGTGCACACTTCCCCAGCCTAAACCTGAAAGTAGGCACTGGGGAGAGATCCTTTAACCATGCCATCACCATCACCATCACCATTATCCGCCTCGTCTACGCAGGACACGTTTCAGCCACATTTTTCAGCCGGTCTGATGGAACAGATACACTCCTATTTTACACTTTTTCTCAATTGCTTTGGCTTATTTCTTGAAACACAGCGTTAACACTCTCAAAGCCCCAGGTGCATTTGTCAAAACAGCTTATATGGCACAGCACAACGCCACAACTCACCTGCAAAAGGTCACAACTCACCCAAAACATTTAACTCAAAACAGAGTTATTGTCTCATATAAAAAGTCAATGCCCTCATTGTGCCCAGTCAGTGTTTATTTTCTTCTGTTTTTACATGCGTAACTAATGTGCAGTGATCTCTACATTAACAATAAAGTAACCCTCCCATGTTTAGATATGTTTACGCTGTGCAAAAATCTGATGTTCTCCAGGAAGATATTCCAGCGTCAGCCAAGGATGAGTACACCCTGATCTGCCCCTCGTGGACATCCTTTTTAATCTTCCAGGTACACACGAAGTACACAGGGGTGTATGTGAACAATGCCACTTCTGCTTGTCTATGCATACGCACTGTTACAGTAAAAGCCAGAATACCATGAGCCTGAGATGAACATGATGCCTTGTGCTTCCCTGCTTGGTCAGTCCCAGTGTTCTTACAGCAAAACGTCCATTTCAGACAAAGTCACTGAAGCGAGAGAGGAGCGCCTGGTGAGGGTGAAAAACCCTTGACCTGTTTCTGTGCATCACAAGCATCGTGAGAACACAGCAGATCTGATTGGTTATGAGTGAGCTGAGAGAAAGAAAGAGAGACAAAAGAGGTAAGGAGAGGCTGCTCGATGACTCTCTGGCTTCTCTTCCTGATTTAGATCACCATCAGACTCTCTGTATCTTACACACAGGCCCGTCACACACACACACACACACACACACACAGTTACACATGGACTGCCACTTCTCATTTCACAAGAGCTTCTTTGAAGCAGCAACAAATAAACATGAAGTACAAAAAATTAAAAAAAATTAAAAAACACCAATGCTTTCCTTTCAATTATCCGGATATGTTTGCACTGTGGGACCCTACTGGCTGCATCACTGCGATGATATTCAACACACATGACAGAATCTGTGTTACGTTCGGTTGTTAAATCCTCACGGCAGAGAAAATAAACTCGAAGACACACAACAAATGCACACAGAGAGACTTTACAGCTTTACTGCAAAATACCTTTGAATGATAGACAGATGACAATATCTCTATTTTCCCTCCTGATGGCACGATGCATTGCTCAGCAGCAGAAAGAGGTTTGTAATCTATACTTCACTTTGAGTGACTCCTGCTATATTTTACCAATCTGGCAGCCACTAAAAATGTCTCTCAAGGGTCACATAAAACTGAGTTTTCCGTGCATGAATATTAGGCTGCTATATATATTACGCAGGAACTTGTTTTTCTTCTGTTTTTTTCTTTCTATTTTTCAAAATGTCTTTGTTGTTTTCTTTTCTTTTGTTTTAGTTTTCTTGAAGTCAAGTTGTTGTGACAGTTGCTGTTGGAAATGACCTGACACACTGGGGTCACACCGTCTGTAACAGCCACCATTCACACACTGTAGCATGTACGTGTGTGTGTGTGTGTGTGTGTGTTTTGTGTGAGTGCACAGGTGTAAGTGAGAGACAGAAAGAACGACAGAAGAAGGAACTGATTCACCTGCATATGACTTGGTAAACAAACTTCAACAGTAACCTTCTGCTCAAAGTTCAGATGGGCACTTTTGGGCCTCAGCGGTCATAATTCAGGAGTAAAGGGCTGCGGCTTTCAGCAGTGTGCAGCAGTGAGCCAGCCATACATCCATCCTGGATACGGCTGCAGTGACACCAACAGCTGAATCAGGTTTTCAAGTCCTGTGCTGACAGGATAATCTCGCCCTGCAGCCAACCAGATTTGAAAGGAGAGAGTGGAGGACAGAGAGAGAGAGAGAGAGTGTGTGTGTGTGTGTGTGTGTGTGTGTGTTGAGTTGTGGTTTGGTGGGGGTGTAAATTGTATCCTCTCATCTGCATCAGCCGGGCTCAGAATCTGACCAAAATCTTTTTCTAAATATTTCAAGCTATTGTTGCTGTATATTGAGGAGTTGTGTCTCAGTGTGCTGGCTGCAGCTCTTTGTAAATACACATGGCTTTTACGCCTATTTTATAGTAACGATAATAAAAATGTTTAATCATTTTTCAAAAACAAAGTCCCCACACCCACTTTGTTAGATCAGGAGAAAGAGAGGAGGGAGAAATGAGTAAATCACCCATATTCTTTGGAAAAAAAACAGTTTATGTTGACTAATATCCAAATACACACCTCCTATAATATTTCTCTGCTAGCTACTACTGTATGACCCACAAGCTGGAGAAAAAGTGCAGTTTTATATGATGAGACGGAATTTGGAATAGATTTGGATACTCAAATGTATTTATTTATTTTTACATATATTTGGCAAATAACAAGAGATCACTGATCAGCTAACACTTGGCAGACAGGATTAGACCTTGGAAAATATGATTTGTATTTCACTGTGTCTGAGGGATTTAAAAGAGGATACAGAGTGACTGCTTCAAATCCTCAGGCAGGGAGTTAACGACTTTAAAATTTATTAAAAGAAAAGGATCGATTGGAAACAATTTTTTTTACCTGGATTTTTATCTCACCTACAAGGTGTTGTGTTTCTGCTGCAGGAAGACAACTGTCCACTGCAGTTTACAGTAAGCACAATTCAGAAAATTATTACTTTACGATTTATGACTTTCAAGTATATATCTTTTTAATTATCAGATTTTTACCAGTTTTTTATCCCAGGTTTTAAAAATAGAAATAAAACAGAAAATGTTCGGTCCTATCTGTGTTCTATAGGATCTGAACAAGTTTTTCCATCTGCTGCAGATTCTTTATCCCCTAATGAGACCGTCTCTCATCAGACACTTAACTCCTACTCTCAGCTCGCTGTCTCTGCAGCCGCAAAACTCTGCTCTCATTACAACAAACTAAAAAAACCAAAAAAACCCACCAACACTGTCATTCACAGGGAGGCGACTGAGCGACACTTTCAAGTCAAGAAGCAATTAACGCTGAGAGAGGCCTCTGTGAATGATTACGGCCACAAGCTTCATTCAGTGCCTTCTAGTTTCTCAACCACGCACACACATTACATGAGGGATCTCCCTGAAACACAGAGATGACTTGTCTCAAGCTCATTGTTTGTTTGTGTTTTATGTATTGTTGTCCTTGTTTTAATGTATTTTGTGTGTCTTTCGTAGCTGTCATTACACCAGCTGAAAATTATCCAAGATGGCTAAACTGGCACATTTACAGAAATGTAATGTCCCTGTAACTTGAAACTGTATAAATAAGTTAATCAACCAGTGTCACCAGCCATAATTTAAAAGAAATTAATTTGCGTGACACTTAAAGGACAGCTGGTGGATTTCAGATGCTTCTATTTCTGGTCGAAATATTCCCACCACAGAGTAAACACATCTAAACAGTGATGACTGTACTGGACCTGAGGCAGCTGGCATCCGTTGGTTTGATGATTAAAGCTGCAGGCTTTACTGCCACTGTGACTGTGCTTTAATCAGTTAACCAGGCCTTTATGAGCACACATGTGTGGCGTGTTTGTTACACTGCATTACAGGAAAATGAACTATAAACTCTGTGCGAAGTAAGAATACAATCTTCAGGTGTCAACATCAGCCTGAGTCACTCTGCTGCTGCTGGTTTTTCCTTCATAAAAAGGAAAATTTTATGGTTGTTGAATATTTCCACTGAAGCTTTGTCTCCCTGCACAGACCCCATGCAAGCCTGCCACTGGGTAATGTTCTCACTTACATATCAGCCGGGCGCTGTGGCCTGGGGTGAGAGCAGCTCATGCGATATGACCTTACACAAGGTTTGAAGAGAGTGGAAGAGACAGGCGAATGAACCAACAAGAGGACTCTGCTGTACAACCTCCTCTCCTCTCCTCTCCTCTCCTCTCCAGGAATAAAGCAAAGACCAAGTGATTTAAAGCTCTGCCGTCCTTTTGAGTATCAAACACTGTAGGCTTGAAAGGTGGATGTAAAAACTTGATAGTTTCCTCCTTTATGGACGACAGCAGCTGTGGTCAGCTTAAATTCATGTCAGTTAAAGCATGAAAACGTCCAGAGAAACCTCTCGAACTAGTCTGCTGTTCGCTGGATCAGACAGCTACCATGAGCTTCCATGTCTCACTCACGCTCTCTTCAAAGCTCTGTCAGAAGCTGTGTATTTAGCCATATGTTCGTGCAATGGTTGTTCATTTTAAATTTACTAATTTAACAAAACCTGGTTGGAAACGCCAGAAAGAAAATTTGTCAAAATGTTTTTATGCCTGGTTGGTGCACAGATAGGAGGAGGATCTTTGCATACATGATAACATTATGTGGGCTTGGCCTCTGTCTCTCTTTCTTGCCTAATACTCAGCAGTTTTTCTGCAAGCCACTGCTGCACTTCACCACAAAGCCCCCCAAAAAATAAAAATGGTGGCAGGTAGAATTAAACAACTTTACTGTTTTGGTTCTCTCTCACTGCTCTCATAGCGTCGTTTTTTGGCTGTATCATCTTAAAAGGTGATGATATGTCAATGTCGCGTTCACAACTTGTTACTGATGCCCAGTGGCCAAAAATAATCGTATTTATTTAAGTGTTAAGTCCCCCTATTTAGTATTTATAAGCAGTATGCAAGCATTTGATAAATAGTTTATAACACACTTTAATGTGTAAAGACATTTTAAGTGTTTACTTGGCAATGATTATAACTTTTTCCATAAATACTCATGTTAATGCTCTTTTTATCATCTTTAAGGAAAAAAGCAATTGCCACAGAAGCCTCCGCTGTTGGCCATGTCTGACTTTGATGGCAGCGGCAAGTTAAGAAGCAGCCTCATTGTTTATACACATAACAGACAAGTCCTGAAATAGTGAGATATCTCATGCAACTAATGTATTGTAGATTATATGACTTCAGATGTACTGGAAAACCCCCATATTATCTTCAAAGGGAAAATCTAACAGCATTCATATCAATTTTCACATGTATAGACAACTGAAGAATAAAGCAAAGAAGTACAACTACCATCATAGAGCACACTGCCTATATACAGTATATTTAAAGTATATTTACAGTATATTTAGAGTCTTATTTGTCTGAGTCCGTTAAGTCAGTGAGGAGAGACAGAGGGAACAACCCTGCAACATGAATTGACTCTGTTATTGTAAAGTGATGGAGGATTTGGGAGGATGTTGGGTTTCTGGTTTTGTCCTCCAGTGGGAAATTCCAAACCATAAACTGTGCTGATCTTAAGCGTCCAGATCTTAATGTGGAATCACTGTCATCTAATTGAACCCAATTCAGTTTGATCACTTTAAAAACCACGCACATGCAGTAATTCTGAGCTAATCCTGCACACTTTCCAGAAAAACCCCAACAAAAATAATTAACACAAATAGACACAAAATAGAAGCTAATTTGCCAGAGTTTTAACAGCAAACTCTGACTGCGGGGGTTGTGAGATGTTTCCCCAGCTCATTACCAGAATAACTGTACAACAACGCCCAAGAAAAGCATGCATCACGCTAATGAACACACTTAGCCTCATGTGACCGCAGATGTCCACATTCATCATTTCATCAAGGAAAGCACAAACAAATGAGCAATGCTGACTCCCAACTCGCTGAAGATTACCAGTGTGGCCAAGAGCAGTTATCACACAGGAACACTAATTACACTTTATATGTGATTATGCAGCATTACACAAAGAAAGAAAGATTAGAAAGAAAACAAAGAGCGCAGCTGAAACCAGAGGAGCAAATTCACAGTGTAACCTCAGCACTGCATCCTGTGACTTCATATGAGATCACTGCCTCTTAATTATTTCTATATTTAATCCCCTGGGATGTAAAGGTGTGAGAGATTGATGGAGGAGCATTATCTCAAATGTCCTCTGAGAATAAGTGGAATAACTTCTATTTTAACCCTTCTGCAAAGGTCGGAGTTTTACAGAGAAATACATTCCTTAAAAAAAATCTCATCTCAACATCATATTGCTTTGAGAACGCCCTGAAGGCATAATGCTTCTCCAAGCAATGTGATTTATGGTTTCTTCTCAGGGGCAGTTTTTATAGAGATGTAGGAAATAAAAAAACATTTTGGCAAACTCTCCATTTGTACTGCTGACATTTGTTTTCCTGGTAACAATTCAGATTACAGCCCCATTAAAGTGTAATTATTCAGTATATACAGGGTATCCACAAAATACTTAAAAATAATACTTATACAAAATACTGGGTACCCAAGACAAATATGTCAATACAGGGAAGACGATGGCAGGTTAGGGAATAAGGGGGTAACAGTAAAAGTACAGTAAAATTATTACTGGATAATAAGAACGGACAAATGAAGGAAAAGTTATAATAAGGTTGATATTGCAATGAAATGAGCTATGGTAGCATTTATTTTCAAATGTTGACATATTTACAAAAAAAAAACACTTAAGGTAATTACTATGTAAAACATTTTTAAATATGGAATACTTATTATATGAATAATAAGTACATTGCTGTTGTTGCTGGGGAGCAAAACATCAGGCTATGCCTGAAGAAGGGTACAGCTGTAGTTAGAAAATAGTTATGTTTTTAAGATGATGATAAAAATACCAGGGAACAGTAATGTAGTTTTGGGATCCAATGTAGGATCAAAACTGATGTCAGAGAAGGACGTAAACAAGCTTTTATGTCCCGTCATGTCATCAGATCATAAACAATTAAAGGAGCCGAAAACGTTTCTTAAATGTTCATTGGACAAAATGTAATATAAAGAATAGAGGGGAAAGCTATGTATACATTCAATGAATCAATTTTCTTAATGTTTTACCAACTCTTTTTTAAAAGCACGCATGAGTAATGCCAATATAATGGTCGTTATTTTTTAGTGACAGTACGCTACAATCAAGACAAAGCATCGAAAATGTGTGAGAAAGATGCCTTATTACAGTGTTAGTATTTGTTAAATTTATATCTGATACAATGTGTTTTTCTCCTGCCTCTGTAGGTAGTAAGTACTGTCCTGTAAGCCCATGTGGGCTGATCGCCTTTAGGTGTATGACACTTGAATAACAAATTATTAATTAAATCATTCATTCGTTTATTGTAAGTCCTGAGTTTACGGGCTGTTAAATAAAGTGGGCCCCTCTTCACTGTAATTTAAGTGTAGTTACGGGGTATGCAGACTGTAAAATAATGTTGTTACCCCCCTTATTCCTTGCACTTATTCCCTTGTACTTACTGGTAAATACCCAGTAAGTTTTTCATTTACGTATGTATACAATAAATAATGAGTAAGTAATTTGCAGGCTCTAATCTAATCTGCACTATTTACAGCTGCTCGTGATGGAAAAGGATGATTCTGTTTTCTCTCTAGTTAGTTAGATTAGTTGTTCTGTTTGTTGTTGATGCAGTGCAGTTGCCCTGTGCGGACTCAGCATTTTATTCTACTGCTGCCTCTGTGCAGTTATGCTTTGTTTGCCCCCTCGTTGTTTTTTTTTTTTTCATTTCACGGCTGTGTGATTAACTTTCAAGGGCATTTCTGCCCCAATTAATTTCTGTCCCACCACAATGTTGTCTGCAAAACACCTGAATAAAGCATTACTGAACACATAAGGTAAATGTCACACATAGCCTGCATTAGAAAGTATTTTAGTCCCTTCATCTCTGTTTACACCTTCCTGCTAATGGAAAGAAAAAGCAGTTGGCCGCAGCTCCACTGATGATAAAATATATCCCACCTACAGGAGCTCCCACTGAATCACTATACTTAAAAAGGACAAAGAAGACATTTTTTTGTACTCCTGCTGCTTTGAATTATGAACTGCATGTTGCCAACTGTCATTCTCTGTAACAAATGGATGCACAAATGAGCCCCCACATTTTCATAAATATTAATAGGGATTTTCACCCACACACTAATCAGTAGCATATGAAAATAATTGGTTAACAGTCAAGTGTCCCCTAAGTGAGGACGCCCTCTCTTTTTGTAGGTGGTCAAAACTTTTAGGATACAAAAACTGAAAAAGGTTTTTTAAGATTTAGATCGGGCCCTATAGGGGTTTGTACTGTAGACTGATCCATAGGCGTCTATTCAAACACCCTCTCACAACACAGAGGGAACCGAGCGCTGTGCAATGGACCAACACGAAACCTAAAACCCCCTCAATTTATCAAAGTGGCCCCACAAATCAATGTGGATTACTTTGGGAGAAAGCATAGCTCATGTGGCAGTGCATTTCCATTACCACACAACAATATTGGCCTTTTGGGACGCTGGGGTAATTTTGTCTATTGATCAAATCACAGGCAAAGATCAGATAGCCGTGTCTTAGTTTAGGCAATAACTCAAATACGGAGAAAAGGCAAAACCATCATCTCTGTGTGGATAATAGCATGCACACACACACACACACACACACACTCTGCACAAACAGACCCTGATCGCACAATCACATCCCTGTAGAGGTCAGACCATTCACCAGACTCAGGTAACATATTGTCAAATAATAAAGGGATTATCCCTGTAATCCAAATGGTGAACACCTCCTCCGCCACAGCAGTGGGTGTGACCTTGTCTGATGTCAGTGCAGCCGCCACTCTGCAGCGATGAGAAAACTTTTCCAGCTTCAAACCATCTGTGAAATTCAGATAAACCTCGCAATCCAAATATGTACAGTTCAAGCCTCAGAGGGATAGTTTGACATTTAGGGAAATTTGCCAGCGGAGTTAGATGAGAAGATTGACACCACTCTCATATCTGTCTGCTCATTACAAAGCTACAGCCAGCAGCCAGTTAGCTTAGCTTAGCACAAAGACTGGAAACAGGGGGAAACTGGCTTGCATGTCTCTGTCGGAAAGTGATAAAATCCACCTACAAGCACCTCTAAAGCTCACTAATTAACATGTATTAAGCATTTCTTTAATCATTACAAAAACCGACTGTCAATTCGCAGTTTTGGAGGCAGTTATGTGCCGGAAGTTACTGCTCTCAGCAAAGAAATAGTCCAACACGTAAGCCCTGGTAAAAACATGGAATTTATGTTTTTACACTTTGGTTTTGTACAAATGAAACAAATGTGATGTAACGTGTTAATTAGTAAGTTTAGAGGTGCTGGTAGGCAGATTTTATTACCTTCCGACAGAGTCAAGCTAGCTATTTCCCTCTGTTTCCAGTCTTTGTGCTAAGCTAAGCTAAGCTAGCCAGCTGCTGGCGGTAGCTTCATTTTGAATGGACAAATATGAGGGTGGTATCGATCTTCTCATCTAACTCTCTGCCAGAAAGAGAATGAGCGTATTTCCCAAAATGTCGAACTGTTGCTTTAACTTCATAGTTTATAGTGATGAAAGACGGGAGGTGAATGTTTCTTTTTACTTCACATTTTCTTTCTTTGGCCAAACAGATGATATTTCTTACTTTGCAAAACCCTTAAAACATTTTCATTGATCTCCTCTTTTCTTTGTTTCTTAAAAACACAGATTTCCCAGCCTCTCCTGGCCTGTGAAGGAAACTCCAGTGTGAATCACATTAAACCCCACAGTCATTTTGAGTATGCACTACTCAAATATCCTTCACCTTGATATTTCATTCCCTAACACAAACAACACGGACTTAAATCATGCGGGAGCGCCTCCTCACTGCTAAACTTGATTAAAACCGAGGAGGGGTAGCTCTTCTGAAACCTCAGCGCAGCCTTGGATGAAACAACTCGATGCCACATGTGGAGAATCGATGCATTGAGTAGTCATGTTTAAAACCTGCAGCTCTTCATTTACACTCCTCAGACTGAGGCTGAGCACAAAGAAGAAGGTAGCCTTGTCGCTCACTGGAGAGCAAATTTCTAATGGTGTTGCTCAAGAGAAACAGAACAAGAGAGCTACTGGGAATAAAATAAAATAAAAACACTAATGTGGTGTTTGTGTGAGGATATGAACATCAGCTGACCTTGGAAAGTGACACAGTGGGGAGTGTCAGATACACACTGTGAGGAGAGTATGCTAATAATGGGAGTCCTGTCAACACTTCTTACACTCTGCTGTTATTCATCTCACACATTAACACACATTTGCTCCTCTCCACTTTGAAAATCAGTTACATTTAATGAGGAATATTTACGATGGATGTGGCCACAACACGTATTAAAAGGAGCGGAGCATCAACAGGATGTTGCCAGCAGTGAAATACTTTTTGCTTCCTTGTTTTCATCTGCAAATTTAAAAATGTAGGGCAGGATGTTTGAGGATGTTTTTCCAGAGGCTGAAGAAGGCCTGTCATGTCTCCTGGGTCAGTGTTATGGAAACTGATGTGTTAAAATGTTCATGAACTCGTAAGTGTGTGTGTGTGTGTGCATGCGTGTGTGTGTGTGTGTGTGTGTGTGTGTGTAGCATGACAAGGTATGACAATCTCATGTCAGGATGTAAAGGCTGAACGGGGGAAACATCATCCATATGGACATGTGCTAGAGCTAGACAAAGACAAGTACTGTGTTCAGTTTATCACAAGGTAAAGATCATACAAAGCAGAGCTTGTTGCCACATAAGACAAGTGGTTGGTCCAGCCTGTCAATCAGTGTCACTTTTTTAATTATTTCTTCTATTGCCAAAACACGCTGTATGACTTTTATATTCCTAGAAATATGGTAAGAGGGAAAAAAAGAAGGATTCAACGTGACTGACACAAACATTTGCAAACACAGCAGATCAGTACCGCCAACACAAAAACCTGTGAGACACATAGAGCACGTATAAACACACAATGCAGTGACAATAAGATAAGAGCTATGGTGTTTATCTGCTGGGACTGAACAGAGCTCTGAGTGTTGCTCCAGAGCAGAGACGCACAATTGCTCCTGCCACAAGTTTTGTTGTGTAATTTGTCCTGTTGGAGGAAGTGGGAACACCACTGCAGGGCTGCACGGACAGAAGTAACATAACTCATGTACAACTTTTTAATCCCCTCCCATATTGTTTATGAACAAGCACCAATCAGGTACGGGCAGGTGAGATACGCAAACTCCAAGCTCTTATGCCACATTCACGTCACGTTAGCAAAATGGCTGCAAAGCCACCATCACTGGCTGTTACCTCCAAATAAAATCTAATCACTATTAACACTAACGCAATCAATTCATCTAATTCAAAAGGAACTGTGCAGTTTGTTTCTCTTGTTAACAAACTGCTGCTATACATACGTAACACAGCAAAAGTTACAAATCAAGGCTATTTAAATGGTGTGACTACAAGCCATCTTGGTATAATGCATGAACGCTTCCAAGTTGGAATAATGGGAAGTTTTCCTGTCATTCAAATCCTGCTGATACTGGATGAATGCAGCATTATTCTATTAATCTAAATACTAAATGCTGGATGTTTGGATGAAAAAATACTGCATCTATACTTTTGTACTGATTTTACGCAGATGTAACGTAACAGATTCACAGCGAGCCCACACACGTTTACCTTTTCATCCACCTTATAGGTACACATTTAACCCAGTTCAGCCTGAATAAAAGGACACAGGCGCTAAAGTCAGCTCATTGATTGAAGGGCCGGGGCGGTGCAACACTGCAGAGACCGGGGTTCAATCCACAGCAGGGGAGCTTCCAGTCTCATCAAACACAATTACTCCTGTTCACCGGTGAAGGATCGAGTCTTTGTTGCAGCGCTAGTGACTGGTTCTGGTTGGTCGGCCTTCCACACTGCCTGCTTCTGTCTGCACCCTCCACAAGAGAAGAGTGGTGGGAGTTTGCAGCAACAAGGACTGCAGTGCAGACAGAGGTGATCACTCATAACTGGGAAGCAAAGATTACAATGCAAAAAAAGGCAACATGCTAATTTTCTCACTGATGCCTTACTATTATATGATTGTTTAAAGGTACATTTTGCAGGAATGGTACTGCACTGCTCCTGTGTAGGTCACTGCAATAGCAACATGCTTTTATACTCAAAGGTTCAACTCTGCTCTGCCTTTTTCTGACACTGTGACATTTTGATCAGATCCTCGCTTGTCATGGTTCAAAGGACTGCTGGCCTGCCATGTTTGAAGCCCACAGGTTCTCTGTTGTTTTTATAACTCCAGCTGTTCAAAGACACGGGCTGCGTCATCCCCACATATACAGACCCGTCTAACATGCTCTGAGGTCTCCTTTCATGTGTTCTGATCAACCCACTCCCTCAGCACAACGTTGATGTTGGACGATTCTGCAAAACCCCAGATGAGCAACATTTGTGATGTAACATTTTTATCTAATTATTCCCATATCATCTGCTAATGACAACTTCAGTATAGTTACGTCAGTGGTTCTCAAACTTGTTCCGTCACGCTCCACTTTGGAAGTTGAAAACAATTCATGCCCCTGATGTAAACTGATTTAAATCTTATCAACCATTAACAAATTGGACTTTTTTTTTTATTGAAATAACAATATCAAAAACACGGCCTTCATGTATCATGTAGACACAAATCTCACATGCTGACTCGATCATATTTTATTTTTTATTTTAGTTTGTTCAATGAGCATCTTTTTCTTGTCTTGCCTGTCAAAACATCATCAGTTCATCTTGTTACCTGAATACTGATAGCCCTGCCAGCATTACAGAAATCTTGTTTGGATACTGTTCCTGCATGAATAAGATCCATTCAACAATTTAGATCGACTTTTTTTTCCTACCCCAGTCATGTGCCCGTCCCCCAGTTTGAGAACCCCTGAGTTACCGTTAGTATGGAGGCCCTGAGAGCTCAACACATGAAGAAAACACCAATTTGACAACACATTCGCAGCATTTAGAAAAAAAAGAAAAACGCTGCAAAGTGAGAAAACACAACCAATACAGAAATTCTGCAAATTGGACATAACACATTAGAAATGAATTACATTAACACTAAAAAGGGATAAAAAAAAACACAGAATAAACTCCCGTTGTTTTGTAATCCAAATGTGTTCTGTGCACCTTGCAGTGTTTCTGTTTTTGGTTGTGTTTTCTCACTTTGAAGCATTTTCTTTCCTAAATGCTGCACATTGGTTGTTAAATTGGTGAAGATGTTTTCTTCATTTGCATATGTTTTCTTAAGTTGCAGTGTGTTGAGCTCTCAGGGCCACCGTAGATCAGAGAAAGATTGTTGTCCAGGTTAAATATCTATCTATCTATCTATCTATCTATCTATCTATCTATCTATCTATCTATCTATCTATCTAAAACATCAATTACTGGTCGAAGAGAGATTAACAGTAGTATCACTACTGCAGTGGCACTCAACAGTGACTTTGGATGTAAGTCAAAGCACTGCAGAATCATCCAATGTGAACATTAGTCCTGTCTCACTTCGATCAAAATGTCCTTCAGTTTGATCAGGTTGCTGGGGGCAACCAACAAGTCCCTCCGTGATGACAACGGTAAACACTGTAAGCTGTATAGGAGGAACATGAGCAGAAAGAGACAAGATACAAGTCTGAGAAACTGAGAAACAAAGTGAGTCATAGAAAAAAAAAAGAACAGCTCCAGAGATGGTACAGAATACAGACATGGCCTCACACTTATTAACCTGTCCTGTCTAAACTGCTGCCCAGGATCTGCAGAAAGTACAGGAGAAGCCTGTGAGCTGATCAGATTGCTCCATGCGCGCAAGCACACGTATAAACTAGAGTTGTCAAAACACTGTTTTTGTCCTCCAGTGCCAGCTAATGAGAGGGATTCGGAGGCATGAGACACGGCCAGACTCATTACTCCACAGAACCGCAGCTGTAATTGACTTCAACCAAAACATTTCACTCTCCCTCCTCGTTCTGCTAATAGAAGTCACTCTTCTGTGAACCCTTTGTTGTTCCTTTGCTTTCATACTTCTTGTTCTCTCTCTCTCTCTCTCTCACAGCCTGTCTGTCATTTCACCCATGACAGGCGGACGCTCGACGCTCTGATCTTCATGTGCTACAAGCTCTCTCTCTCTTTCTTCCACTTGCTTCTTCTTCCCCTTAAAGCTCATTTCAGCAGGCAACACACAGAGAGAGAGAGAGAGAGAGAGAGAGAGAGAGAGACAAACCCCCCACCCCCTCCACCCCCATTCCCTCACCTCCCTCAAATGACGCGGACTGGCAACAAGCCATAGTAACTGTCTCTGGCTGCCATAGTAACCAACCTTGATGAGGTCCTAATCAAAGTCGACATTGAATAACAATACTGCTTCTGTTTTCACTGTTAGAGATCGCTTGTCATCGTATCAAGATGCTTCTATTTGCATCCTGGATCGAAAGCTTTGTTTTCTAGGAGGTCAGCAGTGTGTTGTGGTTTTCCTGCGGTGAGGAAATCATGAAATGATTTTTATGGAGCTGGTGGTGCACGCAGTGTCATAATGCAACAAGTGATTTTCTAGGTGTTAGCCCCCTGTCTGTCTTTTTTACGGCTGCTGATTGTCGTCGACTAAAAATGCTCTGTTAGGTGACTGCTACCGTCAGTGACTGTAAACGTTTCAAGCTCTTTGCTGAAAAAGCTTATTTTAATTCCATGACGCCTTCTGAAATATCTTAATATCTTGCAAGCTGAAAAACATGTCCACTTTTCAACTTCCTTTATGACAGCTATATATAATAATAAAGTCACACTAAAGAAGAAAAACATTAATTCTGTTTGACAAATAATTTCACATCTCTTCTAAAACAATGTTTTTATCAGCTGACATTTTAAAGGATTTATTACCAAAGTTTGCACATCAGCACTCTTTATGTGGACTTTATGTGCTTATTATGAAACATATACTTTTTTTTCTACTCAGACAAGACCGCACACTTATGCATGCACTGATGCACTGTTATACATCAACACCCTACGGGCTGCAACTAACGATTATTGTCATTATCACTGATCTGCTGATTATATTCTTAATTAATCGTTTAATGTACAAAATGTAAAAACAACTGTGAAAAAATGCCCATCACAATTTCTCAGAGCCCGAGATGGCGTCTTCAAATTGCTTGTTTTGTCTGACAAACAGTTCAAAACCCAAAGATACTCAGTTTACAATGATGTAAAGCAGAGAAGAGCAGCAAATCATCACAACGGAGGAGCGGGAACTAGAGAATACCAGAAACTAGATGCTGATTGATTCTCTGTCGATCTGCCACACACACACACACACACACACATGCACACACATCCATGCAGAGGGCTCCCTGGCTTTGGTCCTTCCTTACTAAGCACAGTTGGGGGGTATTGATCAGTGCAAAATAAAAAAATAAAAAAAGCTTATATACAGCATATTTTCAGGTTTTGCTGCTGCAGTGCTGTGGCAGTGATGGAGACCTGCGCTGAATAAGGAGTCAATAAAGTAGAAACTGTTTGCTGATGTGGCTTTTATAAAGATAAAATACAAATATAAAGTAAATATACTGCTGGGAAACCTTGGGTCCTGCCATTCATGTGGATGTTACTTTGACATGTACCACCTACCTAAACATTGTCGCAGACCAAGTACCCCCCTTCATGGAAATGGTATTCCCTAATGGCAGTGGCCTCTTTCAGCAGGATGATGCACCCTGCCACACTGCAAAAATGGTTCAGGAATGGTTTGAGGAACACGACAACGAATTCAAGGTGTTGACTTGGCCTCCAAATTCCCCAGATCTCAATCCAATCAAGCATCTGTGGGACGTGCTTGACAAACAAGTCCGATCCATGGAGGCCCCACCTCACAACTTACAGGACTTAAAGGATCTGCTGCTAACGTCTTGGTGCCAGATACCACAGCACACCTTCAGAGGTCTAGTGGAGTCCATGCCTCGACGGGTCAGGGCTGTTTTGGCGGCAAAAGGGGGACCCACACAATATTAGGCAGGTGGTCATAATGTTATGGCTGATGGGGTGTATATATAATGTTTTAGGCTGATAGGATCCTTCATTTTGCCCTCTAAGGTTGTCAGAGAGGAACAAACAAAAAATAAACACATTTCAGGTTTCTATGACAGACATGCACGCTCCTGAAATCTAAAGGTGAAATCCCAGAGGCGCTCACACTCCTAGAGCCACAGCTGAAACATGGATCCTACAGAGACGTAACCTCCAGGGACAGAAACAGGCAGCAGGTCGGATCAAAAAGAGTGTCGATTACGAGAGGGTGGGTGAGGGGATGAGGCATGCTAACCAAGCTGAAGCGATGCCAAAAGAAACACTCTGAGCTGGAGAGGAAGAGGAGGGAGCTGAAATATCAGGTTGGCCTCCTTCGTGCTGAGCAAACACCCACAGAACCCCCCCATCATCCCCATCATCCCCTGCAGCATGGGATTGAAATCAGCAGCAATGTCCCTCTTACTTTCTACTCCTCTCCTTTTATTTTATATAAATCCCTTCCTCTTGTTTCTTCAAGCATATCTTTCAAAACCCAAACAGTGAAAAAAAAAAAGAATAAAAAAATCAACTTGTGAATTCAGAGAGAAAAAACAACTCCCACAATCCCCTCTAGCCTCAGGACAGTTTGAAGTAAATGAGTGTTTAGTAGTGTTCCCTTTAGCAAGAAATAGCGATGAAAAAATGATTTTTCTCTCCCACAAATCTGCAGCGTCATTCCAACGCACCACAGCAAAGACAACAGACACAGAAAGGTGCAAAACGTGGTCAGGGCTATGGATGCATTTTCTTAATTTGAAAAGACAGTAATGTGATCACTGTTGATTATGATTATTAAGGAAAAACTACATTCGAGGCATGTGTCAACAGAGAGACTCAGCCAGAGCAGCAGAGGTGAAGTTAAGAAGCAGGGCGATGTTTTTACAGTTGAACTCAGCTGTGCAGATAATAAGATCCCCTCCTGTCTTTTCTGGAGCCTTTTGCTCTTGTTAAACTCTCACTGAGGCTCCTCTAAGAGGCAGACGTGTTAGACTGTCAGATCAGTCAGTCCTGTACTTTGTTCTCTTCTTCTCCATCGTCTTTTTTTCTCTCACACATGGAGGGACGTGCATACACACACACACACACACACACAGACACACACACACACAAAGTCCTTGGAAAACGTCCAGAGAGGAACAGTTTGGCCTGCCTCTCTGTTGCCAGTCCCATCTGTATTGATGAGACAACAGGAACAGCAGGAAACCACAAGGAAATGCATCATTCAGGCTATTATCAATGAGAAATGACTTTAAGATTATGCTGCTGGACTCTGCGAGGAGACAATGGCGACTACATTATAGGTGACAAATCTGATCGCTGCTAGACGAGATGAATGGTTGTGTGTATGTGTGTGTGTAGGTGTGTGATCTCGTGACCTTTTGTACACCATCAGCTTCTGTTAAAGGTTTGACCTCCGACCTGGAGAATTTATCCTCAAGGCTCATTTATCCAAACAGACAGATTTCCTCCTCGTTATCCATTTCCACCAGGAAATTGTATAAAGTGTATTTTTCCTTCTACTGTGGTGTTCTCGCTGTATTTCAGATGATGTAGAGAGCCGAAGTTTCGCCTCCAGGCTGGTGGCCGTTCCACCAGCTTCTCTAATTCAATGAAATGTCTCATTAAGGGTTTTTTCATCCGACTTCCTGAAAAAGCGACGCGCATTCCTGATGTTTGTATGGCCTCAGTGGTTTATACGATCTAGGTTGTATGGCATGGTGTCTGACGTCAGTGTTTATACCTGTTCCAAATGGCCACAATGGAAGGTAAAAGGAGCAGGCTGCTCTCACAAAGTGCGTTTTGTTTCTCCCTCCATCTCCTTAATATCCACCATCGCTCTCTTTTCAACCTTTTGATTCCAACTGTAATCTCTGCTGTCTAAAACCATTTGTCTCTCCCTGTCCTGCTATTGTTACGACTATGTAGGAAGATTAACAACTCCATTCTCACAGCTACAGCCACGCAGAGTCTGTAAAAATGGTGACGTTTAACGGTTTTTAGTTTAATAGAAGTTTTTTCTTATTGAAGGCCTTAAAAACAAAACACAATCTTTTTGAAAGAATTCGCCATCCCTGTCCAGACAGCGACACACTGTTGAGCAATTTGTGTTTTAACATATGTCAGTATGATTTTGAAATAAGTATTTTTTCCTTTTGGAAGAGTTCCAGCTTCACTTCGGCTCTCGATTTCAAAATGTTTTTCTTTTTGTGCTCGGACCAAAAGTTACATTCTTGTAATGTTGAAAAAGCAAACAGTGTTTATGTAAGAGCTAAAACGCCTCTCAGATTTGTCCGTAGGCTCTTGATTTATCTTTCTTACCGCCTGATTAACCTCAGCTTTCGGCGCAGTGGTTGGCTACTTTCTGAGGGAGTGGGAGACAAACAGAGAGTGAGATGAAAGAAAAAATATGAAATAAATGTTGCATGCTCTCTCTTCTCCCCCTGCTTTCTGTTACAGAGGTGTATCTGCAGCCTGATTTGTGTCTCAATAAACTCTAATAACCACCTTGTTGCTCAGCTGCGGTCTGCATTCAAACAGATAAAGGAGGAGCAGGTATATGACCGACCTTTACGTCTACTGCAGCTCCATATAGACAAATACACACAAGCACACATCCTCCCGACCTGCCCTCCCACATGTGTACACACATAAAAGCACCATCCAACACAACACAGTTGCTAATCATAGAACAAAGGGAGGCTTCAGTCAGCAGGCTTTCCCATTGATCGGCCATAGAAAGCAGCAGGGTGGGACGACAGTCAGCTTTGTTAAACCAGGAAGAAGATACAGCTCAATGGCAGGTAGAGGACAGAAGTCAAACACATCAACAAAGCTCTAACTGTCTGTGTCTGTGAGCGCTGATATCAGACCTTCACACTGATGATGGCCTGTTGCAGCACGCCACTGAAAAGCGCTTTATTTTTTCATAAAAACATCTTCACTCAGGTCAAAGCCAGGAGGAGGAAACTCTCCATTCAGTCCAAATAAAAGAGTCTGCTCCATAAAGCTTCTCTTTCCTGTTGGATTTGACATGAACACAATAGCAGAATAAATGTAAGCACAGGTGTCGTACAGTTACAGCACCCGTGAGTGTTTTTTTCTCGATGCAACACCCTCATCTTATAAACCAACAACAGAATAACTAAATCTCATGACAGACATTTGCTTCTGGTCATCTTCTGTTTCCCTCTGCTCTGGTTTCCCTCCCTCCCTCCCTCCCTGTGAGCTCAGTTCAACCCTGTTGGCCTTTTCTATTCAACAGTCTGCAGGCAGACCTCCTGGCGGCCGGGTCGAGGCTGTTTGTAAAGCAGTGCAGCATCAAGCATTCTGTCAGACACGTCCCGGGCTGCGGG
Source organism: Macquaria ambigua (assembly GCA_008360985.2). NCBI lineage: Eukaryota > Metazoa > Chordata > Actinopteri > Centrarchiformes > Percichthyidae > Macquaria > Macquaria ambigua. The sequence continues at coordinate 47,359 of VMKM01000057.1, read as the reverse complement.
TCAGACTAACACACAGGCATACTACACAGCAAGAGCAGGCAGAGGAAAGAAAAGGAGGATTTATGAGAGAGATCTGTGATGTGTGCACATACAAATATAGTATATCATGCATTCAAAACATAAAACTAATTTCCCCAAACACATGACCTCCGTCTCTCTCTCTCTCTCTTTCTCTTCTCCTCTCCGTCCTCCCAAATGTATTTGCAGGGTCAGTTCAGGTCTGACAACGTCCAGAAAAAAAAAAAAAAAAACCTGCAGCTTTCATCGCTTCATCAACCAGCTTCACTCTTCAAAGATCGACATGATGCATAATGGAGGCTGTTTGTGTTTGATGTGTGTGCATTTCGGGTGTGTGTGTGCACGCATGAAAGTGCCTGTGAATACAAAAGGGGCGGGTACGCAGAGGTGTAATGTGTGTGCACACATGTGCGAGCACAGATATGTATTTGATCATCCTGCGGTATTTAATGATCCTCTCCAGATATGTTTTAAGACATATAAAAATACTCTGCTTGGAATAATAATTTGTGTCTGATATGGTTTTTCCACAAAAAAAAAGATATAAGTAAAATATTCTTTTACATCCACTCCATCTCCCTCATTGAAAAATCCAGAATCTATGAATATGAAAGTGTAACTGCTGGACACAAGATGTCTCCTACTTCACTGAAAGGTCCAGGTTCTCAGTGTTTGTGCACTGGAGGTTTTAATCATTATATGTGTGTCAGTTGTATACTGGACCACGATTGGCTTCCAAACTAGTTGTGATGTACATACACGCGTTAAAAGGTGAGCACAGAGAAACTTTCCTCCTTCAGCAGATGAGCAGCCTTCTAGTGTCAAACTGCACTTACATCATTCTGCACAGAGAAGGTCAAACAGCCAAGATAAGCAACAATAAGCTAAACATTTTTGAGTGGAGGGGGATTTATTGATTATTTCTAAAGGTCATCTTTTCCCTTTGCATTTCTCTGATGACTGCTGTGTCAACCAGGCGTCGTTCAATGCCTGTTTTTCATGATTCTTTTCTTCATTAGGTAATATGTAGCGAAGAGAGGGGGGGGGAAGAGGGGACGGCATGTAACAAAGAGAATCTTTTAACATGGCGCACACGGAAGAACCTCAGATCATCCTGTTCCCGGTGTTGAACACGGATCATGAAACAACACGAATATCTCAGAGTACAAGTGGATGGAGGAACGAGATGAGCAAGAAAGTCTCCAGCAAAGCACACAGAGATAGGGAATTAAGTGATGTTGACAACTTGAAATATTAGAGCCTCTATCAAACACTGTGTACTGAGTGTGTTTGTGTGTGTGTGTGCATGTGTGCATGTTGAAGCAAGGACAAACTGTTCCCTCCACCATTATGGTGCTCACTGGGAGCACTGGAGTGGGGGCAGGATGTACTGGAGGGTCCTCAGAGTAATGAGTAGCAGCAAGCTGAGTGCCTACTTACTTATTATGGAAAAGGTGCAGCCAGAAAGTGAATTACAACTGTTCAGCGACACCTCAGGATGCACCGAGCGCTAAAACTACATGACATCATCACACCGCATGCCTGCTTTAAACACTGCGAGTGAGGTCACTGCAGAGATGTTAGAAAACCACCAACAGGTCAAGTAAAAGAACAAAAGCAAACACCAGTCTGATGATTGATGGAATCCATCTAATTAGTTGATCAATATGGAGATTTAAGACAGGCCGGTCCAACAGTGAGTGGTCTGGTCTGAGAGCATGTGTGCTGACCACACTGTCCATTTAATCTACGACTGACAGGATGAGTAAAGAGGCTGAGGAGACACGTCCTCGATTGACAGCTGGGAATAATAAATGGCTGCATCACAAAACAGCAAACAGCCCAGTGGAGCATCGTATGAGTCCCAGAATAATGTCTTTGTCACGCTGTTTGCAACTGGATGGTCATCAAATCACAAGATACTACGGCTGCTGGACAAACTCATGATGCCGTTACGTAACGCAGAGTTGTAACTTAAATATCGCATCACAAATACGAGCTTTCTTCATCGCTGGGTGTCGTTAAAGAGGAGGATTTCCTCTGAGCTTCTTCTACAACCTGGTATCTGACCATGCAGGTTGTTTGGGTTTTATTTGTCCAGGTTTTGAGATATCTACTGAAGAAATAGTAACATAAAAACTCCTGACAATGTCCTTACTAACCAGGGCGTTAGGCAAGACGTGTTGCTTTTGACTTTTTTTAATGTCACATTTCAATGCTGTGAGTGCCACAAACTATTCCATTCTAATGTAATGGGCAAATAAAACCCAAAGTATCTACATGGCTAGATATCACTAGAAGTTCAGGAAGTGACAATTTTGATCCTTTATCAAAACTGATCCTTCCCTGCACCCTGATCAATATTTCATACAGGTCTGAATCTGATCCCTATCATAAATTTTGATATAAAACCGTGCTCAATTATAAATGCAGAAGCCTTTTATACACACACTGTACAATAAAACAATAAAAATCATGTATTTGTTTTTGATTATGGCATCTATTTTAATCATCATGTGCTAAAATAAAAAGTGCAGCACCTGTGAGTAAATGATTGTATTTATTCACATTTCAAAATGTTTTCGTTAGCCAGCTCTCTGCATCACAACCCACTGACTCATTAAGTTTTACAAGATGACAGTAAAACGTTCCCAATTACTGAGCAGGAAATAAACTCCAAAGAAAGTCAAAGCAAAGCTCCACGAGAGACACCAAAGGGACACAAATTGAAAAAAATGGAAGTAGAAATCAATGTGTATCTAAACTCAATAATGCACTGATTCACAGGTGTTGGCTATTCATGCACTACATTATATTATTAGGAGTTTCACTGGACCTGAAACTATGACTCATATACATATTTTTGTAAAATCGTACAAAAAGCTTCCAAAAGGCTTCACGCTCGTTGACACTGGGGTGGAAGTACTGGCGTTCACTTTGAATGTAACGTTCACACTTCTCTGCTCTGTTCACTCTGATGTTATGAGTCACGTCTGACACCAAATGCACAACATTTTTTATGAATAGTGCCTCAGTATTCCTGACAACAACCACATCTGTATTTACTTCATTCAAATTCAACACATAGAAAGTCTGTCCATCAAAATGATAATGATGTTCAACCAACACTGCAGACTGCACTTTCAAATATGAGCGTATACGTGTGTGTGTGTGTGTGTGTGTGTGTGTGTGTGTTTGTGTCTTAAGACCTGTTGCCAGGATACTACCTAAGCCTAATAAGCCAGTTAATTAATGATGATTCACACTCACTTGCTGCAGAAAAGCAGAAACAGCAGAACCCAGCAACTAAACTCCCTCTTTGTCTTCGTCTCTTACTAGAACTACTGCTCTCTATTCCTCACTAAGACCACTCAAGAAAAAAGGTGCATATGCAAACATGCAATATGGCAAAACAACCAGATTAGAAAGGCCCAAAATGTCCACTGTCCACTTAAATGATTTCCTATAAGAGGCCTAGTAGCACTTCACTTTATAGAGGCAAACTGTTGCCATCTGCTTTCCAGTCTCAAAACAGCACAAAACTTGACAGGTTTGATGAGAAAATCTGCCTCTGTTTTTGTATTTAGAGTCAAGCTTCAAGACAGAAATGCCAAAACAATAGCCATGCTAGCAGCTCCGTGAAGCTGTACTCAGCCACAGCTAGTGCTTTGAGCAAATGCTAACGTCAGCATGCTAACATGCTCACAACGACAATGCTAACATGCTGATGTTCAGCAGGTTTACTGTAAAATTATGTTAACCATCTTAGTTTAGCGCGTTAGCATGCTAATATTTGTTAATCAGCGCTAAACACAAGCATGCAGCTGAGGCTGATGGGAATGTTTTTAGTTTTGCGGGTGTTTTATGAAAAAACAAAAATAAACATCATCTGAGAACAATGAACGTACAAAACTTTGTGTCAATTCACTCAGCAGATGTTGAGATATTTCACAGGATAAATGAAATCTTTGACCTACTGATGGTGATAAATAAAAAATCTAAACTCTGTAGTGTTCATCCTCTGGGGAACAGGAATTTTTGTACAAAGTGTCGAGGTAATTCATCCAATAGTTGTTGAAATATTTTGGTCTGGAACAAAGTAAAGACCCGACCAACCTACAGACCGACATCGCCATCCCTTGAGCCATGCTGTTAGCGTAGCTAAAAATCAAGCTGTTGCCAACTTTACTCCAACGTGGACCTTTGACCTCCTTCCACACACACACAAACACACACACACACACACACACACACACACACACACACACACACAGACACACACACAAAGACAATGAGCCTCCCAATATGTCCCCACAACACAACAACCCCCTACAAAACACTTTGGAGCCTGCTATTCAAACACACACAAATGCGCATTCGGGCAGATTACTGCAGAATTTGCTGACGGTTGGTGCTTGAAATGCTGCCTCACAACAAACACCAAGAATACCGTCTTAAGCTGTCTTTGTTATGGCACAGTCTGTAGATTTGGGATGTTGGAGTGTTACTTTTAGAGAGGCTTTAAAATCCACATTCATCTTCTACCACACAACCAGGAGAGCGGGGGAGGAAAAAAAGAGAAGTAAATCCTTCTCTGGAGGAAAGGAGAGGAAAGAAAATGTCATAGTGATACAGAGAAAAGGAGAAAAGGAGATAGAAAACATCAAAATGTAATGTGAATTAGTAAATGATGCCTGCTATAACTCCTCCTGATGGATTTACATACTCACATATTTGCGTCTTTATTCTCTGTGGCAGGAAATGAGAGGCGTTTTGTGTATTCGTGTATGTGTGTTTGGACACTTGGATCAGATCTGAGTTTTAATTCGTGGAGATGTGAGGTGAACGTTAATTTGTTCTGCATGTCAGCTGCTGACAGCTGCAGCGGCCCTTTGGCTCACTCGGCCACGTCGCCTCATTTATTAGCCAAAGACCCGGCGGGGCGGCGGGGCGGCATGACTCGCCGCCAACAGGTAAACCTGCTGGTAATCTGGCAATGAACGGAGCCGAGTAGAGGCGGACTGTGTGCCTATACAGGCCTTGTGCAGCCTGCAGCCTCAGAGTCTGCACCGCTCACTGTTTAGAGCTCTGCGTCATCTTTTGTCACCAAAATGACATCTCCAGGAAGTGACTGCGGCTGGCTGCTTGTCTGCCGAGCTAAAGAGTTACAGCAGGGGTGTGGGATGATTACAGGCCTAGGGTTGGGTGCGAGAAAGAGCAGGATAATTGTAGAATTAGTCTCTGTTGGCCAGACAATTGTGTGTGTGCATGTGTGCGTGTAATATTGTGCTGTCAAACACACAACTCTTTGAACATCAAAGCTGAAAAAAAAAATGTTTTTGTCCAGAGTGTGGAAAATCAGGATGAGGGAGACAGAGCCATTGATATGCACAACACTGAGGTGGGATATGTTTGTGTGTATGTTCCTGAGCGTTTGTGTGTGTGTGTGTGTGGGGGGGCTAACTACGTTTACATGCTCAGAGAATCACAATATCAAGAAGCGGATCGGTTTAAGGACACTGGTCTGCGAGATATCAGAGGTTCCTGTAAACAATTTAACCAAAATAAGATCCCAACTTGAACGTGGATAAACTGCACTAAAGCATTTGTAACAGATATTCAGGATAACGGCCTCCTTTCTTTGGCCCACCACCATGAGGACTATTAATTGCTTACACACTCACACACAGAGCCAGAGAGAGAGAAACACTTTCCTTCTCTAAAATTAGGAATAGATTAGCTCTAGAGTCTTAAAGCTATACAAGGCAAGCTTTTGTGTACAAATGCACTTGACTTATGAGACTAAATCACAGAAAATCCCACCTAATTGAGACGCTGTTGATTTGTCTTATTTACACAAACAGAATTCTTGATAGCGAAGGACACCGAAAACTATGTACATTTTCCTGCCACCATGTTTTACATAAAAGCCTTGATTGTTCATTCTGTGAAGATTTTAAACGTGTTTAACTGTGTTTTCAGGAGTTTGGAGCTCTCAGTTTTACAAAGAGTGACTTCTGCCGTCTGATTGCTTGAGGGCAAAACACTTCCATCACCAGAGTCTCCAGATCTCACTCGCGTTATCTGGGTTTTGGCACCCCTGTGGTGCTGTGGTGCAAGCTATTTGTTTTCAGCACCTGACTCAAGTTACAGCTAACAAAAAAAGTAAAACATATTGTGTCATGAAACAACATCAGCTTAGAGTTTTATGTGAAGCCGAATTTAACCAAAAGTCAATGTGATCGATCTCTTGTGTTTACAGTTATGTTCAGGTACCAGTAGCTGTTCTCCCTGAAGATAAAAGACTGTTTGTTTTGTGATTTAGGTGATTTAGGTCAGATTGAAGATGAAGTCCATTTCGTGGTTTTTTGTTCGTTATATGAACATTTAAGGGTCACGTTTTTTAGTAAAATGTCCTTCATCTCTGATGAGTTTCTTCTGGATGGATGATTATAATAAAACCTTCTTCTTTTGTGGCTGTTTTTGCTCTTTGTTTGCACAGTAACATTATAAGAAGTAATTTACCCTTGCAGCTGTATTATTGGTAACAAATTGTGCACAGTTGACGTTTCCCTGCAGTCTGCGTGTCAGGGCACAAAGATGCATCAGGTTTCGGTGCACAAAGATAAGAGATAAGAAAAGATCTTGGGCCTGTTTGTCCAATCAGCTTGAAGGCACTGATCAAGAATGTGCATTGACCTTTGCTCTCTGACCCCTGTGGTTACTTACTATTCCCCTGTAACTATACACTCCCACACACACAGGCACTAACACATGTCCTCTCTCTCTCTCTCTCTCTCTCTCTCTCACACACACACACACACACACACACACACACATATACAGATGGCCCTTGTGCCACAAACCTCCCCTCACCCCTGCACTCTGCCCCACTGCCTCTATAATTAATGGACCAGCCCTGCCCAGGGTCTCTGGCAGGAAATCAGGGAAGTGTGCATTCATAAATATTTACAGAAACCACCATGAAATTTTCACATGAAGAAAAACACAACATCTCAAAGACATATCCCACAGAGGAAGGAGCACTGTATAGTATTTAAAATATCCTCTGTGTGTGTGTGTGTGTGTGTGTCTGTGTGTGTGTGTGTGTGTTGGGGGGGGGGGGGGGCTGTATTGACATTTTCTGGTCCCCTATGCTACTAGTCAATTAGCCCGTGAGACAAATGTAGTGACAGGTGACAAAGATTCCTATTTTATGGATGTTATATAAAAGAAAAGTAAATAATATTCATATGCCCATGCTGTTAGTGTCTCAGCAGTATCATGCTTTTAGGATGAGGCTACTACACCGTTTTTCTTTTTCGTTAGGAGATGAAAACTTGCATCATGCCATCAAATACAAGCAGCATTGTAATTATTGTTGTACTCACAGAGAAACCTGCCCAGAAGGGACACGAGTGCCGGACTCTGGGTGATGTGGTGAGAGCCAGAGCCGCGAAGCTGACGGCCAGGATGAGACTCCCCAGGACCATCTGAGAGACTCCCAGAGCCAGCATGATCCTCGTCCGGGTCCGGTACTCCCTTAGACGGGACAGGCTGCGGGACAGCGACGCCGGGCTCAGGGACCCCGGGCCGCCGATGCCGCTGCTGCCGCCGCGGGGCAGCGCGTTCACCGGCATTGTCACTGAAGGGTACGACCGACCGGATGAGCGACAAATACAGGAGGACCAATAAAGGACAATAACATCCACAAGCAGCAGAGTCGCTGTGTTTCAGCCTGCAGTGTGCTGGTAAACGGCGTAACTCGAGGTCAGTGTCCGATGTGGAGGATTTCCATCAATTAAGATGCTCGGAGGAGAAAGGTGAGAAAAGAGCGCACTGGACGAGGCACCAGATGTTTACCATAACACACAGAAAGTAGGAATATTTTCAAGTCGAAATACACAAAATAAAGCGCTTGAGTTCTCGGCGACTGCTCCGGCAAAGATCCCATTCCTCAAAAGTCAAAAACGCAAAAAGGTCCAAACAAAAAAAAAAAAAAAAACGCATCATCCCGCTGTCAACCAGCCTTGCACCATTGTCATGCTGTCATGCTCGCCCCTGCAGCCTCTCCAACAACTCAAAAGCGAGAGATGAAGCCTGGATAAGACGCGTGTAAAAAAAGAAGCCTGCACTCCCTGAAGATTAAACGTCTAAATGGTTGGAAAAATACGCTAAATGTTTCGGGTTGCTGATGTCTGAATATCCGCAGCGTTTGTTGTCCGTGTGAGGCAGCAGCCGTGGTTTTCACACACGACAGCAAATCCAACAGCCAGGACAGGAGATGCACACTGCGTATTGGAGATGTGCCACTCCGCGCGTCTACATGGCGGTCTGTTTTACTACGATAGTGAAGGAGGGGAGGTGGACTCTCTACTATCAGGCAGCAACGTCCAAAAAAAAAGAAAAAGAAAACCTGCGCGTGATTTGTTCCCTCTGCTGGTGATGTAGTGGTGGATGAAAACGTGGTAGGATCGGATCATCATATTAGCCTACAGAGAAATTAGGTTTTTTTTTTTTTTTTTAGGAAAGAGCGCACATTTCGGGTGTGTTTTGTGCTGCACGAAGAGGATACAGTCTGAGTCTTCTTACATTTTCAGCATGTAGTCAGGGTTCATGGGGAAATCAACTCAGGAGATTTTAGTTTTAAGTTCAGGTGGGTTTAGCTTTTATAAAACAAAGTGAGTGTAGGTGACGCAGCAGCCACTGCATTGTCATTGAACATTGGCTCAGTATCATCTATAGGTATATAAAGGTCCTGGCAGGTAGTAAATGCGACACTCCTGGTGAGGATTTAGCCTAAAGAGCGCCAAGAAATCAGACTGGCTGCACATTAGATAATTAGTGATCATTAGTAAATGTCCTGACAGGTTTGGATTTGTGTAGCCCAGTGATTCTCATTGATTACCCATTAAAATGACTCAAAGTCTACTTGGAATTAATTGTGCAAATGTTTCAACATCATTTTTTTCCAAATAGGCGGTGACTGTAGTTTTCTAAATACATTTGATGAAAACGTACATAAAGGAATACTATGTAACAGCAAAACTTTAAGATACTTTCTACCAAATGCAGGTCGTCAGTATATGTAGACTAAAACTCATACAATAGAAATATTGAAGTATTGTGATGATTTCTCTGTTGAGAACAGAAACACAGCTGAAGGACTTTTGTATTTCTGACCTTGTTCAGCAGACTCATTCAGAGCTCACCTGCGCCACCTAGCTGTGAAACCCCAGCCATGCTATACAACCAAACAAAGTGGAGCAAAATTAATGTGCAATCATTTCGATAATTAAGATATTTTTTCTAACAGAAATGCCAATAATTCAGTGGCTGAAGCTCCTCAAAGCTGAGAAGTTGCTGTTTAGTAAACTGAACATCTGAGTTTTGGCCTGTTGGTCGAATAAAACAGTGAAAAATGCTCATCAGGATCTGCCAGAGCCATCTTCCTGCTTATCTTCTGATATTTTTCAATTAATCAATTTAGTTTTTTTAACAAAATAAAATGTCAGATTAACTGATAATGAAAACCGTTCATTGCAGTCCTACAAAAATGAGAAGTTGTGATCAGCAGAGGTGAAAAGTTCACTTTGTAGGGAAAAAAAAAAAACTTCCTTACAGACACACACATTACTTTAAAAATGATTTTATTCATTAATACAGTGGTATACTTAAAATTGTGTTGCAGAAGAGAAAAAAAGTCAGCCACACGTGAAGAGCTAATATCCAATTAAAGCCGTGTTATATCTAAAAATAAAATGGTACTGGTGTGCCATACGTAATATATTGTCTATTAGTACAAAAATACATTTAAGGGCACACAAAACAGCATCCAGTATCACAAATCAGTGAGGGGGACACTTTGAGAGCACACCCTTTTAAAAGAACATGTTTTAAATGTATTTTAGCCCAAACACATTCCTGATCCTTAAATAGCCATAAAAAGACCTTTTTTTTGTGACCATAATGTGTGAATATATTGGTAGAAAAGGTGTGATGTATTATTGTTAGGTTACAAGTTCCAAGGCTTGAGGGTATATCCAGAATACAAAGATAACCACGTTCACTTTCTTCCACTTTTTAAAACATGTTTTCTCTAAGTTTTATACAAAAAAGAAAGACATACAAAAAGTTCATTTACAAACGAAAGAAACAAGGCAATATGCTAGCTTTATTTACAGCCACTTCTTTTCTGTTGTTTTTTTTCTCTTTCTTTTTTAAGTAATGCATAGCAGATAAAAGAAGAGCATACCTTTGTTATCCTTTATCAACTGTTATTGTGCTAAACCCAAGTTCATTTTTTATACAGTGGGTTCACAAAAAATGGTAAAACAAATGACATTATACCATAACTTATCATAACTTATCTTTTTTCTTCTTAATGAAAAGTGAATAATCTGCAGATAAGGCATCACTGCTTATTTGTGTGTGAGTGCAAGAATGCACAGAGAGAGAAAGAAAGAGAGAAGAAGAAGAGAGAGAGAAATAGATGTGAGGAAGAAACTGAGGAAGCTACTGGACCTGAGTAAAGAACATGCATAGATCTCCCTCAGGCTGGAAGGAGAGACGTGGTACTCTGTTAAGATATTACTGCAGGAAAAGGAAGAATAAAAGGAAGGAGTGAAGGAAGAACGTCTCTAAAAGTGTGCTGCTTGGGTTCATATCCAGCTCATGTTTGTGGTTTTTTTTTTACTAACTCCTTCAACAGATACTTGCAAATATCACCATCACATGATTTAAATCTTCCTTCACGTCCGTCTCAAACCTTCATTAAAATTCCCTCAATGTGGAAACACGTGGAGATACATATTCGTATTGAGTCACCTTAAACTGAAAAATAACAAGATGTCGACTTGTATTCATGGGTAAAGTTTTAGTAAATCTTCTCTATACTACTATATATACTGTACGCATATATAGCATAAATATACTGACACAGATTTTTGAAGCATGTACGCTGCCTCAAAAGCCATCCATCCATCTATATTCATGTAAAAATTACATTAAACATTGCCTTATATATAGTGTCAATCCTCAGTGGCATGGGGCATGCATTATTGGTTTCATTTTCACATCAAAACTTCAAATTGGGAAAGAGTTCAAAGAACAGCTTGTAACGATCATCAGTGTCTCGCCTTCATCCATGGGTGCAGTAAACAGCACTGACTGGGTCTTCATACTCCATTATGTGGCGTGTACGTATGTTTGGAGTGCATCTGTCTGTGTGTGTGTATATGTGTGTGTTGTGTGTGCATCCTCTTCATTTTATCCCCCATGGTTTCACATTCAGTAACATCACAGCTGCTGGTCCGTCCTTAAAAGTGGTCAATGAGCACAGAAACGCAGTTGGCTCCCACCAAGTAGTTGGGGTCCCCAGGGAGAGACTTGTTCTGCCAGCTTTTTGGGTCACCTGTGGACAGAAGGGAAGATAGTGAGTGATAACAGCTGCTTTTTATGGAAAATTTAAGCTGTAATGCATTTCATAAGTGCTATTCACTTGCAAACTCCACAAAACCTATTGTAGAACTAAATCAGGAACTACTCGTCTCAATTTAAAACGTCTGACTGCAGAACGTGAGCCATGTTAAAGTAATATCACATGGTTTTGTGGCCTATATCCAAGCACAGTATCATAAGAGACTAGTAAAAGCAATTTCATACTTTTATTGAACGTCCCCCCAGCCTCTTGTTGACTGCAAATTAAACCTCAGTCACTGTGAGGTCTGAGTGTAATTGCAATTATAAACATGCAGGTCTGTGCCAAGAGAAAAGTTCCAGTAATCAATCAGGGTAAGCAGAGCCAGCTCGGCAGAGGTCCGTCGATACAGAACAGACTAACTATACATGTGACAATATAAATGTTGACATCGGCTGTCAGTCTTTAAACTGTCAATCTGGTGCTAAAATCTGGGCGATATGGGAGAGATAAATGTGACAATAACCAGAGGACCATCTTCTGTTCAAGTACGCAAAATAAAAGGCATAACTCAGATGCAATTCTTTATTTCAAGTTCTAAAGATCAGTGTTTTATTACTGCTTTAGGTTGAATAGTGGGCTCATATAATTAGGCTCTCATTACTGATTTCCTTCTTTCATTTTTGGCTGGCTGGTTGTGGTCGGGGATTATCGATTAGCTGGGAACGGTTCGATCCCCCGCTCCTCCTGTCCTCACGCTGAAGTGTCCTTGGTCCTGACACTGAATCCAAATTGCTCTCGATGGTAGCTCATTGCCATCGGTGTGTGAGCGTGTAGAGCACTTTGGATAAAAGCGTTATATAAATGCAGTCCAACTCAGAGGCCCAGGTGTATTGAGTGCTTCCATAGCAGCGCTGCTAGTTGACTTAACTAAGCTTGATTAACTCGGACTGAGAGGGAGCATATACCTGTTTGCTGACTTGTCTTTTGCTGAGAACTGTTAAGCCAGATACCTCCAGCCTCGTTTCCTTTTTGGACCAACAAGAAGCTCTTTGACAAACATCATTTGGGCTGGCCACTCGTGGGACCTTCACTTTAGTTAACTGCTGCTGGCCTGAGGTAATCCCAAAACAACCCAGCCTTCAAATTCTTCCCTTTAGTCATTACCATTTTCTTTCACACACACTGTCTGTTAGGGAGTGAGCGTAGCCTCGACACTAATAAAGAGCTGTTTCATTCATGTAAAACACGATAAACAGAATTGAACAGGTTTTATCCAAAAGAAAGAAGTGTGAGGCAGTGTGCTGTAAAAAATTGCATCTGAGTTATGAGTGTGTGGCTTTCCCCTCCTTTCTTTGATGTCTGCCTGTGAGCCAGCACTTTACAAGAATAGGTGTGAATTTTCCTCCAGTTCTTCGGGTATGGAAAGCGCAGGTCACATGTCAAGTTGTCAGAGTGGTAATGGGGAAGTCAGAGCAGATTTTCATTGGGCAATTTTTTGAATTGTTTAGAAATAATTCAGCCCAGAACATGATTAAATGATTTTCTCTGCCTTTTGCAAGTTTCTTGGGACATTATTACTATGAGAGGAAGTCAGTGAATTAGCGTGAAACCGCTGGCAGCGATGTGTTTCGCTTTACCTGCATGCTTGTGCGTGTACATGTGCATCATCGTGTGCGTGCAGGTAGAGCACGAGATACAAGAAAACAAAACATTACTCTATAGGCTCCAGTAGTGGTCAAAAACTCCACAGGGTACGTTTAAACGATAAATATCAGGTGGTCAAGCCCTAAAGCAAACCTATACATTGTTTTTGCTTAATTTGATGTTGATATCTACCATTTCAGTAGCTTCGTGTGCTTTTCAAATCCAATTCTGTTCCGCATTAACAGAAGTCAGTTTCAGTGTATCTGATTTCATCCTGAAGTTAACACAATCATCTACAGAACAACACGGTTTACATAGAAGAGAGGCAATATAATGCAGAGAGCTGTATAGGAGGAAAAAGGAGAAGCAGGGAAGCAAAGTGAGAAGAAAACCTCAGAGGGGACGCAAGGAGGCCAGAGAGTGGCCTTGCTTTACAATAAGAGGATTACGACGCCCGATAATCCTCCCACAATTCAGCAGGACAACGGAGTGAGCTCACATCTCATTCAGCCCTCCAAGTCTCATCCTTAAAATGAGGCTAATTAACAGCTAATCCTGACCACTGCCAAAACTACCACTGTTTTTGAAGACAGGGTGTGAGAAGGGCAGATTAAAAAAAGGGAAATTACTTTCTTTCTTCACTTTTGTTCTTCTTTTTTTAAACTTTCTTAGCAGGAGTTCAACTTCTATAAGAGCCTTGGTTATTTCTCTAATGTTAGCTTGTTAGCTCAATTACACAATGGATTAAATGATGACCTACTTAAAGCAGTTTGTTTTAATTTCCATTAACATGATTTTTGCAGCGTTCTCTCTTTATCTCATTCCTGTCCTAAATATGTTGCTGATAATTCCAGTGCTAAATACAAACATGGATTTCACAAACAGTATTCTGATTTGTGGTTTTACATGGGAACTTCTTTAATAGGTGGTTAACTGTTTAAACCTTTTTCTACTGCACCTGTTACGTCACATCTCAAAAACAGATATTAGAGGCAAGTTATCTGGACTATCGGACCAAAAATGGCGAGTAAAGTGTCTGAATCATCTCCTGCAGTCGTTGAGAGCTGTGAGCGGTTCATCTATTAGCGTACTTCTAACTTCACTGTCTTTCCCTGATCCAATTTCACAATCAGACTAATTTTAAGTAAACAAACTGAGGTCGGAGTCTGAAAAACAAGTTAACAAGAAAACTCATTTTCTTGCCACCTGAAAGCTACCTTGAAATAAGAAGAACACTTAGGAAGACGGAAGCTAAATTTAGAGAGCTTTGGCATGGTAACAAGATGTCTTTGTGTAACTTTTCACTTTCCTGCAGTATAATGACGAGCGTTATTGGTTATGACAGTGTCCCGATTTCCGGAGGATCTACAAAAGCTGTTCTTCAGGTCAGGATTTGGGTGGCTATGTGAGAAAAATCACCCTGAGCAGAGCAACATGCACTATACAGTTCTACCTGATGATGAAATTAAATTGCTGCACAGCCAAGCGTCTGGTGCATGAATGTTAAATGAAATCAGAGAAACGTGTTAAGGTGACTCAGAGGTGAAAGTAAAGAAAGAAAAACTGCAATTTCAGCATGTAAAAACAATGAGGAGAGATTTTGATCTGAAAACCAAATAAAGAAAAGCAGTGATACGGTGAATGAGAGACTGAGGGGGTGAGTTAACTAGAATAAATTAAGAAAATGAATCAACCAAAACCATAATTATTAAAAAAAGACAGATTTTCCCCCTAGATTGATTCTCAGACATGGTGAGAGTGACCAACATATATTTCAACTGATTCTTAATGAAGAGAACCAAAACTAGGGGTAAAAACTGATTCAACAGTGACCCACAACCCTCAAATTGTCACACAGCCAGCCCAAATGACCCCAGAAGAACAGAGAGAGCACAGCATACCCGACGAGGAGTCGGAGGATTTTAGAGCAAAAGACCAACCATCAGGGGTCATAGACGCACAGTGAGGTAAGCGTAGCTCCACAGGCTTCAAAAACTTGAGGCCATGAGGTCCACACATCACCAGAGGGCTGAGCAGAGTCTCTCCTGTAAACACAAACACAGAATGTGGTTATAAGCGCAATACAGGACGATTTAAAGTAAACACACACAAGCAGGTCTCGAATGCAATGTTTTCCCTACAGTCCTGGTAGGAATTAACTCTCTTTTAGCTGTCTTTGGTCTCCACCACCTCCTGAGAAAAATATCTGGCTCTTTAGTTGCTAAATGCTACACCTTTTTCACCAGCTAGTTGCTAAAAGTTTCTGTCTGCTGTTTGGTGTTGAGCAGGTAGTGTACAGTGGGTTTTTAGAGCTTTTTCACTGAAAACGGTGTGAGAGTGAACCAAAACAGTAAAGTTACAGCCTGACAGCTAAACAATGAGCTGAAACTCACTATAAAAGCTTTATAAAGCTGAGGGGAGCTGCAGATTCAGGTAATAATTTTCTGTAGTTCATCACTACGAGTGATCCCTTTCACATTGTTTTTACAATGTCATTTGATACATTGTTATAAAAATATTGATCATAATCGGCAGGGACAAAAACAATTGGTGATCGTCTCTTCAATGGTTGATAGTCAATATGATTGTCACACTCCTACTTAAGATCCAGCATATCTCTCCAAAAGACAACATGCACAATTAAACTTTAAACTACAAACAAAAATGACAGATAATTTGAACTGGCTTCATAAGAATCCAATAATTTAGATATGACTAAAGAAAAAAAAAACCTGGCATCTTCATCCTCCATTTTTGATAAGTTACCTTTCTCCTTGTCGAGTGGCGGCAGGATGCTGTTGTCTCTGCAGACCTTGAAGTAGATCTCCTGCTCCACACCTTCAGGGATGGCACCCTGTGGGATAATTATGCTGACACCTGTCTCAATGGAGCTCAGGACGCCACCGTTAGAGTTGAAGATACCTCGAGCCGTTGCGACCACTGTGTGGCCCTCATCTTCATCCTCATCATCATCCAGGGCACTGGGGCTGGGAGACAGATACATTTACTGTCACACTCTCATATTCAACAGAATACCTTAGACTTCATCTCTAGTCAGACTGAGTTTGTTACCTCACAGGGATGGCCTTGGGCACAGCATTGATGTTGTTGTGCTGGTGTTTGGAGCGGTGGTCCATAGTGCGTGTGAAAGTGTCCAGACCACTGTCATGGTCTGTGTTCTGGGGCTGCAGGGGTATCTGAGGCTTCACTGGGCTGGAGCTCCGACCCTGTTCCAAACACAAGAGGGTAAAGTGTTATATATGGTACTTTATACCATGGCCATGTCTCAATTCTGATTGGCTGGAAGGTGTGGATTAACTTTCAGTAACCGGACAGTATAAGCAGACACCTATCATGTATGTGTGTAGTTCCAAATTAGTGAGTCAGTATTAAACTGTAGGTGAAGACAGCAACTTAGCTAAAGAGTTTGGAGCTCTATCTATCACAATCATGTAATGTACAACTTGTCGGGTATTATCCTTTACATAACAGTGCTCTTAGCAATATGGAATTACAAAGTGTGACAAAATTACAGTTTGCCTTTGTAAAAAGCTGTAAATATACAGTGAGGATAGAATTAGATAAAATATACCAAGAATTACAGAGAAAGTCTATAACTGGCCCAATCAATTGTGAAATATATCAAAAAATCATTGAACCTGAACTTATTATCGAGAAATGTTCTCTTTGTTTTAACAGTGACACCTTATTAAATATAGCAATTTGCATTTTTCTAAACTAGATTACCTTGCTTACTTACGTTTTTGACTTGGTACCAAATCTGATGTCTACAGTTACATTATTGGCATCATTAATTATGTCATCTATTTATTTAATTTTGGTTTTAGTCCACATGGAATTCAACTTACCTTTGGAGCTATCTCAGGCTTGTCATTGGGCAGAAGGTTGTGGTTGAATTTAGGACTGTCGAACATGCGCGCAAAAGGCTTTGCAGACGTGGTGTAGGGCTTGGGCGTGTAGCGGTTGTAGCTGGATACTGGTGGAGCCCCGGTGCTGGTGACTGTTTTTGGGGGCTGTTCACTAGTGCCGTTAACTGGAGACTTCTCAGGGAAACTCTTGTGAGGCAGGAAGTTGGTCTGGACAGTGTCCTCTCGGGCAGGAGGCTTGGCTGTGAGAGAGCCATGAAGGTCAGACAAAGAGCTCTACAGTATGTGTCACGTGTTAATTGAATGAAATTATGCACATTTTGGCATACACAGCATGCAGTGCAGACAAGGTATAGTGTAATACAATATACAGATGCATTTTCACGTGATTACAGTCTTGTATAAGATAAAATCTTGACTATGATTTTTTTTTCCTTTGATAGAAAACAGTACATTTTACCTTCAGGTGCTGGTTTGGGCAGTGTGGCTGGTGGAAGAGAAGGCGCCACCTGGGGAATTGGTTCATATTTTTTCTCCACTGGACTTGGCTTCTCCACTGACTCCGTCCTATATCACAAGACCAAAACCATCAAATCAAATTCATAGTAGAAATGGCCGAGACATAAATATAAAAATCATAAAGGATGTTAAAGGTAATTGGAAGGAAGAGACACATTAATACCCTAAATCTATATAATCTGAGAGGAAAAAGCCAATTATCATTATATTCGGAAGGCTTGGGAATGTGGATGGGAGTGAGCATCACCTGGGGTAGTTGTGGGTTGTTTGTGCTTGTGGCTGGGGTTTGTTGGGACCGGTCTGGAGCTTATCAAAGTAAGACAGCTGTTTCCTGTAGTAGTCCTCATCCTCATCAGGGTCGTAATGGTTGGAGCGCACAATGTCATTAGCTACCTGGGACTGAGGCTTCTGGGGCCCTGGGGCTCTGGGTTGGTGTGATAAAACAGCAGGTTAAATGCAAGGCAGAGGTGGTGAGAGCACAGCAGGAGAAGAAGAGTTTACAATGACACATGGCCAAAATGAAGGTGCTTTAGCAAATTGAAAATCAAAGTGACTAATTACACAGTTATATTCCAACATTACTCTGAAAAATCAGGGTGAGTGAAAACACAGCAACAGCAGCATAGACTTACCTAAAGGTATTCTCTTGATCCAGGTTGCTCAGAGAATTAGCTTTAGGGATTACTCCACCTGCTTTCAAAGGTAAATCGGCTGCCTGTAGTAGCAAAAACAATCAATGTTATCAGTAGGATAAAAATTATGAATGTTCACTTCTAATGTGCTCATTCTCAAGAAGCCGAAAAGAAACTGTGAGTAAAGAAAGTTAAGTAGACTAGTAACTACTGTAACTGCATAAGATGCCTTATGTAATACATCTGCAAAGCCAAACAGCTTACCCTGTTCCCAGATGAATCCCCTGTATCTCTGGCTCTATCCATGGACACAGAGCGTTTGTTCTCAAACATCTTGACCCTCGTCAGGACTGACTGTGGCCGCATGGCGGGGTCATCCTCCTGTTTCTCATCTCTGGCAGGGGCAGGCTTTGGAGCATCCGCAGGGGATGGTGAGGGGGCCTCTGCTTTGGGAGGTGGTGTGGGGCTGGTTTCAGAGTTCACAGGAATGGGGTCATACTGCTGAGGTTTGTAGCTCTTTTGTTGCGGTGTTGGTCCCTGGTTATAGGCCGGCCGCTGGGCAGCGGGTTCTGGGGAGCGGGCAGCAGAGGGGTACATGCTCAGGTGAGAATCCTGGTCGTAGTGGAGGTCAGGCCCTGGAGCAGGAGGTGGGGGGTCATCGTAACGGACAGGCCCTGGACCTGTCGGTTTACCGTAGCGAGGCCGTCCGTCAAATCCCTGCTGAGGTGGGGGCTCGTCATAGCGGACAGGAGGGGTGTACTGGGAGTCGGGGCCGTCACCGTATGGCAAACGGGGATCGTAGCCCTGGGAGTTGGCAGTTGAGAGTGGCTGGCTGTAGGGGTTCCACTGTTGCTGGTCGTAGTGAGGCACACTGTTCTCGTAGGGCAGGTTAGACTCATAGTTACGGTACTTTGGTTCTGGGTAACCACCTCCGCTGCTGACTCCACTGCTGCTGACATCATACCGACTGGGTGGGTGGTCGTAATCTCTGTATGGCTGGTCAGGGTGATATCCCTGCTGAGGGTTGTAAGTCACAGGCTTCATGCTGTGACTGATTCTCCCTGTGTTGTTGTCTGTGCTGTATGGATCCTTCTGAAACATCTACCGAACAAATACACAACAAAGAATAAGGTTAACAACTGCACAGGATCTGCTAACACAGACATGAAATAAGTGATAAGTGAAAAAAGCACGAGAAAAGGAGAATGTTAAAACAAGTCCGTGAAATTAATTGCAGAAGAGGAAACGAGAAGGGAAAGACCTGAAATAGAGAAACTGAGAGGGAGGGGTTACTGGTCAGATAATATATTAGATTAAATTGAAATCGCAGCACAGCCAAACACTCATTGCAGCTTAAAAACATCACAATGTACCACTGCAATCCCAAATTAAACACTGAAATTAAATTAACAAAGAATAACAAAGTTGTTATAAAAATACAACAAAACAATGGGATGCATTTTTCTTGTCTAAACGGACAAAATGTGAAAATGGTTTTATAGAAATGTAATGTAAACTACTTGCAGAAGGTCTATAAATAATTTGCTTCCCCCCCCCACACATTATGTGTGCACTGCTGCATTCACAAGGGAAAATGTCACCCACTGTTTTGATGCAATTGTAAAGGGAACTTAAACATCCACAATAATATTTAACATTACAAGCACATACCCATTTTACAAAAAACATATTTAAAATCCAGATATTTGAGAAGTAACCATTAATTATCCATCCAAATCTGAAGAAAAGTTCTGTTTAGGTGCTTTGTTACTTGGTCATGGCTACATTTCAAACGGACAAAGTGGTTAGAAAATTAATGGCTACTTTTACAAGGAAACACTCCATTCAATCTGCACTGATAAATACAGCACAAACAGATCTATTTCTAGTAGTTCACAGAGAATGAGGCAAACATGTTGCAGCCATGCAAAGAGGATAAGCAACAGTGAGAGCCGCAGGATTTCCACTGCTCCTCTACATGTAGGCATATCAGCGCAGCCATTACCTCCACAGCCCACTGTTGTTTACCAGCATTTGCTCGCACTCTGGCACGTGCACACACAGACACACTCTTGCACGCACAATAATGCCCACACACACACACACACACACACATCTCTGTCTCTTCTGGGGCAGCACTGTGGTCAGCGGACATGCAGGGCGGAAGGAGAGAGAGAGAGAAGCGTGGCAGCAGGAGGTAGGTAGGTAGACAGGCAGCAGCAGCAGCAGCAGCACCACAGGAGGTCAGCCAGGTCAGACCGAGCTGAGCTGGGCCGGGTCACGGAGTGTCCAGTGACGGTCAGATGGATACCTTTGGTTCTGAACTGGCCGGTCCAGGCTGTAGAGGTTCTGGTGTGACGCTCTGAGGGGCTAGCTCAGGGGTGGGCCTCCTAAGTGAGCCAGCCTCTGGGTTGGGGCTTGGCTGGCTGTAGGGAGCTCCAGGAGCCTCGTCAGGGCTCAGACCCCCTACAGTTTTTACAGTAACGTCGACAGCAGGGGGCACTGTCTCAGCCAGGGGCTCAGGCTGCTGGGGGATGCTAGGGACGGCAGCGGCCTCTGCTTTCTGTGAAGTGGTTCAGAAATGTTTAATAACACGCGCTGACACACTACAGTGCAGTACAACCAAGTGCTACTACCTTCACAGCCCCTCTACAACGGTCTGCTCCTCACTTGTGCCTACAGCTTACACGGATTCAAACAGCCAATCACCCACCTCCACATTTAACAATAGCTGTAGATCAACCAATGGCATGTGAGAGTTAGGAATTAGCAGCAGGACAAGTTTTCATTGTTAGAGTATACTAATTTGATTTTAATTCTACGGTTACAATACAGTAGTTTCTCTTTTTTCCCCTTTTATGTTCATTAACACATCATGAGACGACAAAGGTTAAGATTTGGGTATCACAATGGCCAATCGGGTTTTGATTAATACATTTCACAGGTACACTGGATTAACACTGGCATTTCCAACATGCACATAATACTTTCTTGTGTCGTATCGTCACAGTCCCGAATCACAGTTAAAACAAAGGTAGGAAGTGCACATAGGTGAGTACTGGTACAGACACTTAGACAAACATAAGTTTCTTTTCCCAGTGACATCAGCAACAGTCACACCAATAAGACAGCTTGTGGTAATACAGAGTACAAGAGTAACAGTAAAACTTCAAGTTCTTCTCCTTTTCAAAAATAAAAAACACACGCTCACAAACATCAATCAACATACACTTATAGGCAAATAGATAAAATAAATAATATAATAAATATAGATATATATGTTATATATAATATTTATATATTGCGATAAATACCTGACCACAAAAGGTTTCACTTTCCCACTGATATTGTTTCATAACAGTAGATAGACAGAATAACTGTAAAAATAAAAAAGTGCCTTCAATAGCGCCTCCAGAAAACCCTTCTAACGCACACCACGTCCTCCAGACAACAGGGAAGACGTGCAGCTCTCAGAAACGCTACCTGCTGCGGTACTGGTGCCTTGAATCCAGCCGGGTCGATGCGGTTCAGGGGGTCCGGCTGCATTGTGTGCTGGTAGCCAGCGTAGCCAGGGGGCTCCTGGATGACCGGCAGGTCCTCACGGACAGGCTCAGAGGAGCGGGTGATGGCAGGCTCCGTGGGTGGACCCACATCGTCATTCAGTGTTTCGTCCAGCTCCTGGTCAGTGTAGGCTCCACCCTCTGTGTCCGTGTCCTCGTAGTCGGAGGTGTGGCGGCTGTCGGTGCTGTACATGGAATACTCACTGCCTGGCGCCGACAGGTAGGACAGGCGGTCGTCGTGGATGTCCAGGTCATCCTCAGCTGCCCCGTCAGCCTGGGAAACAAAAGATAAAGTGAGAGAGGGAGTGAGAAAAGATAAATTCCAGTCTATATGTTTATTGTTTGTGTGTGTGTGTGTGTGTGTGTGTCTTACCTTGCCCTCTGAAACCCACACCAGCTGGTTCTGCTGCTGCTGGATTGTCTCTTTCAGCGCTCCAAACCAACCATCATTCATGTTGTTCAAGTTAATGGTTGCTGAATACACAAAGAGGGAAGGGCAGAAGGGAATAAAAAACACCTCTCCAATCACATCACATCAAGTACTAACAATTATTCAATTTGCAATTAAGTACAACCACAGGATCATAATTAAAAGTTCCTTTTAGACATGCACTCTAACCCATAAATGCTCTGCCACTTTTACATCATTAGCATCATGTCTGGAAAAGGCAATTTTCCCACTTGGGACCCAGTTAACATTTTGTATGCTGCTCAAGTGCGAATTAAAGTAGTCACAATGACAGTTAAGGCACATAGATTGCAATGTTCTCAAGTGTCTTGTTTTTGAATCAAATGTGCAAACAAATCACAACAGACTAGGAAGAGATACTTTAAATGCAAAATTAGGGAGCTGCTCTCCCTCAATCTCAAGAAAGAGAGATAACAAGGCAGTTTAGAAGCATGTTGCAGAAAACATTGTGAGTAATATCCCGCATTGCCTAGTCCCATATGCCAGATTCCAAATATGGAAGTACTCAAGCTTTATTGGTTTCCCAGTTTTATATACCGTAATTAAAGCAGAACATCATTATGAGGCTTGATTTTGAGAAGAACTTTCAAATGAAATCCAGTGGATGAAGGCGTAGAGGTGCAGATGCAGCTTGTTGTGTAATAATTGTTTGGACAGAAGATTATGTGAAGAATTTACGTGAGTGCTGCAAAGACTGAATGTGAGCCGAGAAGAATGCTCTCTAGAACCTCTCGAATATCTTTATCACCAACAGATGCTCCTAAAGCATGGTCACACCACATCCCTTGACAGGAAGAGTGCATGCTGAGAAAGGGGCCTGAGGGTGCTCTTGTGTGACGGTCAGTGCTGAACAAGCTTTTGTAAGAAGTCTGACAGAACAGGGCCAGGCACAGCCTCCAACACTGCGGCACTCAATTGTCAACTGCCTTTGAAATGTGTCTTTGCCTTCTGTAAAATCTCTCCCATTCTCCTCCCTTTGTTTGGAGTACCCATCTATCCCTGCCTCTCTCCCTCCCACTGGACTCACTGGTGAAGAGGTGGTGGTTGCTCTTCCTTAATTTGAGGGCTCGGTCATAGAGCTTTCTGGCACTCTTCCTAGACTCAGGGCAGAGGCGGGTCCTCATGTTCTTGACGCCCTGCTTGGTGTCTGGGTTGAGAAACACCACAATTGGATACCACTGAGCGTAGTTCAGACGGTCCACTGCATTAGGGGTGATGTCCAGCACTGCATGCTTGTCCTTCATACACAGAAAACAAATAAAAACATAAATGTGTTGCAAATGTGTTTAGTTCCATATGGTGAGCATTTCCTCTCTGTTGAAATTTAAAATAAGGACTTTTAAAGATGGAGAACTGTATGGCCAACACCAATATGTTTTTTTTCCACATATTGTGTGAAGCAGATTTTGAACCCTTGTCAGCTCATCAGTCAGGATTACTTTCTTAAGTGAACCTGCCACACTAAAATCCACCACTTTGCTGAGGTTCAGGCTAATAACATTAGAGTGCAGTACACCAGAGGGCAGCAGTGAGCTGCATAAATCATTGTGGCTTGCTGCCATCTTTTCATCACCATAACAAATCTGTCAAAAATATGTATATATTTCTACCTTTTGCCTGCATATTTAAATGTGTGTGTGCATATCTTCTCTCATAGCTTCTCTCACCCGGTCAATGATCTGTTTAATGGTGTGCAGGCGAATGATGCCGGAGCTTTTCTGGTCAGTTCCTGCATCCCTGGGTTCACTCTCTATGGAAAACAAATGGACAGAGTTACCTCAACACATCAACACAAGAGACAAACAACAATAAACACAGGCTGTGCCCCAATTAGACATCCTTGTAGCGTGCAGTTGTCGACTCCCATAAATAGAGCTGTTATATACGGAATAATAATCTCCGTACAGGAGAGGACAAGTGTACGTTTATGAAGAGAGCTAGATAGTAAAGACAAAATGAGGACAGCAGCCAATTCATGCAATAGTCATTAGGTATTTTGGGTAGGTTTAGGGAAATTAAATTTGGTGTATAATGAATGTGTGCGTGCAACTGCATGTAACAGTCTAAATTATGGTGCAAGAAATGTGTTGTGAGAAACACTGACATGAAATATGCACATACAAGAGCAGGAGGGTCATTTGGGATTAATGAGAATACAGTGTCATTGTAAGCCTCAGGGATTTAAGCAAGGATGTGTAGAGGGATTTATGATTGATAAAGATAAGCAATGGTTTCCTGCCTAGACACACAAGGTTCAAAAGAGGGCAGTCATCTCACCAGGATGTTTAGTACAGTAATGACACACATCACAGGGCGAGGCTTCATTGCTAACAATCTAATAGGATCTATTATCTGCACACACTGCTCTAAACTACCCAAAAACTTTTTTTATAAGAGCAGATAAATAATAGCCATGCAACAAGTCAAGATTCAAGCATATGCAGCACTGTGGGATTCAGTACTGACTGTCCCTGTCAATATAAAATTTGAAAGACCAATTTTGATAGTGATAAGGACGTCTATCCATTGACTCTTAGGGGCTTTATACTTCCATCACTGCATTATGAAAAGTTAGACGGACACACACAGACACACAAACACACACCACAGTCAGCTTTATATAATATACAATACGATTTATGCTTTTGTAGAGTAGCGTTACAGTGGTGGTTTAATTAGAGTCTAAACTGTAAGCCATTAAAAAAAACTTTTTTTGGTCAAATTTCATACTGATACACTGAAATACCTGATATTCAAATATTTGGTGACAATTTTGCAGTATTCCTCATTTTAGGATATGTACACACAGATAATTAATTTTTCAGCTGACTGCTGCGATGGTCGACTATTTAATCTTATTTCATAAACACTACGTGCTGTGCGTTATTATGGGTGGTATTATGGGAATTCTTTACAGAAATCTATCAATTGCAGGGCATTTTTATGGGCAAAGCCTCCAGCTGGTCAGTCAAAGCAATGTTGATTAGCTGCCAATCATTTTTAGCATGTGGTATTTTATAGGCAACAATTAGTAAAAAAAAAAAGCATAAAAATGGGTGTCAACTTTTTGAACCCCAAATAAACATTCCGTCTATTCTGAATTATTTTATCATTTCCTTATGTTTTTGTTGAAAAGCAACTTCACACATCTCAGCTTTCATGGCATATTAAGTGCACAACTCCACGTGCTGCCTAGCTGTTGTCTTTCTATATGATGCAACCTGCCATAAAGAGGGGAATACCACTGAATTTAACTATGCTTTAAGGATACTGTACATTAATCAGCTTTCACTAATCTCTTCCATATGCAACATGCAATATCACAATGACACACAGTTCCTTAGAGACTAAAATTTGGGCAAAAATGTGTAGAATAGGAAAGAAATACATTTTCAACAGTGAAAATTTGTATCAAATTTAAATCACAATGTTGATGTTGTAGACATCTTCCTAAATGGGTTTAGATGTGCATTATTATGTGATCCATAATAATGCAGCAGAGCTTTTTTAAATCTTAAAATAGATATATTTTCATTGATACCAATGTTATTTTGTTTGCCAAGTTATGTGCAATTTTAAGTACAATATTTTCTTTCCAAAAAAGAACAGGGAAAAAAGTCTGCAATTTATCATCAAGTCAATTGAGAACTAACTGTGTGTAAGTATGATGTTGCATTTCTTCAGTGTGTTCTGTGACTCATTTCACAAGACTGTGTATCATGCTAATATATACTAAAACAATTGTTATTGCCAATTGTAATGACAAATGTGAATTCCTAAATCAAGTGCTATTCCCCTATACGCATTGTTTAAACATCTATAGGTC
The DNA here is from genome assembly GCA_008360985.2 of Macquaria ambigua. Taxonomy (NCBI): domain Eukaryota; kingdom Metazoa; phylum Chordata; class Actinopteri; order Centrarchiformes; family Percichthyidae; genus Macquaria; species Macquaria ambigua. The sequence continues at coordinate 21,382 of VMKM01000057.1, read as the reverse complement.
AGCTAGCCACCAAACACCAGCTTATAGATTATCTGCCATTCACTGAATCAAATAAAACAAATAAAAGTTGATACACTAAGTGACATACTTTCCCCTCCTTGTTGTTGCTGTGTTTCTGAAAAGAAAATACAGTTACACAAACATCACTGGAGTTACGCAAATAAACATCAAGGAATGGAATCACTTTTTATGTGGGTGTGTACTGAATATGTGTGTGGTTGCACTGGCATGTGTGTCTGTGCACTTAAAATAATTGAAATTCAATACTGAGTGTTGAAATAAAAACCACACATAAAAGATGCTAACAATTTCATGAAGTACGAGGCAGTGGATGAGGACTGAAAGGAGTGTGCAGCTCTGCTTGGAGTGTAGAAGAGTGAAAGGAAGAGAGAAGCTATAAACAAACAGGAAATAACAGGCATAACTTGACTAACTGACCTACTTATATACATTTGAAATATCTAGTAGTTGTAGTAGTATTCTGGAGTTAAGCAGAATGCCATCTTAAAAAAGAAAATCAAGGGGAAAATATTCTTTGAAGGAATTTGCTCAGCATCCAGTGTATAATGACTACTTGCTAGACTTTAAACAGCAGTGGTCTATTCCTACAGAAAAAGACTAAAGGAAAAAACTACCAAAATATGTTTCTAACCTTGCAAAGGTTATAACTACATGGAAACAGTAGGGGCTATTGTATTTATACACCTACAATCTTTCACTTTATAATTACTTTGTCATCCTCTCATTCTGATCTGTGATCAGAACAATTTTCTGCCAAATAAACAATTAAGTGGGTGTGTTTTTATACACTTTTGATGAATAAAATCAAATACTAAATCAAGTTAAAATGTTTAATCAGGTTTGCAGCCTCAACAAGCTGTTTGTTTGTCAATGCATTGTTGTGCCAACCCTAACAGCAGAGCAGCCGGTTTAAAAGAAGAACAGAGAGTCACAGTGATGCCTGATGAATGTCTCTTTTCACTGGAAACAAGTCCACAGGGTTACTATTACAAATCACTAACAAGAGAAGTCACGAAATTTGTTCTGAGATGAAAAACCTTAATAGAATAAATGATGTTACTATCTTTCTGTGTTAAACCAATCAAATCAAATGTAGACATGCTAAAAATATCTTTAAAACCTCCCAGAAGCAAGAACTTTACACATCCTGTCCAAAGAGCACCTCAGACTCAGTAAGGTTATTCTCAGGCGTGTACAGCTATATTTGGATTTGAAAAATGTAGGATGCATAAAAGATGAACTGACCCAACAGTGAGTTCAACATCTATTAGAAACTGACTGCTACTGTGAATATTTGATGGATGCTGAGAAGTTAAACAGTCCTCAGCTTGAGCAATATGTAAATTAAGAGTCTGGTCTCCTGTTAATGCAAGACACACAGTAGGACACTACAGAAAACATGAACAGAGGAAGGTGAGTACTTTATTACTTACTTGCTAGTTCAAAAATGTCTGGCTCCTCCCGGGCCAGTTTCTCTCTGCCCACGTCTGCTATTGGCCCAAAGATAACCACAGGCCTCAGGAACCCAGCTGTACAAGGACAAGACCATGTCATGGAGATTACCAAAGCATTACCACTTATAAACACAATACTAAATCAGATCATACATTTTTTACCATATTAAAATACAATCAGTAATTGTACTAAATAAACTGTAATAAACTGCACAACATTAATGCAGTTTCCTAAAACAGCATAACCACACACACCAAGACAGACAGAAGAGGAGCAAAGTGAGAACTGCACTAGTGCAATTAGATAACAGGTAAACATCTTAATATCTATTGTGTACTTATGTCTATAATGATGAATAACACTGTGTGAATGTACAAATTAATAACTTATAACAAATCCTAGTTAGCTAGGACCTTGTGTTTCTTTTAGCTACAAGGTTGAAATCTGTCCACTACTTTGTAAATTCTTGCCCTACAATAAAGTATAAAGATATGTGGGAGTCTCCAGTTGATTGCTGTTACTGCCATCGCCCATGTAGTCATCGTCTATGTACTCTTACCTTCCCTCAGCACCACCCTCTCATAGGCAGGGAACTTGGTCTGAACTGGCTGGGCTGACAGGTCCTCCCTGCTCTTCCGCAAATTCCTCTTGGAGCTTCGCAATCCTCGGAATCTCCAGAAGTCCGCTCTGTCGCCCCCTGGTGTTTTGGGGAGGGTGTACTGCACACTGGATAGCTGCTCAGCTCTGGACAGAGAAGAGAAGGAGTGAGGTCAGCTGTCAGGACTTCAGTCAAAACTGCATTAAAAGCCACTTTTAGATAGTTCAAGTATTCAGCATTCATTTTACTACTGTTTGAAGAGAAAAGCCATGGTGATACACTGGTACTGTAACTGCAGAACCATTGTACAGCACTGAGTTGTAAATGATTGTCAAATTGATTATGGAGTACTTGCCATTACTGGCTGAAGAAATGCTGATGATGCCTGAGGAACTTTACATGGCTTAAAAGCCATTTCATATCAAGGCTAACTGAAATGTTGTCTCTTGGGGGCTAGTACAATCTAATGTGTAGCTCAATGTTCACATTATGTAGAGCCTAAATAACATATAACTGATTTTTCAGTGAACTAAAGGCTTTTCTCTTGTTAGCAAAATAACAGAGTCAGCATTTTTCTATCTGCAAGCGCATTACTTTAAACAGCAGTTCTTTTCAAGATAATGACACAGGTTACTGTGATATACACATTTCAGTGATGCTCCAATATACACACATACAGTATACTGTATAACAGAAACTAAGACTTTGCAGTGAAATGACAAGCCTTATTTATAAAATGCTGACACACGTTCCACCATTAAAGATTTGCAAACCATACATTTATGATAAAGGCCGTATTTTGCAGAGTCTGTGTCCTAAAGTTTATGTAATTAGATCACTGCAGATAGGTCAATACATAGAAAATAACTGGAAAACAACACAAACAGGGGTAGGCGGTCAGTTGAATAAGGCAGTGGTCCTATGGGAGAAGAACTCATTCCTAGTGGCTTTGAATAACAACATTCTTCCTTTGATGCATGTTTTTAAAAAATTATTATTGAATTCTGAATGTGAATTTACGGTTTGAAAGAATATCCAGGGAGGCAGGTTTAACTTGGCTGAGAAGCTGAGATATATTTCACAATGCTTAATATATGTGATACACATGCATGCAGCATGTGGAAAGCTACATCTTTTCTGTCAGCAGGACAGTGAGGAATCTCTGTGTAAACACTGCCAGAGGCTGTTGAAGGCCGTAGAGACAGGCCTAGATAAAACGATGCTGTTGACTACATCATGATCTATATAAATATCCTCAGACGCACTGGCCTCACAAAGTCCTCACAAACCTCACACAGTATAGGTCCTTATAAAACCCTCTACCTGACACACGGGATGTGTTAAATATGTCCTACTTTAAAAACACTTCCAGTTTATAACAGACTACAACACACAACTAAAGCTTTTTCTTAAACAATATTACAGAAACACAAATAATAAGCTGTAAATGTGTAAAACATAGTAGACTAAATAAATGAGTAAATGGAAATGATCTGCTCTCAAATCCTTTCTTGCTACTCCCAGATCAACCACAATGCTTCTATTCCTTTGTCTGCACCCTTGCCCATTCATAAAGTGCCAGAACAAGCTGTACAGGTAGTAAAGGTGTGACCTGAGACTTCTTTTACCTGTTCTTGTTGGGGATGATGCCCCTTTCCACTTCCTGATGGTTCTTGCCAATACGGATAGCGAGCCAGGAGCCTAATTTGCCATTGTAGAGCGTGTCTACTACACGGAACACCTCGCCCTTGTTAAAGCTCAGCCCATACGGTGACTCTTTTTCATATTCAAAGTGTGTCCGAATGTAGAAGGAGTCACCCACGTCCGATTCCACTATCCTCCGATACACTAGAGAAAGAGCAGAAAATAACAGAGATGATTACAACGACCTTTTAAATGTGCTGGATTTGATGCCTGATGTGTTTACACTACTAACACAGTACTTTATACTGCCATCACTCACCGTCCTTCTTCTTCTGAGCCAGAATAGTAACTTCTTCTCCTCTTGGGAGATCCAGCAGAAACAGCACAGCCTCCTCCCGGATGATGTTAGCAAAGTCAACATTGTTCACCTACAGATGCAAAACAGAAGACGTATAAGAAATAAACTTACATTCCAGCTGAGGGACTAGTAGATTATCATACAAAACAGCAAATTATAAACTCTTAAACTCATGTTATTGCAGGCCAACTTGATCCTAGTAAGTTTTTAAATCATCATCGTTAAATGTTTAAAAAATTGCTCCTCCTGTTTTTCAACTTTCTACAACTTCCTTTTTTTTCCTTTGACCAAAAAAAGATCACTCATTTGATTTCTAACGGAATAAGAGGAACATAGAAAAAGAAAAACTTGTTCCTCAACAGAAGGAGGGCGATGTATTCCCATTACAACCGTGCAGCCTCCCCCTAGTCTCCTGCTGCTGTCCCAAACACAATAACTGCTGTTTATTGACTCTGCTTGAGGGGCAGCAGGGGAACCAGAAACACATGGACTGAATCACTGAACCTCAGAAAGACACCTTTATCCTTCCCAGAAACAGGAGGGCTTGACGTCTTTATCTCCACTAGCACACTATGACCAAAGGGAAACCATCTAAAGATGGAAAACAATGTCCTGGAAGTCTCTAAGATGTGTTTGTACAGTGGAGAGAACACACACAGGCACAAAAAAAGAGACCTATGCTGTGGAGTGGGAGGAACACAAGACATAGTATATTCAGTAAGAGGAAGGTAATGGACAGCTTTGTTCATCAGATAAATGCAGTCCATAAATGTTAATGCCACAGGGGGAAAGACCTGTGTGGCTAAGTATTCAGCCTTTTTCTGCACAGCTTCACAGTTACAGCATTAAACATAGCAGGTGTAATCCTTGGCTGTTGTATAAACATGTCAGAATGGATCCAACACTGACATCAAGAGGGTTTCCATCATCCCATCAACAATGTTACTCTAGTATTCAGTGAAACAAAAAGTCAACTGTTCTGAGGTCAGCGTGCAAGAACGACCTCTATTGTGTCTTCACATTGGAAACAACATGAGTTTTGAGGCGAGGCTGAGCCTGGACTGACTCATAGACTGACAGATACATTGTACTGTTTTCCCAAGATCTCTTTACACAGAAATAAACCTATTGCGGCCATGGGATCACATAGTTCCACCACTGATTATCTAAGTCAGTGTGGGCAGCTACTGCTCATCTATTTTGACAATAACACCAGATGTTCTTCCCACCTTCACACGTGTCATGGAACAAAATAGTAACAGTTAATACTTTCTCTGACAGAAAACAATAGCTTAGAATCAGCTTACAAGCTACATAATACTATAATTATATGTACTTTAGCCAAAGCCAATCTATATATCTGCATGTGACTTAGAGGAGTAACACATACACTATGTTTACATGTGCACAAAATCAAGAAGTTATTGGGAGACATCTGGTTAAAGGAGAAAATCAAAGAACACATATACACACCCCTGATTACTGTAAAACATACGTTTGCATGCAGCAGATTTCTCTCCTCTACCACTGTCCATTTTTTCAAGCAATGCTGGCATATTTGATAAATGACAGCGCAGCCTGAGGAGTTTTTTTTCTTGAAGCGCATTGACTGGTGGTGCAATGAAAGGACAGCCTCAGTTGTAGGAGAGGACAGTTTTTACAGAATTTTTATAAATAGTCCAATTCAGCTGTGAAATCCAACTTACATCTACTCATTTCAGTTTCAGTTTTTAGCCAGACCTTAGGTTTAATTATTTTGAATCCAACTCAAAACGACAATTAATGATCTTTCCTTTCAACCCACTGAAATTCTGCCTTTGCGATACTCTCCCTCTCTGAAATATTGTTTAGATGTACCCATCTAAAAACTAGTAAAGCATATACAGTACATGGCCCACAAATTATTAGCAAAAATGAAGCTGTGTAAATTGGGATTCACTTAGTCAAAAACTGCATTTCATCTTAACATGTTGTTTAAAAATCAGGTTACTGCAGAAAGCAAACAACAGCCATGTTTGCTTAAGTGGTGGAGTGTAGCATACCCTGAGAATCTGGTCTCCCTCCTCCAGCCCCTCCTTGGCCGCAGGACTGTCCTCCAAAACTCCTGCCACAAAAATTCCCACGTCGTTCCCTCCTGCTAACCGCAGACCGACACTCTCTCCCTTCTTGAACTTGACCAGCTTCATACTCGGCCTGCAGGAGGACACAGGTAGACAGGTAGAATTAAGCAAAAGGGTCAGCAAATCAGGGATTTAAAAGCAACAACAAGCATTCAAAGAGACACATAACACAGCCACAGCCATTCAAGCAAGCAGAGTGTGGTGAAACAAGGCCAAAACAAAAGCTCTCCAGAATCTCTGCCCTAATATGAATGAAATTTCAAGTGAATAATAAAGTTCACTCATATCATCAAAGCGAATAATATATGCACTTGACATACATGCCACAATGCAGATCTGCACTCATTACTGTAAGGTAGACATTTACCTGAGGATGCTGTCATCATGAGCGGCGCTGGGTACAGGGGCGTCAGAGGGGCTGACAGGCAGGTCCACGTCAGGCTGACCAGGCTGTGCATAAACTGGCTTTGGTTCTGCCACAAATACAAACACAGTAAATAGAATAACACACTTACTATCAAGGAAACTTGTACACTCTCTATGCAGAACCGTATTAGTTTCATTATTTTGCACAGTAAAGATAGCTAGCCAGGTGCTGGGTAATAGTGAAACCCATTGTAAAAGTGAAAGCATCAACATTAATCCTGTCAGATTTGGTCATGAGTATTTGTTTTGTAATATTATACATACTTATTTTTCTCAGATGCTGACATATTTCTGAGAAGGATGAGTAATTTGCAGTTATTCATAACATTTACAACGATGTGTTGAATAGATATTACACAATAAACAACAGTTTAGCATGTTAGATGTAACAGTGGAGTTTAGTGTAAAGGTGTATCTGACACACTGTCTGACTTTTTGAAACTCACTGTTTGTCTTTCTAATAATCTGTATTCAGGCACAGCTTGACAGGAAAAAGTTAATTAAATTACAGCAGCATGCAGACTGAGCCTTAGCAAACATCTCTTTGCTATAAGACCTAATTGGAACCTTACAGTACTAAAGACAAAGAGACGTTGAAATACAAAAGGAGCTGAGACAAACATGAGAGACCACACTAATCCCTAGCGCTGAGGGCTGATGGGCAGAAGTTTCTGTACCAGGCAACGGAGGTAACTGCTTGTCATCTCGGGAGCTGGCCTGGTCGCTGGCCTGTGACAAGACGCCATCATCAGAGCTTTTCACTGGTGTGGACATGGCCCCTGGTTTAGATATGCGATCATCATCTCGACTTCGATGGCTGAAATAAACAAAAATAACACAAGGCAATTCAGTACGAGTGAACTGTCAATGCTATAAACAGTGACAGTTTAAAACTGGCAGTTTACATTAAAGCTGATTTCAGTGTGTGTAAAAATGACCTCATATGTTCTGTAAGTGTTTATATAATTTTGTCCTGTGCTGACTTCACCAGGAAGATACAGATGCTAAAATGAACCCAAAAGGAAATAGCATGGACCATGGATTACGTGACAAGGGCACATGGACAGAAAATTGGATGAGACAACAAGCAATTAAAAGAAAGATGTGCGGCTCTGTCAAGAAGACCCTGCAAATTTGTCACCAGTTTAAAGTTGTTTGTCTGTACTTAGGTGGAGTTTTCCATCTTTCGTTTTTTTTTTTTTTTTAATAATTGTGTGGTCTATCCAGTTTGTCAATGGGAAAACACATTCTCAACCAGAAACTGATATAAAGTTCAATTCAAGTTCAGAAAGGTTTTAGAAACATTTTAATTTCCTAATCGGATTTTTCTTGAAGATTGATGTAAACTCCCATTTTATTGACCATTCAGTAACCTCTCCAACAAAAGCACGCAGGCAGAGAAAGAATAATCAGACCAAGTTTCCCAACATAAACTCTTGAGTTAGGATACTTTTCAGTCCAAGTTCCTGTTTAACCTGGATAAAATAAACAAGGGGGAAAAAGTGTGTGTGTGTGTGTGCGTTTGAGAGAGAGAGAGTCTAGTAGGCCAAGTCTAACAGAGTAGAAAGGGCTCTGCTGCTTAAAACAATGGTTGAATTCCAATCTGGTCACATGACTGCCTGCTGGCACAGTACTTGAGCTTTTGTAGAAGAATGTGAAGGTGCAGGCTGTGCCACAAGCTCAGACTAGGCAACTTCCCCCTTGACCATTCTCTCTTTTTGGCTCATGCAGTATGAAAACATACAGTGTACGAAAAATATACACTACAGTGTAGTCAAGTCACCCATATCCATACAATAAAACAGAGAAAAACACAGACACGCATCCATTTACACACAATGACTGATACTCAGGGTTAAACCTGTTAGCAGTGCAGCTGCTGAACTTAATTACAGTGTTTTCTACCACAGAATGGTTTTCTTTTCTAGGTCCCTGGATTTGTCCAGCAGCTCTCACTACAACTCAGTTTTACACATTAATCTGATCTGTGCAATTTTATATGTGAGCAGAATCAGCATCAGAGAGACATGTATAGGAGTTTGTTGCGGAGAAGGGCAAATGAGAGCTGCAGCCCGAGGATGAATAACACAATTGTAATGGGAGAGAGAGACAGAGCGTATGTGTGTGTGAGCAAGGGACAGAAAGGGAGAGAGGAGTGAGAGAGAGAGAGTGTTGTGGCCTAAATCTGCTGTTCCTTGCTGCAGAATGGTGCTAAAAAAGGCTTCACAATGACAAACACCATTTGACAGACGCCTTTGTTCTATCTGCTCGCTTACACATTCTTACAGTATGGGTACAGGCGAGAGAGAGCAAGTGAGTGAGAGACCGAAAAAGTGAAGTAGTGGGAGAGATGTGGCTGCACAAACATCAACAAACAACGCAAAATATGGTTGAATCTCCACATTGCATAACACTTCCAGGTCTCTATAATTTCATATTCATCCACAAGTTTCAAAATATTTACATATTATTTATTAATATTATATATACGCATTATTTATATACTACAAAACTGACTAGATATACGTATACTATCTTCTCTTTGCAAAACTAACAAAAGCTCCAATAGCAAAATTTCACTCTTGTAAACTAACAATTAAACATAATTTAAAAACAAAAATTAATTACTCACACAAATGTATCTGAAAGTTGAACCATGACGCTTAAAAAGAGGATTTTGAGTTCGGTTCCTTTAAAGACAACACAGAGAGCCTTTTGCCTATGCACAAAGTGTACTCATCCTCACTGAGATGATGATCTGTTGTATTAAAAAACACGGAACAGCGTCGTCGTGCCCTCTGCAAAAGAATGCCTCTAAGCCCTACAGCCAATCAGGTTAAACGAACCATCTGGCTTTGGGCAAAGCACTGTGGGAAGTATGTCAAATTCCTTTTTCCCCTCCTAAACTGGGAGATAGTAAAAACACTCCCTTACATCACAGTATAGATAGTCAGATTGTTATTTCCTCAGTTACGTCTTAAACCACAACCACATTAGAAGCAGGTGCAACTCCCCTTATGACAATTCATGTGCTTACCAGAATAACCAGTCATACAGATATAAGAGATAAAAGAGGGATCAGGGAAAATACAGTGATAAATGCTCCAAACAAACACATACTGGCCTGTTATCAGAGGGATGCATTCACTTACATTGGAAGTAATCTGTGCAACAGTGAACCTGCCCTCATCCTGCATTGAAACAAGTATGGTTACTCCACAGTCTGACACAACGTACCATCTAATGAAATGGCAGCACTGGAGGTTAATCTAGTCATGTGACATGACTGACAAGCAACTAGTAAGCAAGAAAGCTAAACTAGCAGCAGCATACTGAACTAAGCTACAACAGCTGTTTTAAGTGGGTGGCCTGTGCAAAACAAGTAATATCTTGAGAAGGCTACTGGTTTTTCAGCTAAATTAGAATTTTGTACACATGTTCAAGTGAGACATTTTGCCCTTTAGGAAGAGGGTTTATTATAAACTGCAGGTTTGGCACCCATATCTCACATAGTCAGACTTCCATCTCATCAAGATCACAGACATCTGAAGAAAATTGCCACTATTTGATTAGCAATGAGTTTGAAAATGACTGCCTCCTGAAATAGCACCTCTGGTTAGTTTTCTATCTGGCTACAAACAAGTTCTCTGTAGCATCGTTTTTTTTTTTGTTTGGAGTATGACAGCCCACTGTGTCTGTGCTCCAAGGCCCATATAAACATGATGAAATGGAGGTCTGATTATACAAGACTGACAGTTCAATCGAAAACAAGTGCTTGAAGGCCGCATGGATTCGGGACCCTGATTCGATACCCGCCGCTACTTCACAGTATCAAACAGAACCATTTACTGTGATCAGAAATCAGCAACATACTGTACACTCTTGTCTGTATCTTGTTCTTGCCTAGTAAGCTTACAATGCCTAAGCTCCACACTGACCGAGAGAAACTATACTTTACTTGCATGCCTTCCTCTAGCTCTCCTTTGCCATCTATGTGTTTGTCAGCTACAAGAAGCTATGCAACTTCTAAACTACGAGAAAGATAACTTACTGGAAGCTCCAACTGGCAGTAAGAAAAGAGGACAAAGACAGTATAGGCATTAAAATGAATTGAAAGAATAGAATAATGTGTTATAAATAAATGTCTTAGAAAAAAATTGTGTTAAATGTTAAATAAACCTAGCATGTGACTCTATAAAGCTGTGACTCTATAAAGCTGAGACAGCCTTACAAAGTTTGAAGGTGATTGTCTGTACAGAAAATGGTTAAAAGACTTTTCGAAAACAAGACCTTAGTCCACAAGGAGATGGATCAATCCCTCCCAGAGTGAGGCATGATTGGAACTCAGTGATGGCTCCAGAGGGAGTGTGATGGTTTATGCATGCAATGTCTTTATCTATTGATTTATGCATTAGTGGTGCAAGGTACTTACTCAGCACCCACTAACCTGTGGGTGTGAACATGATGTATGAAGGTGGGAGTAGTGGGAGTATGGATGTGGGACTGTGGCATGTGTGACAGCTGTGTCCCATCACCAGATTTGCAGTCAGATGTGTGTGCATGTGTACTTCGCTTACCTGCCATTGCTGATCTGCCGAGGTGAGTGACGGAGATGGTCCGATGGTTCGGACCTGTCGGGCGAACGTGATCTACTACCCCGCCCGTGGGATCGATTGGAATGGTCTGATGTCAGTGAATGTATTTCTGAAATGTCTGTGAAAGTGAAATTAAACATAAATTAGCATTTACTCAATGACGGAAACCAAGATAGAGTTAAAATAACAAGAACAATTTTATTTCAGCTGTGATTGAAATTATTCCTTCTCAGTCCTTTTTGTAAAAACAGTCTCAGCTTGTGCGATCAAATGCTAGCTGCATCCAAAAAGGCAACGCTACGTGTCTGTTGTCTCACCATCTCTGTCGGAGTTATTGGCAGATGGGACACTGTCATCAAGGTCAGGAATGTTGAGCAGCGTGGCTCGATCATCTCTCTGCACCACCATCTTCAACTTGCCCTTTGACCTCTCGATCAGCTTCTTGGCATCAATCAGCGATAGGTTCTCTGTAACTGTGCCATTGATCTGAGGAGCGGGTCAGCACAAGAACAAGTTATCTTCACTGCACAGTTGTTCTTGTAGAGCCCACAATGTGCTTTTGAAAACTATGGGATCAGCACGAGGCAAAGAGGAATTGTGAACGGCCTTGTTCTCCCTCACATTAACAATACTTATGTCTAAAATAAGGAGAAGTAGAGGAGGCTATAAATAAGTGTAAAAATGTATAATATAATTAGGCTTACAATGCTTTTAGTGCTGTGAGAGACACAGAGAGTTGTGTTGTATATATTGTATAAAGCAAAATTTTATTATCTTTATTCAAGTATTTATATCTATTGGTTTCTGTCCTGCAATCACATGTCAACTAGAAAATGCCTCTGCCTCCCCTCAGCACAACTGATACACTAAATTGGATTGTGAATGCATCTCTTTACTGTGAAGGAATGTGTGGTATTCCTGCTGGTGAGCCTGCATACTAATGAACTGTGACCTCACTCTGCAAGCCACTTTTAGCAGCTCACTGATTACCACAGCAGACCAGTGAAAGTTCTCATACTTGATACTCCCTTCTCTTTCACCCCATCTCACTCCTTCTGTTAATTAAATGATTTAAAACTATTTATTTACACACTCATCTTTTACGTTTATTCTAATAATCTTTTTATCAGTTCATTTTAATGTGTTTTACCCACTTTTAAAACCTCTGTCTTACCCATAGGCTCATTCATGCAAGCACTCCTCTCCTTGCTCTCACCTTAAGTACAACATCTCCCTCCTGGATGTTTCCATCTCTGGCAGCGAGGCTCTCTGGGGAAATGTCCTTCACAAAGATGTGGCTGGCCAACCGCAGTCCATATTCTACTTTCAGAGTGGATAAGCACAACAAAGGAATATTAACAGGGCACATCTATTTAACCATCACTTGGTTCTCTGCAAATAAAATTAACAGACTAGTCGACATTAAAGATCTGATAGACCTTTACTCTGAGCGCCAGTTAAGTTTGTCAAATTTGTCGTTTTATATTTATATATATCTTTTAATAATCAGTTTCAGTATTTCTCTATACTAATTTTTGAGTTTCATGTAAATTGGAGGTAACCACAATGTGCAAAGTCAACTTTTCAGGTGCTTGGACATTGTGTTGCCCACCTTCATTTTTGCGGGACTTGACAAGGGTGACCTTGGCAGGCCTGGGTGGAGCAGAGGAGGCTTGTGATCGGCGATCAGAGCGTGGAGAGATGCTCCTCTCCCTCGAGGCACTGTGATCCCGCCTGTTGCTGCTGCTACGCTCGCGATCGTGACGCCTGCCAGTGCCCGTGCCTCCGCTTGCTCCTTCATAGGCACTTGGGCCACCACGACCACTGTGGTGCTCATAGCCATCATCCTCATCGCTGTCCTCTTCCTCATGCTCGGACATCGTCTCCCTGTCCCCTGGCCGAGAAACAGGGATTTGCACTTTCCTTTTCCGACGAATAGTCTTGAAATAGACAGGAAGTTTTGAGTGTTAAAGAAGCAATTATTATAATCTCCCTCACATTGAGGTAAACATGAAATCATGGTATGATTAATGTTGCACAATTCAGTCTGTCAAACAGCAATTATAAGTGAGTGGACCCCAATCCTGAAATCATGCTCTGTAACATCAGGGGTCACTGTGATTCAAACATTCACATTCAGGTGTGGTAAATATTTTCGGTGTCAAACTTACTATCTTTGCATTTTTGCCACTCTTTCGGAGCTGCTGCACAGCGTAGGCATGCTCTACGTTGTCCATAGAGACTGCATTGACCATCACCACTCGATCATTTTCTCTGAAACAATCAAAAAAACAAAACAATTAACAATGTCTAAATAGTTGTAGGGATCTATGTGCTATCTATCTATGTGTATAAAATGGAACAGGGGAAATATTTAATAGGAGCTTACTTTTTAATGTTCCTACATCCTTTTTGTGTGTAAATATTAACATTCAGCAAAAAAACAAACAAACAAAAAAAAAACTCAGCATTATAATAACACAAAATACTGATGGCAATAGTGAAAGACTTACTGTAGCAGTCCCTCTGCAGGACCTCCTTTCAACACATCAGATATCACAATGGACGTCTCCCCACTCTGGAAATGAGGGTTGTCTCGCCCACCTGAGATGGCAATACCAAACCCAAAACCTGGGGCCTACACACACACACACACACACACACACACACACACACACACACACACACACACACACACACAACACTGACTGATATAGAATAAATGGCAGATACATAAGACTTGTCCCAGGCTTTGCTGTAAACAAAAACAGGCTAATAGGCTCTCTGCAGGCTAATTATCAGTGAAACTGTTATTTAAGTAAAACAATGTATTGTGTTATGTGCAGTGAAAGAGGGCTTTAAAAGACTGGGACATTTACTGTGTAGACAAGAACAAAGCTATGCGTTTGCAAGTTATTTTGCTAATTTTCCAAGAGGTTTCCATGGAAGTTTTGACGACTGCTGTGTTTTATGCAAACGCCAGCACCAAGGGAGCAAGCCATGTGATGCAAATGGCTAATCTTACAACCACAACAACACAGGAGAGCTGCGAGGCAGAGAACCGCAGGCCACTCTGGGCCGCTCTTTCAGCCTCAATAAAGCCGCTACTAATTAGATTACAGCAAGCAGGCCAGTCTAGACAGGTGCTCTGCACAATCCCACGGCAGCATGAACTAACCAGAGTTTACTGTCTCAAAGCAAAGTACATTCAGAAATTCAGCATACAAGACAATGAGTTTATCCATTCATCAGCTATCTCTGGGGGAATATGGCTTTCGATAGTTTGATAGTTAACCTGATGATTTAAACTTATTGTTGCAGAGGGGGTAATGAGTTATATGCACCGGCCTTAGCTACTGAGGTCAGAAGGTACACTCTAACATAATCATATTTGACTTTACACAGGAAAAAAAGCACATGGACTAAAACCATCACCCCCTCTTTCCCTGGAGTTGTGTTAAGGAGAAGGGTATGTTGCCAACGGGAAGGAAGTGAAATGAAGTAGTAAGGAAGTTGATGCTGATTTCTGTCTTCCTTAGCCTTGTTTCCTGCCATCTGGGTTCCCTGACTATTGTTTCAGTACCACACATCCTGCTCCTACAGCTGGCCCTCTCAGTACAGAGAGAGAAAAGACAGAGGACACAGAGGAACAGGGAGAAAAAAATGAAGAACGCACAAGACATACTGCAGGATTAGGATGCCAGAGACAGGCAGAGAGGGGAAAAATAGAAGAAGAGAAGAAAGGGGAGAGTGGATTAAAGAGTTGTAAACACTTACCCTGTGAAGGGTCACTGTGTGCTGTTCCCATATGACTGTTTCCTCCATCGCTGCACTCTGCAACGCAAGACACAAGAGGAAAAGTTTCAGTATCTTGAGGCCAATTCATTAGGTTCATATGTATATCCAAAGGAAATCTATTACAATAATCCTGCAACAAATATTGTCTTTGTGAAGCTTGTTGACTTTGAGCCTTTAAGGTTTTGAGACAACTCTATAGTAAGTTTCAGGCAGTAGTTATTGGTGGTGTTGTATTAGACCATTATATTGAATTGTCTAATGCCTTGTCTTTTACCAATACTCCTTATGAGAGTATTAGAAATACCTGCCTAATGCAGTCCAATACAACACACCACCTTTAAGTACAGCCTCAAAAATGAGAGTTAACACAACGCCTCTTTTAAAGTGTAAAGATAAAGTGAACCCAAGTGCACATCAAAATACATCATGTGGCTTTGCATATAAAACTGTATGTAAGGTGGCATACTTCACAGTTACATGGTTGAACATGATTCAACAGACAATGAAGACAATCATTTTTGGCTTTATAATACAGGACTTTTTATCATGTATGTCGTCAACCATGTTTTTTTAAATTATTTTTATTGTGACATCTTTCTGTTCCTATAAAGAAGTGGAGTACTAACTCAATGAGGGCAAATTTAACCAGCGTGAAAGACACGCACAGAATTCTGCAAACAAAACATAGTTTATATGTAGCTTTAGATAAGAGTCTAAAAACTACATGCACACTTAGTGTTTCCATATCCTGTTTCAGCAGACAGAGTTGTTGTTTGGCTACCAGCAAGGTAGATTATTGCTTATTTGCACGACTAAATCCTGGAGTCCTAAAAGACTACATGTGAAAAGATTATGAATGACAGCAGCATGAGTAAACAGCCGGCAGAGACTGACTGAGGTTCAGAAGACTGAGTGAACATTCCTATATTATTCCTGGCTGGGTCATCTGAGAGAGATGAAGCAAAGAAGGTATTTAGCTGCTCCTCTGACCTGCCACGCTGGATTAAACTGATGCTAGGCAGGCATCTTTTGCTTTCACTCATTCTCTAATTCAGTTACATCACACAGGTTTCTCTTTATGCATGATTCATCTGTTAGTATATGCTGTCTATTTTATTTAATTTATGTCTTATGTCTTCCAGTCTGTCAGTGTTTCACTTGGATTCACCACTGCTGGTTACTCCACATGAAGCACGGAAAATGCCAGAAAACGCCCAATATGAAACTATAAGAATATGATAATGTTACTACTATTAGGTCAAACAGACACTCCTCAATTTGTGTCTCAAATCACTGTTTTTTTAACTCCCAGAGTGCTATGTCCCCAGCTTTAAATTACAGCTTTACTCTGCTTCCCTCCAGCTGATGAAGCAACACTGCTGCCCTGTCTGTCTGCCTGCCTGCCTGCAGGGACTGATGGTACAGCTGTCTGTGGCAGAGTGCTGAGCACAGTCCAATGTAGCAGGGGAAGGAAAAGACACAAACACCACCACACGTGGCAGGGTACTCATTTACTACAACTTCTGTAATCAGCTTTTTAAAATAACACACCATGTCATCTGTCCACCCTATCATCATGATAATCTCACTCACTCACCCATTAATCATCGCCTAATCCCCAAACCATCTCACCCATCATCATGATCATTACTGTCATCACCTTCCCTTAACCTAACCTAACTACAGAGGTCTACGGGACGTTCACACTGCAACGCTGGCAACTGCATGTGATGAGGACGCAGACCAAGAGCCAGGTGATCAGAGTGTCTGGTGTTTGTTGACATGCCAAGACACATAATACTGTAGGTTTGTTGGGGAAAAGACACGACTGAACACAAAGAAGGGAACAACGGTTTCCTAGATTATTAGACTTATATTTGTCTAAACAGAATAAAAAGAACCCATTTCATTTCACTTTCAAACATGAAGTTAACAACTTATAAAATAACTGATTGAGAGATAAAACTGTTAGTCCTTTATTCAATTGAAAGTAAATTAATCATCTGTTTTAAATAATTGATTAATTGGAGTCATTTTACAAGCAAAAATGCCAAACATTTGTTAGTTCTGGCTTTTCATTTGCTGCATTTCTTTATCTTAAAAGATAATGAACTTAATATCTTTGGGTTTTGGACTATCGATAGAACAAAACAAGCAATATCAATATGTCATCTTGGTCTCAGGAAACTTGTAGTGGGCATTTTTTCACTATTTCAGACAATTTATAAAAAAAAAACTAAAAAAAACGATGGATTGATTCATCAAAAAACGAATAGACAGATTAATAGATAATGAAAACAATCTTTAGTTGCAGCCCTAAACTTAGTTAAGAGTTACTTGAGCCTTTAACATTGTTTTCCAATAACGTTTGTTTACACGAGTTACAGTATTTAACTGTCGAGGTAATGTCTAGAAGAATGTGTGTGTGACCTACAGGTAGCTACATTTCATGTAAAGACACTATGTGATGGGAGAGGTAGTTCAGTTAGTTATTAGGAGAGACACTTGACAAATAGAAGACGACCACACATTCAGCTCCAATGCAGGGTCGACTGGCAAAAAAATTGCAGCAGGGTCAAACTTTGTTGCAACGTCATGTCATCCAATGCACATTTTTGGTGGATTCGTTTGTAACGCGAATGCCATATTTCTCCTTGTGACAGTCTTTCAGAAAGATAAAAACAGTTGCCGCCATGATAACTTTCCAGAGTTGTAAAATCCTGTCAGTGAGAATTACAAACTGTTGTGCAGTGTTTTGGCTTCTGATAAGCCTTTAAATGCATAAATATGTTACTCCAACTGGACTTCCTGGATCATATTTCATTGTCTCACTGGTACCTAAACAACACCCCCCCACCACCAATGCAGTCCACCGTGTTGTTTTAACACAGGGTCTGAATCCCAAACTTAAGTACGCCTCTGGCCCTGTAGGCACTAACCTACACTGCACTTACTGTAGATCTGCTAATCTGAGTTTGTGCTTCAATCTTTTTTCACTCTGTTCAGTTCAGTTGGCCTGAACCTCCAGAATACACAGTTCACCCTTTGACCCTAGTTTCCATGGCAACTCTGTGTGGATGTTATTTATGTCCATAATTGGCGCAGAGGGCTTGGGTGTTCACCCTCTCTATCTCTCCTTCCCCTCCTCCCCCCCTCCCCTGTCTGCCCCTACGACTCCCACAGTAATGCCACTATTGTGTGAAGGGACCTGACCCATTTAACCACAGCTCCCCCCGACATTCCCAAACACATCCATTCCTCTAAAGTGTTTTGTGATATATTCATCCATCCGTTCATCCATTCATTCATCCATCCAACAGTCCAGGCAGACAGAGGGGGGGCTACACCATGAGAAACAACAGCGTGCTGGGGTCATGTGACCAGGTGGTCAGGCGGGCAGGTGGCCTTGTCCTTGAACTGTGGGTTGCACTGATAGGCAGGGGGAGGAGGAGGAGGAGGAGAGCAAGGCTGTGGGCTGTTTATACAACTTACATATACAGTACCAATGGACAGAGGATGACATGTTCCTTTTTATTCTCTGCTCCCTTGTCTCTTCCTATCCCTCACACATGCACAAATTAATGCTAACCATTAAAATAAATCCCTATTCAAAAGCAAGCAAAGACAATGAAAACTTGTAAACCATTTGTGTGAAACATATTTTGCGCCACCAAATCTAAACCCTCTGAAAATTAAAAAAAAAAAAAAAAAAAAAAAAAGTCCTACACACCCAAACCTGCACACCCACACCCCCACACACTGACCATAAGCCTTGCAAGGCAGGGCTTACAGTATGTGAGAGTGTATGAGCCATAAGGGTGTAGACATGCTTGCTCGAGTAAGAGGCCATTGGTTAGGTGTATGAGTCATAAGAGAGATGGGAGACTTACAGATTAATGGCCTGGCTTCAATTAAATTTCCATTTAACATCTGAGTGGGCACTGTATTAGAGAAAGGGTGATTTTCTGTCAAATATACTGCACATTACTGCATAGCAGTCGCAATTCCCACCACATTAAACAGGCTGAAAAGAATGTACTTAAATGCTCACTCTGTTGCTTGATTTGGTTTTAATAAATTAATGGATTATAACAATATCACAGAAATTAGTACTTTCAACGGTGCAAAGGAGTATGTGTAGTTATGTTCAGAATGTGAGCTGCCCCTGGCAGATATACATTTACAACCAAGATGGTTTGTGAGATAGTTTGTTTAGGACTGAGGTCGGATATTAATAGGATGTTTTTATCTAAAAAAGTAGGTTCTCTACTGATGAACACATCTGGTAAACTGGTGACAGTCGAGATGGTTAAGGAGAGACAACCTGTCGGTCTCTTGGGATGCTTAGAATATTTACTCCACTGGGACTACAGCTCTGTCTCTCAGATGCAATTATTACAGTAATTAATCACTGCAATGTGAAGTGATGATTAACAGGCTGGCTGATTGTGTGTGAGGTATAATCAGAGTAGAAAGCAGACAGTAACAGAGTACAAAGTCAGGTGTTAGCTTAGTTTTACTGAAATATGAGAGGAAAACAAACAATTCACTTTGACCGAGTGAATTTAAACAGCTAATTAAAATGTGATGTGGATGAGGGAGGCCAATGTGGACTCATCTTTCATAAAACAAAAAGAGGAATTTTCTGCGCGGAAAAGATCTTACCAGCTGCAGCTCAGTGTCATTGTAATTTGGTTATCTCGTGTATTTTGTTACAGGAACATTTTAGATCATGCAAAAGCAAAGATCACAGAACATGTGGGGCCAAAACAAACATGAACACAAGTGTGTCTCATTTACTGGAGTAAAAAAAAAAATAAAAATACTGACGGGAACAAAGGATGAGGTTTATCTGTGAAGTCACAGAGTTGTGTGAAACAATGGTGTGCTTGATGTTGCACAAACTGACGGCAACCTAGTGTATTTATACATCCATATTAGTCAGGCTTGAGCTCTGGCCAGCAAAGCCCAGGGCTGGGAAACAAAGAGCAGCCACCAAACACACACACGTGTACTTGTCCGTACACACACACACACACACACACACACACACACACACACACACACACACACACACACACACACACAAGCCATGATCTAACACTACAGGGCCTCTTTGTTCAAGCTACAGCCAGCCTGGCTTGGCCCTGCCTGGCCCATAATAACACGCAGTCCAGTACAGATGATAACAGCTCGCTCAGGCTCTTCAAAGGCAGAGAGTAATCCAGTTCTTTGGGGCATACTGATGAACTGACTGGAAAAATGAGTGATGAAATGGACAATAATAACCTGCTGCAGAAAGCTATGATAAATAGGGTCAAGTCAAGCATGCAAGTCTTCAACGCATGCCTCTCTATAGAGACTATAGTCATCAAACATGTTCACATTTACATAGAATCTACACAAACGCAAGTAAACGCTGCCAATGTCTTAAGAATCTGTGCACTGTAAGCCCATCCATTCTGCAACCAAATGAAACGTCAGCTGATGAGCAACACTGAACGTTTGGAAAATAGAAGCATTCAGCCAGAAACAGCCACAAACATGTGAACCTGGGTTACATACCCAAGTTGGGTGCGTTGAGGCTGCATTCACACTAATACGTTTTCATTTTAAAACGAAAACTATCTCTGTCCACAAAAGCGTTTTATTACTGTATTACTGTACAGCCAAACACACCCCTAACTACCTCTGGTTTTGTTTCTCATCCAATAGAATTAATTTTATCAAGTTAAAAAGGAAATTAACAAAGCAGCAGGTGACACTGAGGTCATCTTATGAGTAATGTCATGAGCTGAGAGGAGGTTTAGAAGAAGCACAATACAGGCTCTTTATCAGTGCTTAAGCAATGAAACTTCTGTCCAGTAGTCCATTACTCACCACCTCCCTTCATCTGACTTCCCTTCATCTGAACCACAGGAATGCTTCATAAGGTGGGCGTATCAAAAACAGTCTAAGATGCAGTTTTTGACAAAAACTGCACAGGATAAAAATGTGGGAGAGGTAAAAAAAAAAGATGAAAGAATAGGTGGGTTTCTGCCATTGAGAGCAAACAATTCATTATTCACATTCAGACTGTTCCGAGGTACAGAGAGAAATACTGAGGAATGGGGCTGGCTGCAGCGAGTGTCTAGAGATGACGACAAGTGTGAGGTAAAATCCTGACAAAGCTTTAGGTCAGTGTGCCTGCTCTCTCTGATAGCCTGAGGCAGGATGTAAGCAAGAGCAGCCACAGCACCCACAGGAAAACACTCCACTTCCTGTTTGCAGGAAATAGCTTCAGCTTTCAGAGAAATCCCTGTGCACACTATTGAAAATTCCTCCTAGTATAGCTCACCTCATCTTACCTCAACCACAAATATATATA